>QEPC01013456.1:530545-676611 GCA_003113815.1 Sphenodon punctatus | reverse complement strand
CTGCCCCCCATGCCTGGAACTCCCTCCCTGCCCACATCCGCCTTGCCTCCTCCCTCCGCTCCTTCAAATCCCTCCTCAAGACCCACCTTTTCCTTGCTGCCTTTCCCAATGCCTGCTAGTCTTTCCCCGTACACTTACTGTCTGCCCTCCTCTGCAGACTGCTGCCACCAACCTCTTTGTAACCAAGCCAAGCATACGCACCTGAGACTTTGCATCCACTTGAATGTTTGTTTGTCTTCTCCCCTGTCTCTCCCACTGTCCCCTCTCCCTGTCTTCCTCCCTTTGTCTTTTAGATTGCAAGCCACAGGCAGGGACCACGTCTTTTTCTATGTTTTGTACAGCACCAGGCCACACGACTGGTGCTATATAAATGTTTATAATAATAATAATAATAATAAAGCACAGAAATACACATGCCTGTCTGGCTTTTTCCATGCCTGAGGAAAGGCCCTGTGTGGCTCAAAAGCTTTCACACTGCCATCAACAGAACTTGCTCCACTAAAAGATATAATTTGAACTACTTTGACTTAATCTCTTACATTTGGGACCAAATCAACACCACACTCACTGTAGGCCGAAAAACAAGAAGCCTTCTGGAAAACGTCAGCTCTATCTGTGTGTTGCACTCTAACGGTCATTGTAGGTCCACAGTTTAAAAAGTCTCCATGCAGTGATTGAAAAGTTCTTTGTGTCTTCCCAAGTAGTTTAAATGTTGTATAAGAGATGCTTATATTGCCTCCAAGTAACCCACTTCAGAAAGATCACAGTCCATTTAAGAAGGGCTCTTTTTAAACAGGTGTGGGGGAAGTGCAGGGGATGGGTTTACATGGGGGCACACCCACCTCCATGCACGAATCAACCTCTGTTTTTCTCGGTTGCTCCATGGGTGGGCAATAGGTGGAGGTGGGGGGGAAGTGCATGGGTCGTGGGAGTGCACATGCGTCCACTCATGCCCATGCAGCAGATCTGCATGGGAATGAGTGGGTCTGTCTCATGCACAAAGTGCTAAGGTCAGTTCTGTCATCCTGGGTATACAAATTCCATGATGAAGCAGAATAGAAAAATAAATCTGACAACTGCTTATATCTGTAAAAATTAATTGAACACTATGAGCAAAATTTTTATTACTGTAAGAATCTTGACTTCAGAGGAAAAATTCTCCATATGCTGATCCCTATATAATTTCCTTTCACACTTTTTTTTAAAGGGACTTGATTATACCTGTGTTATTATGTTTGTATGATTATAACCTATCCCTATTTTTCCTGCTCACTACTGCCAATGGGTTGGCCCCAGTGCAGATTCTCCGGGCTAGAATGGAAAAATCTCTTTCCTAATTTCTTCCTGGGAAATAACCATTTTATTACTGTGTGCTGATAGTAGTGGTCAGTTTTATAGAAAGTCATATAAATATTCAAATATTCCATACTAGGCTCACAGGAGAATACGTTTAGCAGGCCGTTAATGGAGTAGCTTAAAGCTCCTCATTGAAGCTTTGGAAGAACTCATCTGAGAATCAGAAGCAACATCATGGGATGCAATTGATAAGTAATTAGGTTCAGCTGCTTCCAGATTCTGTGAACACAGAGCCAGACATCAAGACAAAACCATAAAAGTATTGCTTTCCAGACAGAAACCTATCACATTTGTTCAGGCTATCAGAAACTAGGGATGTGTGAACAGAACCAGGTTCAGATGTTCAGCCATTTGGTGGTTCAGGTCAAATGTTGAGTTCAGTTTCGGTATTCTGTTTGATCAGCCTTAGTTTGGTCTTTAGTTTGGTGCAATTGAGAACTGAAAATGACATTTGGTTTTTGAAATAAGGGAAAAAACTGAAAAACATATTTCTGGTTATAACATTTTTGTTTCCTATTCAAGTTTGATGCTGTTAAGGAAGATTATACCCCCAATGGAGGGCACTATGTGTACCAAAATTTGCAATGATTAGATAAAGCAAACAGATTTTAGAAGCAATTGAATGTTGTGCTTTTAAGAAAAGCTCCATAGACATTCATGACTACAACTTCTTTATCTTGCATCCAATGTTCATGAAACTTGTGCATATTACGTCCCTCCATATGCTTAATACTTCTGCCAATTTTCAGAAAGAGTGTATAAAGGGTCCAAAGGGTATAAGACATTAACCTGAAACTACATTTCTAGCTGTAACATTTTGATAGTCCATTCTGTTTACAGGATATTTGGCAAGAATGTATCAAATACCTTTCCTGCCATTTCAGCAAATGTACAGGAGATTTTGATAAAGGTACCTAATTATATAAGCAATTGATGTTGTCCCTGTGAAGATCATTATTCAGATGAATATCAGCATATTCAGTGCCAGTCAGAGGCAGGCACCCTGCATGGCAGGGGGAGAGAGACTGTAGGAGGAAGGATGTGGAGCAACCCCAAAGACTGACAGACACATTCAATGGCCAAACACATTACTGCAAGCTTCTATCTTTACAGGACCAACTGGTAGTGGCTTCAAGGTGGGCATAGGGGGTGGCCCTGAGGCGGGCATAAGCAACATAACTGGGACTTATGAGATAGCATCCAAGCAGTCAGGAGACATAGTTTAAACACATCCAGGCTGGCCAATTATCATCACAATCACATCCTGCAGCACTGAGACAGAGGACATTAGAGAATTTCTATTGACTTTTTCCTAAACAGATGCTTCTGACTTCCCAGAAACAAGTGGGGGAGATATGTTGGGATGGTCCCAGCACAGAATGAGGATATTTGGTTGACATTTCTGTTGACCAATTCTCATCACAAACCAATCTTATACCACAGTGACATAAGAGAATCCCAGGCATAGGTCCCTTCTCTACATATGTTGTACAGGCATATCAAATTGGGACCCTTTATAAAATCTTTCTTGTATTTGGCAGAGATGATCATGAAAGTGTAATATATAGCCCTGCCAAATTTCATGTACACTGGTTGGACTACAAAGATGTTATAGTCACACATAAATTTATATGTTAATTGCTTCTACCACCAAGACCCTTTTTCAATCCTTCTGAAATTTGGGAAAGATACTAAATATGGGAAGGGGTATAAACTGGACAAGTTTCACCTACAGTAGATGTGAGGCAAAGAAATTACAGCTAAGAATGTATATGTAGAATATTGCAAAATACAATAATTCAACTGCTTCTGAAATCGGATTCCTTTCTCCAATCATTTTAAGATTTTTTACACATAATGCTTTCTATTCAAGTTATAGGTACCCCAAGTTTCAGTCACATATCATGAAAAACTAAAATGTTACATCCGATAATGTGTTTTCCATTGAAACAAATGTAAACTCAGTTCCGAACTCACCGAATGCATCCGAACCGAATGTTCAAATTCGAGTTCGGTTGGCACGTTTGGTTCAGTCAACTGAACTATTTGAGTTCGGTCTGAACTCTGAACTTCCGAACTGCGTTCGCCCATCCCTATCAGAAACGGCCCCAGTAGGGGACTGCCATGGTCACCATGGCTAGGGCGGCCATACCTCCCCTTTAAAATGGCCTGGGACCCATGCATCTGAAAGACCACATTTCATACCATGCTCCATTGTGGCCTTTGTGGTTGTCCAGGGGTGCTCTCAGGTGGATTATCACTATTACTCTTGTTTGTTTGGTGGGGGTGTGCATTAGAGCATTCTCGGTTACTGCCCCAGTACTATAGAACTCCCCGAACGTGGAGGTCCATCTGCATCCGGGTCTGATCATCTTTCAGAGGCAGTTTAAAACCTTTATTTTGTTAAAGCATTTGGCAGGTGGGGAGAGGGGGAGGGATTAGGTAGGAGGTTGTTGGAAGGTAGGAGTGGGTTGGGTTTCGGTTAGAGCAGAGGTGTGTAGTTTAGAAAACATCTTATCCTTCCCTTGCCACAGCCTCCAAAAAGTAGCCATTTCTCAAACACATGGGATTTTACAACTCAGGAACTTAGGAGAAAATGAAACTGTACATTTGACAAAAGTGAAATAAAATCGTAAATATGGATCTCCATAATATAGTCAGTGCAACCTCCGTATAATGAACTTCCTCAGGACCACAGGGAAACCTCATTATGCAATGTGCAGCCACATGGCCCCGCACCCCGTGCTCCCACAGCCACCCACCCTCAGGGAGATGGGCAGGCACAGCAGCCAATGCAGCCGCTGCACCCAATCCCATACAGCGGTCCAGACCACAATCAGGAACATGGCAAGGTAACACACGTTACTTTTGCCTCTTTCCTGATTGTGGTTAGCTAACCACAGTTCTGGGCCAGAGGCTGGCCTCAACCCCAGAACCGTGATTAGCTTTGACGCTGCCAGAGACATGCTCATGATCACAGCCACCACACTGTATCAACTGTGATTCAGGGTAAGTTCAGATGTTACGAAATCACTGCTCACCACAGTGAATCCCAGTGGATTTCATGTGGTGGAAACGATCGCAGTAGCATCTGTTTGATCCCCGCCAGATGTTCACCACGGTTAATTTCTGGCATGGATCAAAGCTAACCACGGTTCTGGACCTCCTGCTGGCCTGAGGTCCAGAACCGTGGTAAGATTGGCCACGATCCAGGATGGGCCCAAAGTAACTTCTGTTACTTGGCCCATTACGGATCATGGCCCTACTGGATCAGATGCAGCAGGCAATGTGGCCACTGCACCCGCCCGTCTCCCTGACGGCGGGAGGCCGTGGGAGGGTGGGAGAGGCAGGGCTCTGCGGCTGCACGTCGTGCCTCGCAGCCTCGCCCCCCACCGAGATTCCCCAGCCTGATGGAGCTGGCATGTCTAAAGGATGGCCGGCTTCATCACGGACTGGGATCTGAAAGAGATCCCGGTCACAGATTCAGCGTGGCGGGCCAAACTGCTCGTCACATCTAAAATTACCCTTCTTCACTGTGATCACGTAATCTCTGAAAATACCCAGAGTGTTCACTATAATATGGTTTGGCAATTTCTGATACTGTATAATAATCATAGTGTTTCAGTGTAATGGCAATGTCAGAAATAAATGACACCATCTTGATCGAGTTGGGAGCCTCCAGCTGTGGTCCATTTCCTGTGGTCATTTGCCCTCTGGACCCTGAACACTTCCCCACATTTGCTGTTGCCCACTGTCACACTCAGCAGGCCTGGGCCACCAGCCAGATGACTGTGGAACACCTCTAGGTTAGTAGGCAGGTTCCCTATGTAGACAATCATGTCCCCCTTGCCACCCTGCAGGGCAAAGGTTCCCCACTCTTGTCCTTGATCAAAATAGACAGGCAACTTTATTCTGCTGCTTCCAGCTTATCACAGCATAGTCAACTGCTGGCGATCTTCAAAAAGCCCCCTATCTCTGAGTCCAATGGAAAACTTAGGATGAATCAGTCTGGATCTGCCACCCAAAAAATTGTATTCTTATATACTGGCTAAAATCATGGTGTGGATCCCTCATAAACACTACAATGATCAGCATTAGATTTTCCAAATTGCCACACACACACACCTCAGTCTGGGGAGTGTTCTCTCTTCCGGCACTGTAAACCAGGGCCAGTTTACAATGAATTCAAGCTGAAGAGAGATTAAACATCAGTTAGGACTAACCCTGATTATCAGGCTTGGTCCTGACAGGGCGTCTATAATAGTAGGACAAAATTGAATTGCCCTAGAACAGTCACTTGAAATGGAATATTATAACCAGATGTTCGGTATAGCACAGGTTTGAAGCTCACCTGTAGTTTTATTTTTTAGGGTAAAATTTCACTTAAATGGGTATATGCAAATCTACGTGGACTTGCATATGTGTGAAAAGAGCAGGTGGAGGTTAATAGATTTATGTTTGCAAGAGATTGAATTCCCTACATTTTTACACCTAGCTCCTTGCTGTCAAATACAATTAGCAATTTATTAAATAACGCATTTATTTCCTGTGATCCCAGTATTGTGAGATCCATTCCTATATGCTAATAATGATGTGAAATCTCCCGTTATTTCGTAAATAATTCTGCAGAACAGTGTTGTCTAGACATGCCTTTCTCCCTCCCCCCCCACATTTAATGGACCAGCACCCAGCTGAGTGAAGATGTTTTGTCAGCTTGTATTACTTTTTAATTTATATATATATATATATATATATATATAAAGGCAGCCTTAGTTAATGACATCTCCCACACACCTTTTCAGTTTGATCATTTTTATTTTATCACTCTGGCCCATTCACTTTTTTCTTTTCTTTTTAAATAAAAAATACATCCCCACCATATCTTACTTCACTTACTCAGCCACTTTCACTAGTTTATACTTGCCTTATATTGTATAATCAGTACTCTTCCCCTGCTCTTGTGACTTTAGGTGACTTCTTTTTAGCACACTAAGGATGTTAACAAACAGAATGGTGGCCTGCTTGAATCTGCTTTGTCTCGTGGGCCACCACCATATTTCTTGGGGGGAAATCCAGTTGTTTGGCCCTGAGCTTCCCCAGGCATGTTGGCAGCCAGCCCAGGCTAGCTGCCAACATGCCTGGGAAACAGCTTCCCTGACTGGGCTGAACTGGGCTATTGTATCATAGCCCACTGTGTCTGCCCTAGGGTGCTGGAAATACCCCAGCCCAACCCCCTTACTGCTTAGTCACATGTGTGCCTGGTTCCCTGTTGCTATTGTCACATGATATGCTCAAGGAATGGGTGGGTGGAGCTGATGTACAGATCAATAAAGTTGTGACCTATGCCTTTTATCCAGCATCTGTCTGGTGGGTTTCTGTGGGCGTGTGGACACAAAAGAATGCCTCCTTGCTTAAGCCGGGGTGGATTTGGGCCCACCTAACCCCTGCACCAGGGCACCAAAGTTGGGGTGAGGCGGGCACAATTCCCCTGCCCCACTCCCAATACTGAGGGAATCCCTGGCCAATAGCATCAGGTGAGATGCACCTGCGAGGAGGAGCCCTGGACAGATAAATACCTTTCCTAGTGGCTGCCCTCCTCTACTTTTATTTGACTTCACCGAAACGCGGATACCCTCCCTGCCTGCCTACTTTTATGTTGGTTCCATGTAGGGCTGAAGCAGCAAGTCCTTTTTCCACTCCACTATTTCATTCTGCCATTTTGGAATTGTCCGTGGCTTTCTGCAGCTTTTCCACCAGCATTCCGCCAGCATTCTGCTAATTCGGAAACGGTTGGAACAATCTCAGAAACTGATGGAACATTCTCAGAAATGTCAGAACAAACGTTGTTCTACTATTTTCACAGCCAGTGGAAATAGTGGAACAGCAGAAGTAGCGGAATGAACATCTCTATTGCACCATGCTGTTCATTGCAGAAGAGTTTTTTCCAATGGAAAAAGCAGCAGTGGCTTGCTGTTTCAGCCAGCCTTGCTTCCATGTACTGTCCCCATCAGGTTGATTTTCAGGGTCACTGCTGTTGGCTTAGGCTAGCCTTGTATTCATTGCTGAGAAGGAATTTTC
The DNA here is from genome assembly GCA_003113815.1 of Sphenodon punctatus. Lineage (NCBI taxonomy): Eukaryota > Metazoa > Chordata > Lepidosauria > Sphenodontia > Sphenodontidae > Sphenodon > Sphenodon punctatus. Next base: position 669,177 of record QEPC01013456.1, on the reverse strand, counting down.
CCACCTGCCTGGATTAGCACAACAGGTGGGTGGTTTTTTTCTTCTGCTGCAGTTTAAAATTGTTGTTTGCTCTGTTGCAACTGTTTGGCGGATAGAAGCTTGGGAACCATGCTGTGGTGAAGCTCCCTATGAGTCGAGGGGGGCGACACCTCCATTAGGGATATGTGAACACCAGGGGGTTTGGAGTTCAGCCCCTAGGGATGGGCAAACAGATCGCGGTTCTGGTTCAGTCGTTTGGTTCGGTCCGGATCGGTTCGCCTGTTCAGTTCGCCCGTTCGGTTTGATTGCCGCGTTTGGGTTCAGCTGTTCGGTTCGGTCATGTTCGGTTCGGGCATTCAGAAAAAGTATCGTGAGAGCCCATGAATGCCCTGGAAACAGGAAATTTGAGTGCGTGCGGAGCTTGTGTCATTTGAACGTGGCTGTGTGTTAGTTTTTGATTTGTGTGTGTTTTGGCTGTGTGGTGTGTACTGGTTTTGGTTTGGCTGGTTGGTGAGTGTTGGTGGGTGCTGTGTGTGATGTTTTGGCTATGTTGGGTGTGTGTTTAAAAGAAAAAAATGGAGAAGTTGACCTGTGCCACCACCATGAAACACCGGTTCCGGGTGGCGGAACCGGTGGTGGAGGAAGAGGTTCCTCCGTCTCTGCTGGACCTTCGGTGGTGGTGGAGGAGCCAGAGCCAGCGGGCACAGGAGGTGCTGCTGCCACTGATGCCAGGTTTGTAAACTTTTCTTTTTCTTTGGGGACAAGAAACATAAGGCTCTATCCGTTAGAGCGAGCTCACTGGTGTGCGGGTGCATGCGTGGGTGGTGGGCATCATTCAGACACAAACAGTGGACATCAGCGGGTAGCTGAAGATGTCTGCCACAGAGAGAGAGGGTACTGTAGTGTGGGGGGCTCTTCCAGCAGTCAGGCATGAGCATGAGCAGCCAAACATGTGCCTGCCGGCCATCCCCACTCTCCAGTTGCCATCCCTACCTAGCACCCCCAAATAAGGGCAGGATTGGCACGTGCCAGCCAGGGTCTCTCTATTGCCATCCCTCCATAGCAGCACCCCAGGGAGGGCAGGATTGGTACGTGCCAGCCAGGGTCACCATCTCCCGTTGCCATCCCTAGCACCCCAAGGAGGGCGGACTAGAGGCATCATCATAAATGCATGATATTACTTAGGTGTTGTTTATGTGTTCCTGTTTCAGAGAGGAATCGGATGCCGGCGCTGGTGCCCCACCATACAGGACACCCAGGTGGAGGTCGGACTCACCAGTGCCACCCCCAGACAGTCGGCAGACAAAACGCTCCGATGTCTGGAGGTTTTATGACAAGGGTGACGGAATCGCCATCTGCAAGGTAAGGCACGGGGGCTGGAACAACAGGGAATGGATTGCCTTATGTCCTGTTAGGAAGTCCCCTGCAGAGAGAGATTGGCCACCCACCCAATTGTGGAGACAGAATGCAGGCAGGGCTTGACACAGAACATTGATCTGATGCAGTATGTCACTTCTTATGTTCCTATCTTTTTATGCTCTTTAGAACTGCGGCAAAAGATTAAGGAGGCAGAGAGAGGGGACCACGTCAGGGCTAATCATCCAACATTGAAAAGCTCCACGGCCAGACGGTGAGGTGGCAGGAGGACTGTGGCATGGCTGTGGAGCCCGAACAACAGCTCCAGAAGAAGGGGGGGAAGGCAATCCGCAAGCAATAGCATGTAAGCCCTTCCCCCCCACACACTCCAGCCCCGATGTGGAGACCCCCGGGCCCTGGGAGAATGCTAAGGCCATGGCCTTTCGGGCCGAGTTGGAGAGGCCCACCCAGGACTTCATGACCAGCCTGCAGGAGACAGCAGCCACCATGGAGAACCGCCTGGTGGAGCAGTTCCAGGCGGTCCAGGTGGAGAGGAAGAAGGTCTAGGCATACGGCCAGTACGTCTCTGCCAAGATGGAATGCCTGGAACTATACCACCAGGCGTTCTCCAGGTTGCATCGGGACATGGAAGGGGCTGTGGACTGGCCGTCTCCCATGGCTATGAGCTGGCAGAGTCCCGGGTGACAGGCCCTCAGCCCTGTGCTGCGTCCCAATGTTACCTTTCCCCCAAGTCCCGGGGAACAGAGACTAACAGTTTAATGTATAAGTTTCCTTTCAGTGTTTGCTTTTGGTTTCAGAATGTTGTTGTTGCTTTGTTCTTTTTATTTAAATACTTTTAATAAAAGTTGTTGTATTTCTTGTTACGAGCTTCATTTGACCTATCCAATCTTTTATCCCTATATGCTGAAGTTCTGGCTGACAGGTGGCAGAATCTCATACAGCTTGTTGATCCCTACGAGCAGCACCTGCCACCCCCTGTAGCATAGTTATTAACCCAAAGATGTGCTATGCTAGCAGCAGGGTCTCAACTTGCAGACAGCCCCCCAGGAGGTGCAGGGCTTGTGTTTGTTGGGTGAGTGTGACAGAGAGAAAGAGAGACAGGCTCCTTGGCAGCGGGCAGCAGGCGGCAGGAGCTGGTGGGCAGAGGGGCTTTATTTCCAGCAGCTTCAGTGCCCATCCACGGGTGGGTGCGGAGGATTAGGCTGTTGGGGGGGGGGTGTAGGCTGAGCTGCCGGCACCGGGCTTCTGGATGCAGTGGAATGGAATGCGGCCCCCAGTGACTGGAATGATGGTCCCAGAATCTAGTTGATGGTTTCTGGGATGGGCGGGCATGATTGATTCAGGGATAGTGGAATGACAGTCTAAAGCCTATAGGGCACACTTCATTCAATCATGCGCTAGGTGATAGCGGCAGTACAGGAATGCACACAGACAGGCAGGCAGGCACATATAATACGTTATGTTATATTCCACCTCATTATGGTAGGTTTGCTGCATCCTGGATGTGGACAATGGGCATTGGGCGCATGAGCACAGATGGGAGTTCTTCCTGGTTCTGGCAGGTGGCACCCAGGGTAGCTGGATAGGGATACACCTACCTTTCCCCCTCCAACCCCCATCCCTCTCATTCTAGGTGGGAATCTCTCTCTCTCTCTGGCCACATAGTACAGGTGACAGCATGGGAGGGATCGTGTCTGTCTCTCCTTCTAGCAGTGGGGAGACTTTCTCTCCCTCTCTCCTCTCTCTCTCTCTGAACGGCAGGTTGCGTAAAGAAAAGGTGGAATGACAGCACCCTGTGAGCACAATGACAGGGCACAAGAACCCTGAGGGTTGGTCTTGGGGCTGGAGTGGCAGCTTCTAGATATTGGCCACAGCCCTCCCTGCCTGTAACTGCCTGTAACTTGGCCCCAGAATCCTGGTGGCGGGGCCTGGGGCTGGAGTGGCTGTTACTGATGGGGTCATCATTCTTCGCACAGAGGTGATGTCTTTAAACCGCATAAAGAAACAGCCACTCCAGCTCCAGGACCCGCCATCAGGGTTCTGGGGCCAAATTACAGGCAGGGAGGGCTGTGGCTAGTATCTACAAGCTGCCACTCTTCAAGCCCCAGGACCCACCGTCAGCTGGTGCAGCTGTTACCACTAGGGCTGAGGGCAGGGATAGACCCAGATGGCTGGAAGTGGTCACTGCTCATATTCCCACCATCCCCAGGGGCGTCCTGCTGCATGACCTGCTTTGCCTGCAAGACCTTCTGCACCAGCATACCCTTCCGGAGGCCATAGACCGCTGTCTCACGTGCCATGCTGCCCTTGATCCTGGGGTCCAGCATGGTTGCCAAGACATATTCCTCCCGGTGCAGGAGCTCATCAAAGTGCGCACTCATCCCCGCCTTCAGTTTCCGTGCCAGGTCAAGTGCCTCATCGGAGAGCTTCCTGCCTAGAGGGCCACAATCCTGCCCCCCGAGAATCTCGTCCATGCTCCTCTTGAGACTATGGACCAGCGGGGTCACCTGGCTGAGGGTGGCGTTGGAGCTGCTCATGGTCTCCGTCATGGCCAGGAACGGTCTGAGGATGAAGACCGTGTGAGCTAGAATCTCCCATTCCTCCCTGTTGTACCCTGGAGGTGCCTCAGACTCTGTCTCCAGTTCCACCTGACGCAGGGCGGCTTTCTGCTCAAAAGCCACTCGAGCATCAGGAAGGTGGAATTCCACCTGGTGGAGACACCCTGGATGAGCGTGTGCACCGGGGACCCTTGCTCCACCTGCTTCTCCTGGAGGAGCTCTCTGCCCTTCACGCTGCAGTTGAAGAACCCCGCCAGCTTCTTCCCCTGTTCGACCAGGGAGCTAAGGGTGCCTGTCCCAATCCCCTTCTCCCCCAAGACCAGAGTGTCCTTCACCACAAGACTGAGGGTGTGTTAGGCACAAGAGATGCTTGCGAAGCCCCCATCACGGACTGCCTTTATGATATTGGCTGCTTTTTCGGTGACCACACACCCCTTGGTGAAGGCCGCGCCTGGCTTGATCTACTTCCTCACCTTGGTGGCCAGGGCTGCCTCGAGGTTCCTTGAGGTGTGGGAGCTGTCCATGACTTGTGCCTGAAGCAGGGGCCACCTATACCCTGCTACAGGACCCCTCCTGCCACTGCCAAGCGCTGCCTCTGGGTCCTGCCACCACTGTGCGGTCACTGCCAGGTAGGCGTGCTGGGCATTTCTGGCAGACCACAGGTCAGTGGTGAAGTGGACCGTGTCCCCCACGCAAAGCCTCTCCCAGCTGCTCCCTCACCCGCTCCTTCAAAGCCCTGTAGAGCTGTGGTACCACAGTCCAACTCAGGGTGGAGCGGGAAGGCAGCTTAAAGTTGGGGTCCAGGAGCCCAATCAGCCGCTGGAAGCCATTGTCCACAATTGACAAGGGCTGGCCTTCCAAGGCTATAATTTCTGCCAACAGGTGCTTCATTTTCTCTTGGAAGCCAGTGCCACAGCGTCCTGCCGATGGCCTTGACAGATCCCCCCACCCCAGTTCCTCCACGGTGGGCTGACGACGCTGCTGGCGAGGCTCCTGCTGCTGTTCTGCCCCCATACTGCCCCTGTTGCTAGAGGCAGCAGCAGTTGATGCAGGACGCTGGCCCACTGAAGGAATCGGGCGACTGTACACTGCAGTCGGGAACCCACTGGCATCCACTTCTCCTGCCTTCCCGCTGAGCAGCAGAGCACTGTGGCATGACTTCAGGTGCCTCGCCATTGCAGTTGTCCCAAGATTGGAAAGCACCTGCCCACACTTCTCTGCCTTATTGCACAAAGTGCACAGCACCTCTCTGGGATCATCTGCCCGCACCAGCTTAAAATGATCCCAGACTGAGGATTTCCCTCCCCCTCCTGCCTTCTGGCCCGCCCCAGATGATGCACTGCTGCCAGCGCTGCTGGGAGGGGGAGAACTTGGTGGCTCTGGCGATACAGCTCTGGGAGGAGGCTCAGCTATCGCCTCAGCTCCACACATATCCTCTGCGGCACTAGTGTCTGCCTCTGACTCACTGTCCGCGATCACGGTGATGTCCCGTGAAGGGGAGTACTGGGACCCTGTCACATCTACAGCTATGGCTACTTTAGGCTGCCTCAGGGCAGTGTTTGTGTGAAGAATGCATCCAGGAACTGCCTCAGGCCAGTGTGTGTGTGAAAAATGCATCTGGAACTTACTTGTGGACTTGTAAACCCAGAGGTTTGAAAAATCTGGAACTTTAACGTTTGTGTAAAAATGCCCAGTGACACAGTGAAATGGGTTTTAACAGACACATTCTTTAATCCAAATTCTTTAATCCAAATTCCAATCCAAATTCCAGTAAACTGGGTGGGATGAACTGCCCAGCAGTACAACCGTGGTTATCTTAGTAAACCAATAACCGTCAGGGGAACTGACCTTGATGCAAACTTCAAGTGCCAACCCCCAGTTCTTATTAACTAAGCTTCCTCCCTAGCCCCCGATGCATGGTATGGGTGAGGAAGAGAGGAGCTGCTCCTTATTGGTGCCTGGAAGTTAGGGTCCGCATGTGCCTTTTGTGGCCTCCACATTCACCCCTCTCAGGGCTCCCATCCCAGTGTTCTCCGCATCCTGCTTCTGCGCCAGGTGTCGCTTCCACATCTCTTAAGGAAATTACTGCATTTTTATGCAACTTTGTAACTGTCAACTACATAACAGTACTGGATCCCCGCAAAAGAGTGTGACAAATTTATTGTAACAAAGTAGTAACAAAATAGGCAAAGAAACAACCTGTCCAAATGGCCCTAACTCAATCCAATGTGACCAGCACTGTGAGGAAGGCAAAAACCAGGAATCTCTTGGCCAACCTGGGGTTCCCATAAAAATTCCTTCCATTTCTAGCCCCCAAAGGTGACTAGCTTATGCCCACAGTGCCCTAAGGGTGGGTGGGTGCTGCTTGTTGTGCTTCTCCCCATGACTGCAGGGAGCTATGGTGTTGTCCTTAAGAGGGAGGCCTCGAAATCTCACCTCATGAGCGGCTTTTCGCACCCTCTGTCAGGTTGCCCTACCAACCCTGGCTAGTCACGGCCAATGTTTACGTCAGAAAGAGCCATCACCCCTAGCAGCCCAACTGTGGCAGAGCACTGATGTAGTAGGGGCTGCAAACCATCCCCACATCTCTTGCTCCTTCCTCTTAAAAGAGTGCGATAAAGGGGCCACTTACCGTTAGTACGGGCAAGGGGGTCATTTTCTTCCTTCCCCTGAGCTCAGATTTTCAGTGTTTGGGGGTAGGAACTTGATCCAGGAACCAGGAAGGGGCTACATAAAAACTAGCCATAGGTCCCAGTTGGCCCTTGGGCCTTCCCCTGTCCCTGGTCTAGAACAACAACAAAAAAGTAAACATGGTCATTTCTCCCCCCCTGCTCGTCAACTATAATTACATTTATTCTTTTGAATGGCTTTTCACCTTTTCCCTTTTTGACTGAAACTTTTATTGTTTTTCTTTAGCACTATTCCATATTTCAAGTATGTCACTACACAGCAATATGAAGAAGCAGAAAGGAAACTTTGTATTGACACCAGTTTGGGTTCTCACATAAATCCAACTGAAGATAAACTTAGTTGAAAATCATGCAAATTTAAACTAGGCAAGTCTTGCATAGTATTCTCCAACTTGCTGGCAGTAGTATCTGGGAAGATTTCCTTGTTTCTTGCTTGAACTCAGCAGACATTTTCTGAGAGAGATGACCTCTCTCAGAAGGTCTGCTCATCTAATGATCCCCACTTGATTAGCTTTTTCTTGCGTGCAGCCTGAAAATTAGTTTGCATTCTCCATCTTTTTATCTAGAAATGTTTAAATGTCTTCTGAAGTGCTACAGATTCCACCCTCCCCCCAATTATACTATGGGGAACAGCAAGAATGACTGTATCCAAAATGAAGCAGTGAACATCAGGAGTAGACACATTTACAAAATAATACTTTGTAGATGCCCACTCTCCCCATAGTGTAGTAAAGAATGCCTTGAAATCTTGCACAGAACTTATAAAAGGGTTTACTTAAAAGACACCTCCCAAAAATACAGAAAATAGTGCTTTCTTCTGGGCTTCTTAGGCCCTTTTAAAATGGGCCGTGGTGGGTGGGGGGATGGGTGTGCGCCCACAGTGATTGGAGATGGGTGTGCACCTGTTCCTGTGGTTGCACGCCCATCTCCACCCACCTACCTCCATACATGGAGCAACTGGCATTGGAGCCCATTGCCCTGTATGTGGGTAATATGTGGAGATGGGTTGAGCACGGGAGCATGCACGCACCCCCACCCACTGTGAACATTGTTCCTACGGACACCCCTCCACTGCACACCCACTGAGGGTGGTGTTTGCACAGACGCCCCCCCCCCCCACACCACACACATGTGAGGTGGGGGAAGAGGCACCCATGTGAAAAGGCCCTTACTCTTATTAGGATGGTGGCCAATAGGTGTTTACTTTGACTTGTTATCTCAGTAGTACCTATTTGAGGGCAGGCTGCCAGCTCTGAGTCCCAACCCTTTCATTAGGTGTAAAGAATTCACTGAAACTGTTCTGTTAACAAGGACATAGCCATAGGGACAGGTGGTTGACTGCACTGGGGCCACAATGCTACACTCTCTGGTGCAGCTGTGTCCCCACATGCTGCAGTGGAGATCGCAGTGGGCCCATTCCACCTTCTGCACCAGGGCCAATTGCAGCCTAGTAGCCCCAGGGTTGTATATTATTTACTTGCCCTTTAAAGCCAACTCACCAACAAGAGCTTCCTGCATACTCATACTTGGAATGGTATCTGTCAGGAAGATCTGGTTCATGAATGAGGGAATGCAGACACTCTGGAAGCAGGTGTAGTAACCAATGAATATGGATAGGGAGAAGACAAAACAGCCCCGACTGGAGCAAGGGGCATAGAGGAAGGATGCTCCCTGACTGCTGCAGTGTTCTCTGGATTGCCAGGACCACCCATACTGCTGCCACAGCATCCATGAACATCCTTTGATGAGTTGCCCAGCCCAGCTCTCGCCACTCCTGAGGGGCCCACCACTCTCACCAGCTTTGCAGACATCTTCCTCATCATGGAGCTGGATTCAAAGTCTGACTACTCTCTGCTCAGCAGAGTCTATACGCCCCGTGTGAGGCCAGGTTCCACCCTCCCATTTTTGTACCAAAACCTTTGGGTATCGCAATAGCTCCCCTTCACTCTCCACTCTGCCCATCCCCACACTCCCCACACCTTCCTGCCATGATTGCTAGGCAAAAGAGGGGGACGAAAGGAGGACCAAGGTCTCCTGCCAGCACCTTCTTCAGCCTCTTCTCTTTGAAAGTTGTATAGACAATCACTGTCCCCACACATAGGGTGTTTTTACACGCACATTTCTCCTGCATGTTTGCTGTTGAGTCCTGAACTTTCGGTGTGTCTAAATCACTCACCCAGATCTTAAACATCTGGCTCTTTGAACTTCTGCATACAAATTCTCCCAGAACTTTTGTGTGTAAAAGGTTCTCCTGGTAAACTGCTTTGCTCCAGGCAGCTGGTTTCCATGGCAGCCTGTCACGTCTACAGCTGCAGCTACTTTACGCTGCAGCAGGGCAGTGTGTGTGTGAAGAATACATCTGGAAGTTACTTGTGAACTTGTAAACCCAGAAGGTCGAAAAATCCGGAACTTTAAGGTGTCTGTAAAAATGCCCATAGTGTGTGTGGAGGGGGTGGGGGTGGGGGTGGGGGTGGTGGGGAGAGAAGATTTGCATTTATACAGACGGCCGGACTAGAAATAATGGGCTCAGGTTCCAAGAAGGTAGATTTCAATTAAATATCAGGAAAAATTTCCTAATCATAAGAGCTGTTCAACAATGGAACAAATTGCCTAGGGAGGGACGTTGTAGGCGCTCCATCGCAGAAGATTTTCAGAAAAAGGCTGGATAGCCCTCTGTCAGGGATATTGTAGCTGTAATCATCCTACGTCCAAGCAGGGGTTTGAACTACATGGCCCTTCCAATTCTATGGTTCTGTGATTCAGCATATCTATGTGGTAAAGAGCCTTCAATTATTCATGAGTTATCTGTCCCCTACTACATTTTTTCCATTTGTCTTTTTCTTTTTCATTTTTCTTTTTTTCTTTCCTTTTTTATGTTTTAGACAGCAGGAGTGAGAAATTGTTGGATTCATTGTATTTTTGTTTTGTCATTCTGTACCTAAAATATATAACGGCAAATTAAAGTGAAAGTCCTGATAAAAAAATTAATCATACCAAAGTTAATGAAACTTCCAAAAGGCTAGTCAGCTAAAAAGAAAAAAACACCAATCCTAGGGCACAATCGCAAAGGGTATTTTCAGACGTTACGAGTTCACGCTCAACCACAGTCAATAGCCTGTGGTGGGGAATGGTCCCGTTACATCTGTTGGGGAACTGGACGTTCCCCCCCAGATGTTTGCCACACTCAATCCCCGCCGGGAACCACATTCACCATGCGATCGGCTGAATCCGCGGGGCCGGCGCCGATCACGGCGGGGTCGGCGCGGTGAAGGAAATTCCTGGTGGGGATGAAGGGGCCCGTCACATCTGGACAGTGACCACGGCCCGGAATCCCTGTCATTTTGGGCGGGCGCCACGGCCAATGCGGCCGCAGCGCCCGCCCGTTTCCTAAGAGGGCGGGCGGCGAGGGAGCATGGAGGGGGTGGGGCCGTGCGGCTGCACATTGCGCCGTGCAACCCCGCCCCCTCCCCACCGAGATCCCCCGGCACGTCTGTTGGCCGTGCCAGAGTGATCCCGGTGGGGAATCTGAGGGTTGTTTCTGTGACGGGGCAAAGCCGCCCCGGCACGTCTGAAAACACCCAAAGTGTACAACATAACTAGACAGCTGTCACATCACACACTGGGGAAAAAAGCCCCACTTGGTGCCTCTGTTATCCAGCTTTCCTGTATTTTGATTAAAATCCGTAGTTATTTTATCATTTTCAGTTTGGGGGTATCAAACAAGCATGTGTCCTCTTTGAAAAGCTGACAAAGCCAAAGCCTGTCCAAGCTGTGTCAATCATCAGTCTGGCATGGTCAAAGCACACCAGTTTTCCTGGCATACGGTACATGAGAGAGTGATCTAAGAAGTTGGCATTGATTTTCCCAACCTAATGGGACAAGTGTCGATTTTCCTCTAGGTAGACATTGGGTAATTTCAGACGTAATGAAAACACCTTTCAACACAGAGAATTCCAGTGGATTCCCTGTGGTGGTGGCATTCCCGCGAACATCTGTTTGACCCCCGCCAGATGTTCACCACAGTCAATCTCTGGCGGGGGTCAAAGCTAGATTAGATTGGACACAATATGGGATGGGCATAAAGTAATATGTCTTACCTTGGCCCATCCCAGATTGTGGCCCCGGCCATAATACGGGATCAGGCACAGCGGCTGCATTGGCTGTTGCGCCCGCCGGTCTCCCTGAGGGCGGGTGACCGAGGGAGCGCGGGGGGTGGGGCTGTGCAGCCACACATCTTGTCGTGCAGCCCCCCCGTGGAGCTCCGCCCCCTCCCTGATCCCTGTTAGCGATCAGGCTGGCACGACTGAAGGATGGCTGGCCTGATCACGGACCGAGATCCGAGACGGATCCCAATCCAGGGTTCAGCATGGCGGACCTCCGGGCCTGTCACATCTGAAATTACCCATTGAGACCACCATCCAATGGAACATAGGATCTAGGACTTTGGAAGATGTAGTTGAGTGTTTCAAGCACTCAGCCCTCATGCCTCTTCTTCAATGTAACTTAAATGAAAATAACAACAAGTTGCATTTTGTTCTTTTTCTCTTTCTTCCTTCACCCCCAATCAAATTATACCTGCCTGTTTGGGTCCAGTGGTGTTTGGCCAGTTTGTATTTTTCCAGACTTCGCTCCATGATGTAGTTGAGGTGTATGATGGCCCAATGCAGCAGTCATCTTTGTTATCCTCTCTCTCAGGATCCCATTCAGGTATTCCTTAATAGAATTGTCATGCATCAATTATTTATTTAATAATGAATTTAGACTAGTGGTGCTGTCATCTTTTCTTAGAAAGAAATTAAATTTAAATAAAGTTTGAATATTGTGAACTGAAAACCTAATCAATTGTGACTGAAAACAGTTTGAGCTGATGAAAGGATAAAGATAAAATTTAAACTGTTTTTCCTTGAAATTGCTAATGTTTAAATAATGCAGTTCTTTTTGGTTTGTTCAGTTTGTACACTGTATGATTTTTAACATTTGTGTGTGTTATATAAAAATGAATATTAAAATATGTATAAGTATTAGTAGAGAGGATATAGCAAATACATCAATGTGGATTATGTGCATTTAAATAGGGTTTTAGTGACTAGAGGTTTGGGGTTTCCTTCTCATATATGCTAAGGCCCCTTTACACCAATCTGGAGGTGAAGAGAGTTTTCAAAGTGTAAATTAAAGAGGAGTTAGTGTAAATGAGCATTGGGACCTTGAGTCTGATTTCTCATGATTGCAAAACAGAAGGATTGTTTTCTGATATAATAGATTAGAATCGGTATCTAATTTTTAGAAACTTGGAAGACCATCATCATTGATATAAATATTTGTTATGAAAATCTCACAGAGTCAATTTTAGGAGAAGTTATTGTGATTTCTAATATCACTAACGATAGCAAGGATTTGGGGTTTATTTACTAAAAATTGTTTATCTCAGTGTTGAGGTTTTGTTTTTCTTTTTTAAATAAAATATTTATATATCTTATTGAGTAGGAGAATCTCTTCCACTGAGCTCAGGGAACCAGATCACAATTAAATTTACTTCAGTTGGACCTGTAACAGCTAAAGGATTTCACTTTGTTTATCAAGGTAAGTGACACAATTGCATAGGAAAATGCTTCAGTTAATTTTCTTCATTAATACCTCAGCACACATTTTCTTTTGAAGTGAATAAAATCACTTTAACATTTTTTAAAAAAATAATTTGATGAATTATTTCCCTTAAATAATTCTAAATCTGTAGGGATGAATAGATACAGAGGAAAATACTAGTCTGTTGCTGCAGATGTATCATATTTCTATATTTCTATTTCCCATTTTAAAAAAACAACAACCTGTTATTAGCAACTCCAATAAATAATTATAAGGATTCATAAAACTAAAAGCAGACATGTAAGAGTCTTTGTGTTTTTACATGGGCAGCGGTGGGTGGGTGGGATTAGGGATGTGCGAACAGAACCGAGTTCAGAAATTTGGTTCGGTTTGATTAAAAAATCGAGTTCGGTTCGGAAGTTCGGTTTGGTCGACCGAACTAGTCGAGTTCGGTCAAATTCCAAACTTCCGAACCGAGTTTGTACATTCAAAACCAGTGTTTTAAGGTGTTTTTGGCCTTCCGAACTGGTTTGGATTCAACCGTTTGAGTTCGGTTCAGAAGATCGGTTCAGTCGGTCCAAACTCGGAACTTCTGAACTGCATTCGCACATTCCTTGGGGGGATGGGTGCACTGTCGCGTTGGGTGGACGTGTGTGTGCACCCATTCCCATGGACACACACCCAACTCCTCCGGTTTGCTAGATGCTCCGTGGGTGGGTGATAGGTGGAGGTGGGTGTATGTCGGAAGCGTGCATGCACCCCCACCCACCACCATGCCGTTTCCATGGACGCTCCCATACACCTAACACCCTCCCACACACCCAATGGGAGGGGGGTGGGTAAGCAGGTAGTCCATGTAAAAACGGCCTATGAAAAGGTTTTCAAATTTTGGAGCCAAGTGTTTCTATTTTTTGTTAATGGGACTGATTCATGTTCAGTCCAGCCTGCTGTTCAAACTGACTTATCTTTCCATTTCAGTATGAATAACTGGAAATGGTATTATCCTTAGCTCAATCAGTAAGCTTGTTATTATTAAGATGCTTCACTTGATTTACATTATTTGCCTTTTTAAGGATCAGACATTGAAATGATTATATGCCACTACTTGCTACTGTAATTCACTTGTAAGACTTGAATACCATTCTGACAAGCGGAACGTGCATTCATAAAACGGTAGCCAATAAATGCAAATATACATATATATCCAGTGCAGCAATACTATTGAGAACCAGTCTAGTAGCTGAATATTTCATATTAAAACATGCAATTATAGTGTCGTTTTAGGAAAGTCTCAGAGCGGATACTATAATATGTTTGTAATCCTGGCAAGAACATCAGTGTTCATGATAATCTCAATTTCATTCAGGTTTTAAAACTCTGAAATCCTGATAATTAATATTCACTTAGGAATTATACAGATATTTTAAACTGACAAAATAACCATTTTTATAAAAAGCCATGTAATATATTTGCATTACAAAAATCACTAAATATAAAATTAAGAGTCTACAACTGTTTATGTGTACACAGCTGTTCAAAGAACAAGTGCCACACAGTGCAACTCTGTTCCTGAACCAAGATTTGGAAAAAGGATTGGAAACGAGTTTGCAGTTGGTTCATTGGTTCTATTTGAGTGTAATCCAGGGTACATCCTCTATGGATCAATGGCAATCAGATGTGATACTGTGCCCAATGCTTTGGCACAATGGAATGATTCCCTTCCTACTTGTGTTGGTGAGTACTTAAAGCTGTAACTTTCTGGAGATCTGATTACTGCCTAAAATGAAGAGCTATCTTAAGTCTTAGGGTGTTAATAAATGAGATGTTAGCCCACATTAGCCTACATTAGGTGGGCGCTCACCTGCCCATTTATTAGTTGTTTTCTCTCACCAACCATGTGGCCACCACTCAATAGGCATGCAGTCCCTGTGCGGTGGAGTCTCAGAGAATGTGGGCTAATGTATGACTTTCCTTTTTGGTAAGGCATTTGGCGTACAGGAATAAGGAATGGGGGTCTTGGTGGGTGTCTGGGATATGGGTGTGAGGACTGGTTGGGGAGGGTTTTGTGGGGTTTGTGGTGGGGTTGGGGAGTGGGGAGGGGAAAGGTTGGGAGTTTGGGGTTTTATGCTGTTTATATGTGTTGTTTTTATCAGTTCTGTAAGCCGCACTGAGCCATTTGGGAAAGGCAGGGAAGAAATTTAAATTTAAATAAATAAATAAATAAATAAATAAAATAATGTGTACCTACGTGTCCACGTTCCATCCTTTAGGTTGCATGCAACCCCCGCATGCATACAAGTCTGCCATAACTAGAGAGTTGCAGGCAGAAATCCTAGTTTCCATGTAGTCACAGCATCCTGTTCTTGCTCTCACTGGCACTGCCAGTGGGGGCTTCCTGCAAGCATATGAAGTATATGCAGAGGGCCTGCCCATTTATTTATGCTGGACAAGTTAAACGTGAGTGGGAGCTGTATCGACCAAACCTGGACAGCATCAGGCTAATGCATAAGGCTAATGTCTTCCCTCCATTGAATGTCTTCCCTCCATTAAATCCTTCCCTTCTCCGTGTATATATTTCATCCCTGATTCCTGTCTCCTGTTTTTGGATTTACTTACAGTAGGATTAGATTGATTTAGGTTTCATTTCAGTGTGTTTGTAGGACTAGGCCTTTCTACATATTAGACAATATTCCATTTAGTTCTATAGGTTTTAGAATAGTTAATAGCAGTTAGAGTTAGTGTAGATATATATAATATTAGATTACAATTTTGAATAAATAAATTAAAAATATATAAAATCTGCCTCTGCGTTCTTTGGGTGGGAGAAATGGAGAAGGGAAACAGAAGAGACTGGTCTGCTACCCTTAAGGTGAGCAATGGGGTATGTGGCAGAGGTGGCAGGGGCCATGTCAGTGGAGTGGCAGGCATTAGCAGCAGCCCGAGCCCATCACCACGCCCCAGACTTCGCAGGCCTGATTTTGGCAGTCAGGCTTCAGAGGCTCCCAGCAGTGGCACTAGGGGTGTGGTTTGGCAGCGCCTCCTTCCCAGTGTCCTCCACTGCCATGCAGCGCACTGGAAGACCTGCACTCCAGGAGGCTGAGGCTGTATCTGATGCAGGAGCAGGTGCAGGTGCTTCAGGGCTGGATGTTCCTCCAGGGCCACCAATGTCCCCGACCACCATCATTGAGGTGATCCCCAGCAGTCCAGGGTTGGTGGATCCCACCCCGGCTGCTAGAGGCAGGGTCCGATCCCCGGGCAATGGCAGCAGGGAGAGTAGCAGCAGCGGCAGCTATAGGGGGCATAGGGAGAGTGGCAGCAGCATGGTGGGCAGTCGCTCAGCCCCAGGGTCCCAGTACTCCCCTTCATGGGACCTATCTCAGATTGGAGACAACAAGGCAGACACTAGTCCTGTGGAGAAGATGTCTGGTGCTGAGGCGATGACTCTCCCTCCAAGAGCTGTGTCACCACCATGTTCTACCCCTCCCATCAGTGCTGTCAGTCGTGTGTCACCCGGTGCAGGCCAGAAGGCAGGAGAGGCGCAAATCCTTGATCTGGGCACATTTTAAGTTGCTGCAGGTGGATGATCCCAGGGAAGTTTGTGCCAGAAGGTGGTGAAGCATGGGCAGGTGCTCACTAACCTTGGCACAACTTCCATGGTGAAGCGCCGGAAGGGATGCTACAGTGTTGTGCTGCTAAGCGGGAAGGCAGGGGCAGTGGATGCCAGTGGGTTCCTGACCATCTCTTGACCATCTCTTGACACTGATGCTCCTGCCAGTTATCGGCCGGTCTCTAACCTTCCCTTTTTAGGGAAGGTTATTGAATGGGCTGTGGCATGGCAGCTTCAAGAGCATCTGGACCACACCGGTTTCTGCACCAGTTTCCTGGGTATGGTACGGAGACTGCATTGGTCGTCTTGGTTGATGATCTCTGTCTGGCGTTGGACCAGGGTCGTCAGACCTTACTGGTTTGCTAGACCTTTTGGCTGCATTGGACACAGTCGATCATGAGGTGTTGGTGACTCGCCTGTGGGATCGTGCCTGGATTGGAGGGATGGTCTTGGACTGGTTTCGTTCATTCCTGACCAGGAGAACTCACCGGGTAGTCTTCGGGGAGTGTACGTCTTCCCCCCGGGACCTCACGGTTGGAGTCCTGCAGTGTGCCGTTCTGTCCCTCCTCTTGTTTAACATCTATATGCAGCTGTTAGGGGAAATTGTGAGAGGGTTTCAGCGCATGCAGTGTCATCAGTATGCTGACAATACAGCTCTACCTCTCTTTTTCCATCGACCCAGGCCATGCAGTCTCTTTATTTTCCCAGTGCCTGTCAGCTGTGGGGACTTGGATGAGGTTGAGCCATCTGCAGCTGAATCCTGACAAGACAGAAGTGAAGTTAGGGATGTGCGAACGCGGTTCGGATGTTTGGTGTTCGGACCGAACTCGGTCTGTTCAGACGTCCAAACTGAACGTCCAAACTGAACTCTCAAATGACCGAACAGTTCGATCGTGTTCGGACGAGTTCGGATTAGTTTGGAGACAGGAAAAACGTCTTTCCAGGGCCGAAAATTAGACTTCGGTGTCGGTTTTGTTTCAGTTTCGATTTTGCTATTTTTGAATGTTCAGCCAAGTTTGGCTAAACCAAGCTCTGCTGAACCGAACCATCTAACCCAAACTCGGGTTTAGAACCAAACGACCGAACATCCGAATATCTGAACCGCGTTCTGTTCACCCATTCCTAGGTGATGTTGGTGGGTGAGGGCTTGGGGGGCCTGGAAGTGGCTGAATCTCCTCTGGGAGGGGGTGTTCACCCTCCCATGGTCTCACAGGTACGGAGTCTGGGTGTGGTCCTCGATTCACGGCTCAGCCTGGAATCTCAGGCTGTGGCCATGGCGGGGAGTGCGTTTCGGCAGTTATATCTTGTCCAGAGGCTTCGGCCGTATCTCTCAGACTCTGACTTCGTCACTGTCATCCATGCCTTCATCACCTCAAGGCTGGATTACTGCAACATGCTCTACATGGGGCTGCCCGAGAAGCTGGTCTGGAAGCTGCAGCTGGTGCAGAATGCTGCAGCCCATCTCCTTACTGGGGCAAGCCGCAGGGAACACATGACACCTGTGCTCCAGGCTCTGCACTGGCTGCCTATAAAGCACTGGGCTAGGTTCAAGGTGCTGGTTTTCACCTTCAAAGCTCTTCACGGCCTGGGACCTGCCTATCTGCAGGATCGCCTCACTCCCCATGTGTCCGTGCGACCCCGGAGATTATCTGTGGGGGCCTTTTTGGAGGTTCTCCGGGTGAGACGGGTGGCCACTGATGTGAGATCTTTTTCGGTGGCTGCCCCTGTGCTGTGGAATTTGTTCCCAAAGGAGGCTCGGTTGGCCCCACCCTCTTGTCATTTCAACGTTTGTGTAAGACCTGACTGTTCTGCCAGGCTTTTTGCGAGGGGTAGGGGTAGGGTGAGGGGGTAGGTTTTGGGAGGAAGGGTGAGTTTTATGATTTTTTAAAAAAATTGTTTTTTTATTGTTCTATTTTTGTGTGTGTTGTTCACCGCCCCGAGCTGCCTTTGGGCAGGAGGGGCGGGATACAAGTTTTAAATAAATAAAATAAATAAAAATAAATAAAATGGCCAGTCGTCCGCCTCCATCAGTGGGCAAGGATCCTGTTCAAACAGCTGCCTCTAGCAGTAGGAGCGCCGATATTGATGCTAGGGGGAGAAGCAGCAGCAGCAGTGTCAGTGCACCATGGAGGAGCTGGGGTGGGGGCAGCTGTTAAGTCCATCGGCAGCTGCAGGACATGGAGGGCGGTGTGGCTTTCAACTGAAAGCCACTCACATGTTGGGGAATATGATTGAGCTCGATGGGCAGCCCTTCTCGGTGGTCAGGGACATGGGGTTGGGCACCTGATTGGCTTCCTGGCCCCCCAGGTTAAGCTGCCCTCACACACCACCTTGAATCAGCAGGTGGTGCCAGCCTTGTACCGGGATTTAAAGGAGTGGCTGAGGGAGCATCTGGCAGGGTTTAGGGGTGCCACCGTTCACTTCACCACAGACCTCTGGTCAAGCAGGAATGCACAGCATGCCTACCTGGCAGCAACATCACACTGGTGGCAGGACCTGGAGGCAGCAATTGGTAGTGGCAGGAGGGATCCCGAAGCAGGGTATAGGTGAGCCCTGCTTCAGGCAGAAGTAATGGATGGCCCCCACACCTCTCGGAACATCGAGGCAGCCTTGACAGCCATGGTGAGGGAGTGGGTCACGCCAGGTGCACCCTTTACCATGGGGTGTATGGTGACGGATAACACGGCCAACATATTGAGGGCAGTCTGTGAGGGGGGCTTCAAGAGCATCCCTTGTGCTGCACACACCCTTCACCTGGTGGTCAGGGACACTCTGGGCTTGGGGAAGAAGGGGATTTGTGCAGACACTCTTAGCTCCCTGAATGAGTGGGGGAGGAAGCTGACTGGTTTCTTTAACCGGAGCATGAAGGGCAGTGACCTACTCCAGCCAAAGCAGGCAGAGCAAGGCTCCCCAGTGCGCCAACTTGGTGCAGGATGTGTCCACCTGGTGGAATTCCGCTAGCCCAATGCTCTAGTGGCTTCTTGAGCAGAAAGCTGCCTTGAGCAGAAAGCCATTCCTGGCCGTCTCAGATGGCCAGCCATGCCCCCATGGGTACCCCCAGTGGCCAAGCACCGAGCCTGCCTGCTCGGGCAACCCGGGGTGCCAAACCCCAAGCCTTTCCGGTCTCTGCTGCTGCTGCTGCTGCTGCTGCTGCTGCTGCTGCTGCTGTGTCTCTGATGGCCTGCGATGTCCCCACGAGCACCCTTGGAGCACCCCAAGCCTCCAGGCAGTGCCGAACTTTCCAAACGTTCGGGGAGTCTGAACTCTGTGGGACCAAACCCACAAACCCGAAATGAGTTTTTGGACCGAACGGCCAAACAGCCGAACATTTGAATCCCATTCTGTTCACACATCCCTAAAGTTTTTGCCAGAAGGACACTTTTCCAGCAGACCATGGGTGTTTTCAGATGTGACGCTGGCATGAATTAATTTGCTTTACCCATATTTATCTGGGGGACAGCATTACATTTAAAAATGGCCACCAGATGTTACCATGGTCTGGCTCCCGACTTTGGTGGAGGTTAGTCTGGGCTGTCACTTGGGGAAATACATGAGTGACAGCCCAGGCTTCACCAAGGTCGGGAGTCAGGTGGTGCACCCGGCTTAAAGTGGCTTATCACATATGATATCCCGCTTCACTCAACCCGGTCCAGAATAGCGGTGGATGTTGGGCACCATGACAGTCATTGGCCACCATGGACCAATGGTCAACTTGATTACCTGGGAGGAATGGCACTGCTTGCAGAATGGGGATTGGGATGTGCGGATGCACATTTGTGCATCACCCTGCACCCTCCCAGGCTGCCATAATGCTTCTTTGGTGGCCTGGCCAAGTCTGACCCGGGGTGGCAACAGGTCCCACCATGGACCAGAGTGGACTGTGGTGGGTCCGCCTCATCTAAAAGCACCCCAGGAAACATGAAATTAACTTAGTCTGGAAGTATTTACGTAACTATATGCACATTATACTAAACAGCTGTGCATTAAATGTTAACTTCTTTTAGATTAACATCAGTCCATGGTTGCCCATTTATTTATTTTATTTTGATTTTATATCCCTCATTTTCCCCTAGAGTAGCTTACAATAAACAAATATAAACTACTGTTTCCAATGGCAGACTGCAACTACCAGTGTGTGTAAATGCCTCCCGTGCAACTTTTCTAAAAGCAGATTTTTCAATCTGCTAGATAGGCCCGCTCATCTAAAAGCAGCCCAAGTCATACTTTTTTCTATATCTTAAAGAACAGAATGGCAATTCCTCCTCCCAGGGGTCTTAATAGACAACAATTTTTTTCCCCCCAATTATTATTGAGAGCACCTCGGGGAATTCCAATGGACACAATTAGGACAGAATTGGGACAGCTTAGCTAGGATGCTGTGGTTAGGAAGAATGCTTTACATCTTTGGCTCAAAGTGACCTATTCATCCAATCCTTTATTAATGGTCTTAATGGAGGATTCCTTTCAAATCTCATGGTCGATAGAAATGGGAAAATATCTGAATCAGATGGGATTCTCAAAGGTATACCTAGAGACTAAGGAACAGCTTTCTGTAAGATCTGAAATAACCCAAATATTTAAGGATATAAACAGCCAGCAAGTGATAGCCAAGATAATTAAGAGATACTCCCTTCCTGCGTGACTATTTATGGACTCCTATTTAACCCCCCAAAAATCACATTTAGATCTAGGTATCTATTCTTTTGTGCACAATTAAACTCTTTACCCCATAAAATACTAGAGGGACACATATTAAGAATTGAATATGCTTATCGATTATGTCCATTTGACGAAATGGCAGTGGAAACAGTCAAACATATTTTGTTTGAGTGTCATTTATATGATAAAATAAAATCCCAATATTTGAGTTGCTATTTATCTAAAAACCCAGGGAAAACTGGCTCTGCCTTAATGAGAACTATGGGTGATTTCAGACGTGACATGGTGAGATTCACCACAGTGAATCCCACCCTGGTGTCAATTGAGTCACCACGGGCCATGGTGAGCCTAGCAGCCCCAACAGACATGAGAGGGGCAGCACCACCGGCCGGGGTGACCTGGAGAGACCATGGCCCAGGGGAACCCAACAGATGTGATGCGGTGGCAAGACCCGCAGTGAGAGCCCCACAATGCAATGGGGTCATGCAAATGCAAACATGGCCGACTGAGGACAAACAAAGCTGAAGACAGAGGAGGGCCCCGCCCAGAGGAGGGAAACACGAAGGGAGGGGCCAGAGGGTGAAGCGGCGCAAGTCAAGCTTCCAAATAGCGACTGCACAGAATGCATGTGCACCTCAAAACCAGAAGCGTACACACACACACACGAGACTGAACATCCACAGGACAAAGGGGAGTGGAGCAAGGGGAGCAGAGGGAGGCACATACCCAAGGCACATAGGAAAGCCCCCGACCACCAGGGCGCATGGGAGGGGGGGCTGGCACGGTCAGACCATCACTAGGAGTAGAGGGGGCCAGGGTACAAGGGCAAGTGGAAGGGGGACCCAGGAAGTCACAACAACAAGGAGGCAGCACAGGCACAGTGAAGCACAGCAGGCATTTATTGTGTGCACATGCCGCAATGGGCCAGCAATAAAGCATTCAGTGCCAGAGCGAGAGTATAAATGAGCAGAGACACCACAAGGGGGGAGCGGGCGTGAAGAAGGAAGGGGGGGAACCACCAAGATGACAGAGCATCCCCATCCCCTCAGGCCATGTCAAACAGGCCCAGGTGCTGAAGGGCTGGGCACCGGGAAGGTTGAGGCTGATCCCGGAGACGTGGGGCTCCCAGCGACCAGTCCACAGGATGCCACTCGAATGGTTCCAGAGCAGAGGATGCAAAGCCAAGGTGTGAGGGCGGAAGCCGAGTGGAGCCGGGTCACAGGGGGTCCAGCAGTCCACAAGGTGACACAACACACAGGCCCCATGCAGAAGGCAAGCATAGAGGATGCACATGGCAGCCAGACGTGGCTGTTGCTCCCTACACACTGCTGCCAGATCTACAATCGGATGCTGGTGGCTGTAAAGTCAACAGGTGCACATAGTGGGGCCATTGCCACAGACCCCGGCAGAAGCCCCGGGCGACCATGTGGAAGCAGATCAGGTAGAAGGACTTGAAGGGATCCGCACAGCTCATTCCGAGTTGCACATCAGAGTGGCTGCAAACCTCCAACAGGGTCGCCAGCCAAAGGGCGGGAGGGCCAAATGGGGGAGGCATGCCATAATCAGCAGCTGGAGGCCAGGGCAGGTGGGACAGCTCCAGCAGATGGTAGTAGGCAACCCCACGGGAGCGTGGGTACCCAGCGAAGGCAGCGCTGGACGATGGGCCAACGCCACNGCAGGTGCACATAGCAGGGTCATTGCCACAGACCCAGGCAGAAGCCTCGGGCGGCCATGTGGAAGCAGATCAGGTAGAAGGCCTCAAAGGGATCTGCACAGCTCATTCCAAGTTGCACATCAGAGCAGCTGCAAACCTCCAACAGGGTCGCCAGCTCCGGGCCAGGGGGGACAAACCATAATTGGCCGCAGGCGGCCAGGGCAGGTGGGACAGCTCCAAGCTGATGAAGTAGGACACAGCCGCGGCAGGGCCACCCTCACTCAGGCAGGTCACATATCCCGGGAAGGCACACACGCACAGGGCGGAGGCTGTCTTGGCGGGACTCCATGCTGCAAGGCCCCCCAGTGTGGATGGTAGGCATCCCTCAGGAAAGGCGATGAGCCCCAGATCCTCACAATGCACGCAACATTCATTGCCAGTCACAACATAGCCGAAGTGGAGCATTCCATTACTCAAGCAACGATAGACATCTGACTGGGTGGGCAAGGAGCGAAGGCAGCGCTGGACGATGGGCCAACGCCACAGATCGCATAGGGCCATGCTCTCATGGGCGGTCCAGGCCCGGACAGAGCCTCTGGAGCCGCCAAGCTGGCCCCCTGGCTGAGTTGCTGCTGCCATGGTTCAGATCACGGAGGGTCTCAGCCGTAGGGGCTACATGGGATGTGGGGAAGGGGTGCTTCACAGTCAGACGGGGGTAGTCAAGGCCAACCGATAACGGCAGGAAGTGAACAATGGGCCCGCTGTGGAGTGAGACAAAGGGAGTGAACAGCGCACAGCTGCTGGCATCCAAGGCCCGACAGACCCATGCATACACACATGCCATATGAGATAGGCACGCAATCAAGGGCACACACATGGATACCCACAGTACCAGGAACAGACACCGCCTCGCAGGTGGTGCTGAACCACCACGATTACCGCTTTGCGCAATGCCTCGGGTCAGCGCTGGCACGTCATTCAAAGCACATGCCCTGTCCCTGGTGCCCTCGTCGCCTTGGACCCCTGTCCCGTCAACCACACAGTGTATTCAGCCACACAGCTGATGCTGAGGCACCTCGCCTGCATGGAATAAAGCAACAAACACTATACAGTTGTGCTCCTTATTTATTAATGTGATCCCCCATAACCATATACATACCCCTAACACCCATGGGTCCGTGTACCTGCCATCCCCAACACTCCCACCACACACACCCGGTAACCCTCCCATGCCCTCCCTACGGCACACACACCCCCACATTCCCCCCTCCCGCCCACCCCCCGCATGGGATGGAGCAGCTCCTACGGCAACAGTAACCTAGGTTCCCCTGCCCCGGCCACGTCCTCTGGAGTCCCTTGGCCTGCCCCTCCCTCTGCCTACAGTGCTGACTGTGGCAACCAACTCCCCCTCTTCGGATGTGGAGGGGGATGTGCTTCCAGGGGGCTGGGCCAGTGTTCCAGCATCAGCTGCCAGAACAGCACCCGTGGAACCCCCTTCCCCCCCCATGTCCCCCTGTGTCGACCCTGGCCTTCTGTGCCCAGGCTGTCTGTGTGGTGATGGCCATGCTGTGGTGGAATGGGTCCCCAAACCCGCGGTCCCTGGTGCTGTGGAGGAGGAGGGTATTGAGGCACTGCCGGGGTGAACTGGGCAACAGGTGGGAGTGGGGGGGAGATGTCTTGGTGCTGGTATGGCCTCCGGCGGGGCTGCTGCAAGGATGAAGGCACTCAAGGCCCCAGCTTGCAGGAGGAGGGACGTGCCCTGCTCCAGCAACCAGCCCATCTTTCTGGACAGCTCCTCGGACCGGCTGTCCTGCTGGTCCGAGTGGGCCTGGAGTGCCTCCATCTATCTATTCATGTCTCTGCACAGCAGCTGCCTGTCGTTTCTTATTTCCGCTTCCAGCACCCTTTCCCTCCCCTCCACCTGTTGGAGTGCCCTCGTTGTCCCCTCCTCCAGCCGCCAGCATCTCCTCCATCTGCTGGATGCTGGTATGAATGAGCTCCTGCGCGAGATCCTCCCACCACCTGCGTGCACACGCCCAGTGCTCCCTCATTCTTTGGGCTGGTGGTACAGGCGGCCCACAGCCTCTGCCCTCCCGTGCTCATTGTGGCTCTATGGAGAGAGGTAGAGATCAGTCACAAGGGTGTGGAACAGCCTCGCCCCACCCCCCTCCTGTCTAGGTGCTCTGCGTGACTGCACTGCGCTGTCCTTATCTGCACCCTCAGTGTCTGTCCCCTCCAACACCGGCTCGCCGCTGGGGCTGGTGTCCACCCAGTCCCCCAGTGTGCAGGGCGCAAGGGTCAGGGTGACCGTATTTTTCTCCCTTTCCACCTCATCGGAGTCATCGCGAGCATGTGCGGTCCCCCCCGATGTAGGGCTGGGGGGACATCGGGGGCATGTGCCGGAGGTGCAGGGGATCTCATCCCTGTTGTATGTGTCCGGCAGCAGGGCCGTGGTCAGCACCTGCGGCTGCAAGGGGGGGGGGTCATCCTGGGTGGGCAGCTCCTCCCGGACGCCCTCTCCTACTGGGCGCAGGGCTTTATGGAGCCCTTTTGGTGGAGCACCCAGCTTAGCACATCCATGAAGGGGGAGGCACGTGTCACCCGCCCTGAGCACCGGATGTTGTCCGTAATGTCTTTGAAGCCCATTTTGAGCTCCTTGATCTTTGTCCGGCATTGTGTGGGCGTACGTTCATATCCTGACTCCCCCATCTCAGTGGCTATCTGGGCGAACACCTGCTCATTTCTAGCATTGACTGCCAGCTCAGCCTGCATTTCAGGTGTCGCCCAGATAGCAATGAGATCATGGGTGTCCTGGAGCCCCCACTGACCCCTCCTTTGGTATCAGCGCCAGGGTGCTGGCCCCATTGCTACCTCATCCTCCTCCTCCCCCTCCTGAATGCCCGCCTCTGCCTGCCCCTGGCTCGTTCCGGCCTTTGGGTCTTCCTGGGCATGTGCCTTCTTGCGGGTCTGTTAGGTGGTACAGTGGGGGCTGCTGGTTATGCTCCTGTCAGCTGTTGTACCTCCCTCCCTCATGTGCCCCTCCTGTCCCCCTCTCTGACCCACCTGACCCCAGCTGCACCCCTTACCCTCTTCCTGGAAGGCCCTGCGGGCTGCTGGGTTTCCCCCGCTGGTCCGGGTTCGCCCTCCTGCTCTTGCAGCTGCTGCTGCTGCTGTTGCTGCTGCTGCTGCTGCTATTGATGTGCCTCCTCCTCCTTGCCCTCTCTCTCCATCCTCCGCTCCATTTCCGCCACCCTCCTCTCATCTCCTACACCACCACATTCACCTGCTGCTTCCTGCCCTTTAAATCTCCCTCCGTGTTCCGCTTGTTGTAGGTTGCCTAGCAATGACGCTGCATGCCGTCACCACGGCCCGTGTTCATTTCTGGTCACCACAGCCGGGATTTTACCTTCAGAAGTTACTTTTCATACACCCCTGCCGTGGTGGACATTCACCACACTTCTGGCCCTCCTCCCGCCCCAACCTCATGAAGCGTGGTTAGATTCACCCCGGGCCACGTTTGACTGTGGTGAACATATGGATGCGAGCAAACAGACGTGCACGGTTCTTTCATCACCACCCGCATTTGTCTGAGTTTGACTGTGGTGAATCCCAAAAACGTAACGTCTGAAATCACCCTATGTTGGGAGTCTTTGATTGGAAACTCACACGGATAGTAACAAGGTATTTAGAGGAGGTCTTTATGATTAGGAACAAATTTGTACACTTCAAGTATATGGAACAGGATCATGGTACATAATTTTATATCAAAATTTTTCAAAATAATAGGGAATAAAGATCAAATGGTAATTGTTTAGATTTTAAGTTGATAATTTTAAAATCTTATTTTTATGTAAAGCTAATGCTGATAAAGCTTGGAAAATTTTTGCGTTTGTCGAAAATGCTTCAGGAGTAGCAAAGGATTCAGGATTTGGGAATTATCTAGACAATTTTTTCTTGACAGTTAGTTGGACAGGATTTATATATCCTAAATCAAATTGCTGGATTAAAGTATAGCTTAATAGGGATGGGCAAACAGAATGCGGTTCAGATGTTCGGATGTTCGGTCATTTGGTTCGAAACCCGAGTTTGGGTTCGATGGTTCGATTCAGCCGGGTTCGGTTTGGCCGAACTTAGCCAAACTGTCAAAAATAGCACTATCGAAACCAAAACGAAAATGAAAACAAAACTTAACCAAAGCCGAAACTAAAACTTAATATTTTTTTGCCCTGAAAAGACATTTTTCCTGCCCCAAAACTCATCCAAACTCATCCGAACACAACCGAACTGTTCGGTCATTCAAGAGTTCAGTTTGGACGTTCGATTTGGACATCCGAACAGACCGAGTTTGGTCCGAACTCCGAACATCCAAACCACGTTCGCACATCTCTGTAGCTTAATAGTTCAAGTTCTAGTTTACATTTATTGTTGGCCACATGGCCATAACAAATACATGCACAAACCACAATTTATGTGCTAAAACGCAATAATAAAACACAGTAATATTAATAATCATTTACCTGATTATTAATAGAACCAGCCTTGACAATGCTGGACAAATTTAGATATTTTGTTTTAAATAATTCTGTAATTAATTAGACAAATCTATTTTGATATTTTGATATTTTGCTTGTTTGGATTTATATATATGTTAAACTGAATTTTAATAATATAGTAATGCTTAATTTGAACTTGTTTTAGCGTTAACCAATGGTTAAACTCATAAATGAAGATTGATTGATTGATTGATTGATTGATTGATTGATTGATTGATTGATAAAGAGCAGAAATGCTGCCAGGTGGAAACACAAATGAACTGAAGAGAGAATAGGCTGATCTTTGATAACACTGTTTGCAGTTTCAGAGCAGAGGTCTGCTGTTGGTTGGCCACAAAGTGTATATTTCAATTCTGTGTACCATTAATTTGATCCATCACTGTAAATGGAATGGACAGGGAACATGCAAACACAGACAAATAGATCTCCAATATACTTCTTTTACAGTTTCAAACATCGCAGAGTTTAGTTTTCAAATTATTCCAATGTTGTTTAGGGCTTTTCTCAATCAGGAGCAAATCTCACATCTCTCACGTTTAGCCAAGTTACTCCTCTGTGAAGCAACATTTAAAAAAAATATTTTGGCCAATGTATGCACTATTGACATCGATATGCCCCATTTATGCATACGAAAAAGAGAAATGTCTGATCTAAAGTAATTTGAGCTAAAAAGGGTTACAGGCCAGAAGTATTAATTACTCCTCATGTGTGCATATCACTGTGCCAACGAAGGTCATAAAATATGTATGAGTTGAAAACTGCAATGAACTTAATCAGTTTAATAATTGACGTGCCAAACATGACCATATACGCTTGAATGTTTCCTTACAGATATTGAACATCAATCATTCTGTCTGCTCATGCTTTCAAAAGTAATTATTTAAACACTTTAAGTGACACTGACCTTTAGTTTATCCATGTAGTCCCTAACAAATTCTGTCAATTATATGCAGTACAAAATGTAGCTACTGTATTAATTACTGAGATAAGTTGAATTCTTCTACATATTCTCTAAGTCCTCATATTTGTATCTAATGAATCAGCTCAAGGACTTGGTTAGGTTGCACAAGATTGCTGTATTGGCTTCTAATAGTACTGATAAACCATCCCATCAATCTTTTCTTCAAGTCATTCAAATATCAGCAGAATGTCTGTCTTTAAATGAAGCTTTCTATTCTTTAATTTTCTCATGTTCAAACATCTAGAAACCTGTCCAGGTATGATTGTTGTGTTATAACTTGTTAGGTGTAAAGGGCATGAGTGCAATCTTGCAGCCATACTTGTGACTCTCTTTACTTACGTGAACAGTCACAGACAGTGAAACACCAGATGTATTCATGCCTATGACAATAATTCCATTTTTTAGAGGAGTCCTGATTTCACCCATCGACTGACAGGTGTTACATGAATAATGATTGTCGTTCCAGAGCTGAAATCAATGGTGTTAGGATTTAAATTAGGCCATGAAACATTTAGCATGCCTAGTGTTTATCCGGGTGATGTATTATTTACCTTTAGATCATGTCCAGCTGTTTAAAGTATATTTATACCAAGGAACACCATTTATTATATCTATGTTATGTATATCTATATAGATACTTTGTTAAGATTCAAATAAACAAATCATGGCAATGTGGAAATGCTTGATTTATATTTGCCTTTATTTTTGCCAGGATTTTAAAAATAAAATTTGAACTATATGGAAGGTTTTCTTTATCGTGGGCCAATTTTTAATTTTAAAATATAACGTTGCTTCATTAAATTTTGCAGCTTAGCTTTTCTCACATCTTTTTCTCAGTTCTGAAGCACAATGTGGTGTCAAACCTCTTTCTTTGGCTTTCGCATTTCCTTTCAGTGCCCTGTGGGGGAATTCTAACTAAGCGCAAAGGGACCATTTTGTCTCCTGGGTACCCTGAACCTTATGACAACAATCTGAATTGCATATGGAAGATCATAGTGCCAGAGGGAGCTGGAATTCAGGTAAGAATGCATGCAATTTACTTGTTATCATAGATTTGGAGCTGATTATGTGAAAGATGATAACATGAAAATTTAATTTATTCATAAAAGGTTTAGCTAGTAATTAGTAATAAGCACCGTGGAATTTGTTGCACAAGTCTCCCCAAATATAGGAATTCAAGAAATCTGAAAAAATACACCTATATTCAGCCCCCGCCCCCAATAACTCATCTCTGGAGACATTCATGATTAAATATATATTACTTTGTCATGTCATGATGATTCATTACCCAGCATATGAGTTTTAATCAGGTTTAAATTAGCCTATTTGTCGCAAACGCAGATTAACCTTATTACTTCCCTAAGTGTGTTAAGCATTTTTTCTTTAAATATATATATATATACATATTTATTGTTATTATTTTAAAAAATACACCCCCACAGCCCTACACGAATACAATTAATCTTATGGTACAATAGAAAAATAGTCATCATACACTCAAATAAGTAATGTTCAATAAGTCAGTTATCCAATAACCATGCAAAAACACACGCGATAGGAAAGGAAATGGAGTTGGTATAAAACAAACTTCAGAAGCAAAAGAGAAACCCAGTCACATACGCATGTACATGCAGAGAATGCTTAAGTAACATGACATATAATTAAAAGACAATAAATTAAAATAGATTAGTTAGATAACAGAAGTAGTGACACTCCCAGACTAACTAAAGGTCTGCCAAAAATCAGACCAGATTTCACTAAATTTCCCTGGTTCCCCTTTCCTATGAAATATCAATTGCTCATTGGCTGAAAGATCAACCAAAAGATTAGTATTGCAACAATGGAAAGGTCCGCCTCCATGCATTGATGCTTGATGTACTGTGGAGTACATCAAGCATCAATGCATGGAGGCGGACCTTTCCATTGTTGCAATACTAATCTTTTGGTAACTACAGTTGCACAGTGCAACCAAGCAATCTTGTTATAAGGTAATTTCCAAATAGTAGGAATATAACCAAGATCAAAGTTCAAGACAAACATTTTCAAAATAGTATTCAACACCAAACTGACCCTTCTGTCTGCTTCATGCCAAAAAATAATAATAATACAATAATGCATGCATAGTACCAAAGGCAGAGCTCAGTTGAAAGGAAGAAAGCTGAAATAATATTGAAAGTTACACTCCTAGCTCGAGTCTAATGCCATTTGCCCAAGTCCGCTGCCACAGCCCTGCGTCTGCTGAGATGTCATGCAGCCACCCTGCCACCACCACCCTTTCAGTTCTCTTGGGGAATTTAAAACTATGTAAGGGACTGGATAAGCTGTAGGAATTATTAACCAGTTATCAGGGGATGAAATATTAAATATCAGGGTTGGACAAACTGTGGCTTGGGAGCCACATGTGGGCCTTGTGCAGTTGAAGCGCAGCCCAGGGTTGGTCCTACATCCTGCGCTGTTTTAATGTATCAGGTTCAGCTGTTGAGACTTGGATACAATCAAGTAAGACACAATGTGTCTCAACAGCTGAACCTCAGCTGCTCCTCGGAATCAGCATCCAGACCAGGACTGCAGAGCATCAGCTTTGCCAGCCAATCACAAAGCAGGGGAGGTCTGTGCAGTGCACACACATGCGTTGTGTGGTTCTTGGCCCTATGAAGAGTTGATATGTGTGTTAGGCATGCGCTCCACCGTGCGCTCACCCGGGGTCGCGGTTGGGGGCGGGGGAGACCGGGGCCCCGATGCCAACGACGCCGGCAGGAGCGGGTGGCATCGGTGCCCCAGGAACAGACGCGGCGGCAGGAACAGCCTTCGCCGCCGCAAGCAAGAGAAGGGGAAGGAAAATCTGCGGAGAGCGTGGGGGCGGGGCCAGCGGAGACGCCGCGCCGCTCGGCACGCCTACAGGGAAAGGCGGGGCCAGCAGGGACGCCGCGCCGCTCGGCCCGCCTACAGGAAAGGGCGGGGCTCAGAGCCTGTACTCAAAAGGGGGCCAGAGACTGCAGAGCGACGCCGGTGATCAGCGTTGCTGCAGACTGGCCCCTTGCGAGCGAAATCTTGAGGAGGAACTTGAGGCGAGAGTGTGGTGTGGAAGGAGCGTGAGTGTGGAAGAGCGAGAGTGGTCGTGGCAAGTGCATAGACTGTGTAGCGGGTATTGTAGGAGTACAGGTGGGTGAGTGGGAGGTGTGGGTGTTGGGCACGGCCCCCCCCCGCACGGGGTCTACGTCCCGCAACTTCTGTACCCTTCCTGGTGTATCCGGTGTGGTTGATCCTCCCCCCTGCGCCCTGGTCCTTGAGCCGCACGCTGCACCCTCACCCCGTCCCCCCACGATCGGCACGCCCCCTTCCCCTGTGTGCGTCCCCTGACACGTGTGAGAGTGGTGTGTCTAGGGGAGTTAAGGGCTGCCTTTGCGGCCAGCACGCTCGAGTGGGGGTTCACTCAGGGCCTCGCTGTCTCCCCCCCTATGATGATATAGGCCGCCGCTTCTCTAGAAGCCAGCGGCCCTATAAGAACCTGAGGGGTGTCCTTCGTTACCAGAATAGTGTCCCCCACACGAGCGTTCTTGGGCAGGTAGAGTGCGACGCACCGTTGAGCCAGGTTCATTTCCCTCCTTACCCCCCGTCCCATAACAATGTGGCTCTTTGAGCTGTGAACTCTCTCCACCCCTGCTACATATAAAAAGTAAACTAATAGGTTCTAAATTAAGAAAGAAGAAAAAATGGTAGATGTTACTATGGAAAACTCAGTGAAGATTTTTGTGCAATGTGCATAAATAGTAAAAAAATTAGGTAAGTTTCTTACTTTAAAAAAAAAACAACACAAGGGTTGGATTACTGCTTGCATACATTAAAGATAAATCCAAATGTTGAATATTGCACTCAGAATGTTTTGTTTACATTTTCTGAATACAGGAAAAAGACAGACATGGTCTTAGTTTTTCACACTTTCAATTCATAACAAAGAAATAAAAAAGTAAGTGTAAATAGTGTGATGGGTGAGATCCTGTGCTGTAGCTCCAGAGAGAGAGAGGTAGAGTAGAGTAGAGTAGAGTAGAGTAAAAGAGAAGATTAAGATGCCTTTGTTCCTTCCCTGTTTTCTGGCCTGTCTAAATTACAGTAGTCTGTTCCAGGCTCGGGGGGGGGGGCGGTGTGTGAATGCTATCAGCGAGGCCTGCGAGGATCCAATGCTGACGACGCCCGTACCCCAAGCCGCTTCCAGCCATCACTTGCACTGCCACCAGACATTAGCAGACCCTCCCGTGCCTCCCACAGGGCAGGTTACCCCCT
Organism: Sphenodon punctatus; assembly: GCA_003113815.1. Lineage (NCBI taxonomy): Eukaryota > Metazoa > Chordata > Lepidosauria > Sphenodontia > Sphenodontidae > Sphenodon > Sphenodon punctatus. The sequence goes on along the minus strand of QEPC01013456.1, from coordinate 637,275 downwards.
TTGCTGCCTTGAACACAGACCACTAGGATGCCTCCCTGTCTCTCCCGTGCTCCCTCACCATCCATTTCTCCCCTCTTTCTCTTACTGCTGCTGTCTTCCCTGCTTCTCCCTCTTCCTCCTCCAAAATCCTTTCTCCAACCTGCCCACCCCCTCTTCTTCCCCTTGCCTATACCCCCCTCATCCTCACCCCCCTTTAGTCATTCCCTGTAAGCCCCCTCCTCCCCTCCACCCCCCCTTATCCAGACCCTGCAAGCCCACCCACTCCAAATCCCCCAATCTGATCCACATCCATTGCCTTCCCCCACATAAACTCCCCTTCTCCTGGTCCCTCTGGAACAGCTGCTCTTCCGTGACTAAGGCCCCCTTCATTCATGACCTCTTCCTTTCTCGCCCCTTTCAACTTCTTGCTCTTACTGAAACCTGGATCTCTCCATCCAACGCTGTCACCCCCGCCACCCTCTGCTCTGGAGGCCTTTCATCTCTCATCGGCCTCGCCCTGAGGGCCGGGGTGGTGGTGTGGGCCTTCTCCTTGCCAACCCCTGTCGATTCCAACCCCTTTTCTCTCCTCCCTCCCTCTCCTTCCCTTCCTTTGAGGCTCATTCTGTGCGTCTATACTCCCCCTTCACCTTCGTGTTGCTGTCATCTACTACCCCCCTGCCCCCCTCTCCTCTTTTCTCCCAGACTTTGAATCCTGTCTAACCTTCCTCCTCTCTGATGATACCCCCACTCTTATTCTTGGCAACTTTAACATCCACGTTGACACACCTTCCAAGTCTCCCATCTCCCGCTTTCTCTCCCTAAATTCCTCCTTTGATCTCCGCCTCTGGACCGATTCCCCCACACACACTGATGGCCACTCCCTCAACCTCATCTTCTCCAGAAACTGCTCTGTTGCTGATCTCTCCTTCGATCCTTGTCATAAATCTGACCACCTCCTCGCCTCCTTCAACCTCTCCCACCAACCTCACTCATCTTCCCCCGCTCCGCGCCCTTTCCGTAATTTGCAGGCCGTTACCCCTCTTGACTTCGCTTCCTCCCTCTCCCCCCTCCTTCCTTCAGTCTTCTCCTCCTCTTCCCCAGACTCTGCCATGTCTTCTCTTAACACCTCTCTCACCTCAACCATTGACTCTCTTGACCGCCTCTCCTCCTGCCCCGTCTGACCCCCAAGCCCCCATCCTTGGCTCACCCCTAAAATCCGCTACCTCTGCTCTTGCACCCAGGCTGCCAAATGCCTCGGACGCAAATCCCGCTCCCACCCTTACTTCCTCCACCATAAATTCTCCCTCTCCTCCCTCTCTTCTGCTATCTCCATGTATAGGCAACACTACTATGCCTCCAGGATCAAATCCTACTCTCGCGACCCTCCCCACCTTTTCTCTACCTTCGACTCCCTGCTAAGCCCCCTTGCCCCCTACACCCTCTACCCTGTCTGCTCAGGATCTTGCATCATTCTTCACCTCGAAGATCGACAAGATCCACTAGGACATTGCCTCCCACCCATCACCTCTTCCCACTCCCTTACCACCCCCTCCCCCTCTCTCCTCGCTTCCTTCCCCTTGGCCTCTCTTGAGGAAGTCTCCACTCTGCTCTCTTCCTCAAACCCCTCGACCTGCCCCCTTGAACCAATCCCCTTGTGCCTACTGACTCTATTGCTCTCACTGTTGCCCCCCCTTTACATGTCATTAATCTCTCCCTCTCCACTGGCTCCTTCCCCTCTGCCTTCAAGCATGCCACTGTTTCTCCCATCCTCAAAAAACCCACCCTGGACCCATCCAACCCCTCTAGTTACCGGCCGGTCTCCCTCCTTTCCTTTACCTCTAAGTTTCTGGAATGTGTTGTCTACTCCCGCTGCCTGGACCTCCTCTCTGCCAACTCCTCCCTGGACCCTCTCCAATCTGGCTTCTGCCCCCATCACTCCATGAAAACTGCCCTTGCCAAGATCACCTATGATCTACGTGTCGCTAAATCTAAGTGCCTCTACTCCATTCTTGTCCTCCTTGACCACTCTGCTGCCTTCGACACTGTCGACGACTCACTCCTACTGGACTCGCTTCACTCCTTGGGCTTCTGCGGCTCTGTCCTTGAATGGTTCTCCTCCTACCTCTCTGACCACTCCTTTAATGTGTCTCTTCCCAATTCCAGCTCCTCCTCCCTCTCCCTTTCAGTTGGTGTTCCCCAAGATTCTGTCCTGGGCCCTCTCCTCTTCTCTATCAACACCCTTTCCCTTGGCAAACTCATTGCCTCCCAAGGCTTCCAATATCATCTCTACGCTGACGACACTCAGCTCTATCTCTCTAACCCCCCCTCTCTCCCCTTCTGTCCACTCACGCCTTGTCAACTGTCTCACTGACATCGCCGCCTGGATGTCCCAACGCCAGCTCAAGCTCAACATGGCCAAGACTGAACTCCTTATTTTTCCTCCATCCTCTTCCTCTCCCACTTCCCTGTCCATCAGCATCGATGGAGTCACCATCCATCCTGTTCCCCAAGCCCATAGCTTGGGCTTCATCTTTGACATTCATCTTTCCTTTAAGCCTTACATTGACTCTGTTGCAAGTCCTGCCACTTTGCCCTCCATAACATCGCTCGGATCCGCCCCTTTCTCTCTCTATCCTCTCCCAAAAGCCCTTGTTCATGCTGTGGTCATTTCTCACCTCGACTACTGCAACCTTCTCCTTGCTGGCCTCCCTCGCTCTCACCTGTCCCCCCTTATTGCCATCCAAAACACCGCTGCCAGGGTCATCCACTCAGTCCATCGCTTTGACCACGTGCAGCCTCTCCTCTCCTCCCTCCACTGGCTCCCCCTTCCTGAACACATCCAGTTTAAACTCCTGGTATTCACCTTTAAAACACTTCACAGCCAAGCTCCCCCCTACCTCTCAGTCCTAATCTCCTTACGCACTCCTGCACGCGCCCTCTGCTCCTCCTCTGCCACCTCCCTCACCCTCCCTTGTCTCCCATGCTCCCCTAACCGCCTTTGTCCTTTCTCCCTCGCTGCCCCCCATGCCTGGAACTCCCTCCTTACCCACATCCACCTCGCCTCCTCCCTCACCTTCAAATCCCTCCTCAAGACCCACTTCTTCTGTGCCACTTTTCCCAACGCCTGCTAGTTGCGTTCCCCCAATTACTTACGGTCTGCCCTCCTTTGCAGACTCCTGCCTAACTGTAACCAAGCCAAGCATGTGCACCTGAAACTTTGCAGCCACTGGCATGTTTGTTTGCTTCTCCCTTGTCTTCCTTTTGTCCCCTCTCCTTGTTGCCCCCTCCTTGTCTTTTTAGATTGTAAATCATTGGTAGGGGCACATCTTTATCTTTGTTCTGTAAAGCACCAGGTACACAGCTCATGCTATACAAATATTTATAATAATAATAATAATAATAAAATTGTTTGCTGTGGTCTCACCCTGCCTCATCCTCCCACTGCAATTCCAGCACATTAGTAACAGATTATGACTGAATGACTTCTTTGGAAGACAGTTAATGGGTGTCTTCCATGTTCTTATTCCAATATGCAGCGATATCCTGCCCCCAGTGAATCAGGAGCTTTCCACTGCTCTTACCTTTTTACTTGACAGAAAAGGGATTGATAAAGGGATGAGGATCTCTCTCATCCCTTTGATATGTAAGCAAGAACATAAACTCCTTTATGCGGACGATACAGTCCTGATCTTCCAAACCGTTATCGGGTTACGGAGGGCTATGCAATTGTTCAGTGAGTATTGTCACTTTGAAAATTTAACCATCCATTTTTCAAACGCTAAAGTATTGGTTGTGGGGCTGAATAGAGCCCGTGCTCTTCACTGGTGGTTTATAGATGATCATCAGATTGAACAGATGAAGAGCTTTAAATATCTGGGGGTCATTCTTTCATCTTCCCTCAGTTGGAAACATCATTTCGAGGCCTCACTCAGTTTGGCCCAAAGGACTTCAGCAGCCATCTCGAGTTTTTATTTTAAGGCCGGGGGCAAGATAGTCTCCACGGCACTCCGCCTTTTTCAATCGAAGGTGATTGCACAGATCTCATACGCTTTCCCTGTTTGGGGTATTAGTTTTTTGGACTCAGTATGTCAGGGTTAGCTTGGCCAGTGGGGGCTCAAGATATTTAGACAGTTGGTCAAATTTCCATCGCAGAGCTATTTTCACCAAATTTCGCTGTAACGTGTTTGCCTCAGCCCTTCTGGAAGGGCGGTATAGCAACATTCCTAAAGAGGAGAGGTTTTGTCCTCTCTGTTGTACCTCAGCTGTGGAGTCTGCTTTTCATGTTTTCTTTGTTTGCCCTGCCTATGAAGTTCCCAGAAAGAAATATCTGAGTGTCTGGACTGACAACCCTTTAACCCCCACTGAGTCATTATTGTTTACATTTCTCAGCCCGACGGATTCTGGGGTAACAAGGAAGACTGCAGCTTTCTGTGAGGCTGCCACACAAATCCAGACTAATAGTCTCTGCTAGGAACCCGGCCACTTAGCCCTAAGGGACATTGGATACTTCTGTTTTATTTGCTTTAGGGTCAGTTGGACTTTGTGTTAACCCTGAGCTCAGATCCTTTGTCTCATTCCAATGTTCACAGAATTATTTTTAGTTTTTCCATTGGTGTGGCAACTTATGGGAATTTTATCTCTGTAACCCCTACCCTTCGGGCAGTGTATAGGTTTTGAACATTTTATTACAGTAGACCTGTATGCCTCCCTTTCTACAAGCTGTATTCTCTTTTTTTTTTGCTATTTGTCAAATGGTACTACTGTAATAACATTGTAATAGCTTTGTGCTACAATAAAATTTCTACTACTACTTGACAGAAAAGGGATTGACAAAGGGATGAGGATCTCTCTCATCCCTTTGATATGTAAACAAGAACATATGTTTTCCTTTGTCTAAACACAGAATATAACTGCAGAAAATGACTTGGTGGGATCCTCCCCCCACCCCAAGGATTTATTAATTACATGAATAAGAGTGGCATCTGCAGCTGTACCAGCTAATTAGCAGATCATCAACTGGTTTCATGGAAAGCAATCTTCAGTGCTTGCTTATCCTTGGTATAGGAACATAGGAATTACCATATTGCATCAGATCATTGCTCTGTCTAATCCATTAACCAGACAGTGGCCAATACCAGATGATATTCAGGAAGGTGTATGTAACAGGCATGGGCCAGGATGGAGTCGCCACAGGGTGCGGCACTTAGAGGCAGCCAGAACCTAGCAAGCCTCTGGCCCTTTAAAGGGCCAAGCAGAGGTGCTAAGGAAAGAGGTCAGCTCATTGGGTCAGTGGAATGGTTCCAGCTGTGTCGGGAATTCTACCTGGGGTATAAAGAGCTAAAGGGTTCATGCATGGAGGAAACTTCTAGGGAGAGACTGGATGATTTCAGACATGATGCTAACCCCAGATTAACCACACTTGAACATTTCTTATGCATGTTGCAGGGCTGTATTTGGTGCCCTATGCAGCCCTGTAACATGCAGAAGAAATGTTCAAGTGTGGTTAAAGTGTGGTTAAACTGGGGTTAGCGTCATGTCTGAAAACATCCGCACTGAAGCCAAAGGCTCTGCCTCCAAGGGGCTCAGGTGGTAAAGCCAGTCCAGATGTGCAGCAGAGGGCTGTCACTGGGAGTCAGCTGGCTGGGGGAGGCCATGCTGGGAAGGGCCCCTGAGGCCAGGACTGGGGAAAATATAGGCCATCCCAGGGAGGGACCTGCTAACTGGGTGCCTGAGATCCATAAGGCAAGTGACTGGAGAAGTGCAGTCAGTGAAGGACTGCGGTATATGTGAGTGGGCTGTGCTAGCACTATAAATAAAGTGCCCCTTGGTTGATAAATACAGCATGTTCCGAGTACTTCCTTGGGCAGGTCGGGTCCTGTAAAGAATTCCCCACAGGACCTGACCCTGCTATAGTGCAATAAGTATTGTAGTAAGAAAGTATGGGACACCCTGCTCTTTTCCAACCCTGATGTTTTACATGCCTGAGGAAAGGGCCTGTCTGGTCCCAAAAGCTTGCATATTTTCACCAACTAAAGTTATCATCTGAACTACTTTGTCTCCTGCTCTCTTAGAATTCTGGTTTTAACCCTCATCTGTCAGTTACAGCCTTATGGAAAATGAGGGTTTGAAACTGAGAAGGTCATCAGTTATCAGTTATAATACAAAAGCATTAAAAGATAACTATTGTGTTTCTGACTAGATGCTTTTAAGCCTTTAAGTTGTTCTGAAGTCACATGCTCAAACCTTTCCCCACCATCATGAGGTTTGGAATTTAGTTGACATCCTCATGACTGAAACCACCCATGGAGCAACGGACGCCACTGCCGGTTGCTCTGTGGGTGGAGATGGGTGTTGGCTGGGAGCAAACACTCACCATCACCCACCGAAAGTGGCGTTTACACAGATGCGCCCACCCATCTCCACCAAGGGAAATGCTCCCCACTCACCGGCCAACACCCATCTTCACCCAGAGGAACTGGGTGGAGGCATCATGTGTGCACAGGGCCCATGGTGATTGGCCGCAGTGGTGCCCTGCAACATGTATAATAAAATGTAACACACATTTTATTGGTGTTAGAGCGTCTGTGTAAAAAGGGCCTTAGAGCATAATATTTTGCTTTCGCAAAATAGTTTTTTCTTGCTTTCCCCCCTGCCTCCAACCATCCATAGGCCTATATCCTGCCTTACTTTTGAGCAGACAGTTCTTTAATCTTTATGTATATTTTTAAATATTTTAACTTTTGTAAGCCGCCTTGAGCTGCCTAGGCACGAGAGGCGGGGTATAAATAAATAAATCAAATCAACAATCCTTAGCAAAGACCATATTCAATATGTTATTAAATAATGCACACAGAAGTGGGGAGTTTGAGGGAAAAAAAGAAAAGTATCCATTTCTGTTCATTCAAGAGCTTGAGTTTCTTCTCTCTGTGGAGACCATAGGTTTTTACAACTTTTACATGACTTATAATGAAAACTCCAGTTGTAACTGCAGAATTACCTTCGTCTTCCCAACCGACGTACTGACCGGGTGTGGTGTGGGGGAGGCCATTTGTCTCACTCCCAGCCTTCAAGCAGGGGCTAGCAGGGCTGCAGCTCAGGGTACACGGGCACCACTTTACAAATCCTGGTGGTTTTCTAGCAACCGGGGGTTTTGGAGTGAAATCTGCACATGCGAGAAGTGACTTCCCTGGAGGAAAGGCATAGCTTATCGCCCCCTTTAGCAGTTCTGGCCGAGCGGGGGATGGAGAAGCAGCAGTTCCCACCCACATCATAGGAACACTGTGAGTGTATTCCGGTCACTTGAGCTGGTCCAGGAAGGAATTTTGGCAGGGATGTCAGATTTGAATGCAACTTCCCTGTTTGTTCACCTTCCTCATAATGCGTGAACAAGCACTTTCCTCTAGTTGTGTTAGGGCTGTGCACAGGTGTTTTTTTAATGTTGAATACACCCATCTCCTCCCACACCCACCCATGGAGCAACGGATGCCACTGCCGGTTGCTCCGTGGGTGGAGATAGGTGTTGGCCGGGAACAAACACTCACTGAAAGTGGCGTTTACACAGATGCCCCTACCCATCTCCACCCAGGGAAATGCTCCCCACCCACCAGTCAACACCCATCTCCACCCAGAGAAACTGGGTGGAGGCATCATATGTGCACAGGGCCCATGGTGATTGGCTGCAGTGGTGCCCTGCAACATGTATAATAAAATGTAACACCCATTTTATGGGTGTTAGAGAGTCTGTGTAAAAAGGGCCTATGTTACACTCTTGCGTTGGTCCAGGTAGCATTATATTATTGGTTAAGTAGGGGTTAGTTTAGTTAATGAGACATTTCTTTAAGAGATGGGGAAATATGACCGATGCAAGGGCTGGGTGCTGTCAGCACTAGTGGTACATCCCAGGATGTGGAGTTGTAATACACCCAGTGGGCAAAGACAGTCCACGGTACACCTCAACCTTCTTCACAAGGAACCCAAATGTGTCCCAAAACCACCCTTCTCTCCCCCCGCCCCCATAAGCAGGGACTTATGTTACTGGATTGAAAGGGGGTGATATTAGACTATAAGAACAGATGAGCTGTAAACCTGAGATTCCCTTAGGCAGCCCATATTTTGTTATTGTTGATTATTGTTGAATTAAACTGGACCACAGATAAGGAAGGGGAGGACAGAATCTCCTCCCCCTTCCCCCGTTTGAAATGATGGAATCTGGCAATAAAGAGTGCAGCCATTAAAAAGCCATTGCTGTGTCCTTGTTTCATTCTGGGATGTGTTGACAGTTGCTATGGCACATAAATATATGGAGCACAACCCAGAATCTGGCCGTTTTTAGACGATCGCGGCGGCGCCCGCGCTTGTTTTTCAAAACTGCCAGGAGGCGGGTTTACACGTGACACCGCCGCCGATTATGTGCATGTGTGGGCGATGCGCATCCATTTCCGGCTGCGTATGTCCACCCTTGATCGGCGACCCGGTCAGCTCACGGCCGGAAATGGATGCGCGGCGCCCACACATGTGCAGAATCAGCGGACTGCCACGTGTAAACCTGCCTCCTGGTAGTTTTGAAAAACAAGCACGGGCGCCGCCGCAATCATCTAAAAACGGCCTCTGTTGGCATCAACAAGAGCTTTCCTGTTGCTTTCAGTGGAGTCAGGATTCTACTCATGACCTACAGTTTTTACAGTTGTCTTGTAAAGTAGATGCCCAGGATAAGAGCTTCATTTTCTCACATTTGTTTTGTTTCCTCATAGGTTCAGGTTGTAAGTTTTGCCACCGAGCATAACTGGGATTCCTTGGATTTTTATGATGGTTCTGACAACAATGCTCCAAGGCTTGGAAGTTATTCAGGTTAAAGGAGGGAACATGCAATAAATACATTACTGATAAAACCCTTGCTCATAAACATGTACCTTCTACCTAGTTCTTGTCTATGTTTCTGATGATGGTGTCAGTTAACACTGGCTATGTTTTTGTTCTGGCCATACTGGTCTTTGAATCACAGTGCAGTAATATGGAAAAGTTTAAAAATAAACTACATTCTGAATGTAATTTACAGACCCTCAAACTACATGGAGAATTCCCATGGATGCCATCAGTCAACCACACTAGTTTCCAAAAACACAGCTCTGTGTGTGATTTTAGGACATGTACATTAATATAATATAATTACATTTTTTACTGTAAAAATGAGAGGGAGATCACCAGATTCCACTACAGCAAGTCCTGTTCACCAATTATTAGTGGGTCGTTGTTTTTTTAAAAATCATATGGATTGCTGATATATTGTACACGTGCTTTAAAAAGTGTATTATGATTGTAAGCCGCCCTGAGCTGCTGTGCAAGAGGGACAGGGGATTATTTTTTTATATAAATAAATAAATATGGAAGATTGGAAAACCAAGCATATGACTTGAGCTACATGAGACACTTCGACCCTTTTTACACAGACACTCTAACACCGATAAAATGGATGTTACATTTTATTATACATGACAGGGCAACACTGCAGCCCTACAACATGGGCCCTTTGCACACGAGATGCCTCCACCCAGTTTTGCTAGGTGGAGATGGGTGGAGGCATCTGTGTAAACACCACTTGCGGTGGGTGGGGTACATTTCTCTGGGTGGAGATGGGTGGAGGCGTCTGTGTAAGCACCACTTGTGGTGGGTGTAGGTGCGTGCCTGTTCCCGCGCAACACCCATCTCCACCCATCCCCCACCCACGGAGCAACGGACTCCACTGCCGATTGTTCCGTGGGTGGGTGGTGGGTGGAGATGGGTGTTGTGCGGGAGCATGCACGCACCTACACCCACCGCAAGTGGTGTTTACACAGATGCCTCCACCCATCTCCACCCAGAGAAATGCACCCCACCCACCGCAAATGGTGTTTACAGACGCCTCGGGTGGAGGCATCTTGTGTGAAAAGGGCCCATGTTGCAGGGCTGAAGTGTTGCCCTGTACCATGTATAATAAGATGTAACACCCATTTTATTGGTGTTAGAGTGTCTGTGTAAAAATGGCCTTCCTCACCATAAGCCACAGAAACATGAACAATGACCTCATATTGGCTAATCCACGCTGCTTTTGTCTGCTTATCTCACAAGTATTTTGGAACTCTTGATATGAAATCCTCCAACATAATGTTTGGGGAGTGCCATCAGCTTTTGCCTCCACGGTTGTGCCACAATTAAAATGTCACCAAAACCTCTTCCACACAAGGGCCTTGGCCTGCATTTTTTCTCCCTTTTCCCTGCCCTGCATTCCAAATGTTCTAAGGCAATCTGCTAGTGTGGACAGTCACTCTCCTGTGGTAAGCCTACAACCCCAGAGCAGAATGCAAAGGCAAGCATAGCCAGCCTGCATTCCATCATCACAGTCAAACATCCCAACCTGGGACAGCTACTGTCAGTCTTAGCAGCTTTCCTGGATCTCTGGAATTAGGACCAAGTGGGAAGACTGAGTCCATACCTTCCTTTACTGTGGAAGCAGACCAATGCCAAGATCCATAAACAACAGCGGTTGGTGGATCACAGCCCATGTCTCTAACAAAGACTAAAACGCTACAGAACAATGATACTCGGCCCTGACACTGGTTAGTCAATGAGGCAGTGAAATTTTGTATCTTTTTTTGTTTTACTTCTTTTTTTCCTGCAAAATTTCAATACAGGTACATTCAAGTACACCTGTTATTCAGATACCAGTTCTGTGTTTTAAAGAAACAGTATAATTTCTCTTTTTCTTTTTTTCAGGAACTACAATACCTCAACTTCTCAACAGCACATCTAACAATCTGTACCTAAACTTTCAGTCAGATATTAGTGTTTCGGCTGCTGGATTTCATCTGGAGTACACAGGTAATGTGCATGGGTTAGATTAATCCCCAAACTTTCCAGACAAACCTGCAGGAAGGGATAAAGGTGTTTTGTTCCCCACTTCCCCCATATAATCTGCTATATACCTTTCATTTAAGACAGACCACTATATGGTGCAGATATGTGGGCGTCGGCTCCCACCACACTTTTTTTGGCTGCCCTCACATAGTGCATTCTGGCTTCCTCACCAGTGTTGGTGAGTATTTGCTCCCGGCCAACGCCGATCTCCACCCACACCCACCCATGGAGCAACCAGCAGTGGCGTCCATTGCTCTGTGGGTGGTTGTGGGTGGAGATAGGTGTTGGCCGGGAGCAAACACTCACTAACACCCACCGAAAGTGGTGTTTACACAGATGCCCCCACCCATCTCCACCCAGGGAAATGCTCCCCACCCACCGGCCAACACCCATCTCCACCCAGAGGAACTGGGTGGAGGCATCATGTGTTCACAGGGCCCATGGTGATTGGCCGCAGTGGTGCCCTGCAACATGTATAATAAAATGTAACTCCCATTTTATGGGTGTTAGAGCGTCTGTGTAAAAAGGGCCTAAGAGGAGACATGATAATAGTTTTCAAATGTCTAAAAAGGATATCATAATGCTGCTATATAAATATGTACTGCACCCACACCTTGTATACGGTCTGTAATTCTGGTTGTCCCATCTCAAAAAAGATATAGTAGAACTGTAAAAGGTGCAGAGGAGGGGAACAAAAATGATCCAAAGGTATGGAATGGCTCCTGTATGGAGAAGAGATCACTGAGAGGGGATATGGTAGAAGTTATAAAATCATGAGTGACATGGCACACGTAAATAGGGAGCTAATATTTACCTTTCCAAATGACACCACAACTAGGGGACGAGCTATGAAACTGGCATCAGGTTCAAAACAAACAAAAGGGAGTACTTTTTCACTCAACACAAAATTAAACTTGTGGATCTTGCTCTAGAGGAAGTTGTGAAGCCCGGTAACATAGCCGAGTTCCAAAAAGGATGCCCCAGCCATGAACTCACTGGGTGGCCTTGGGCAAGTCACATCCTCAGTCTGAACCTAGAGAGTCAGTGTCATGTAGTGGATAAGGAGCTGGGCTTGGTTCTGGGGAACACGGGTTTTAATCCTGCCCTAGCCATAAACTCATTGGGTGGCCTTGAGCAGATCATAACTCTCAGGCTTGGTTCCCCATCTGTAAAAAAATGGGAGTGTGTCTCTCTCCTTGCGTTATCCTTACTGTTGTCCATCTTAGATTGCAAGTCCACTGGGCAGGGACCTGTCTCTAAAATCTGTTATTGTAAAGCTCTGTGTACACCACGTAACACTATATAAAAAAAGATGTTCTCCATCATAAGTAAATAAGAGAATTGTCATGCTGGTTCAGATCAATGGTCCATCTATCCCAGCATCCTTTCTCCAACAGTGGCCTCCTTTGGTGATTCCACAGAAGTACACAACAGTTTACAATGAGATGATCCATTCCCTCTTGTTCACTTACACCTCCCAACAGTCAGAGGTTGTGTCCCCTAACTGATTAACAGCCATTTATGGACCTATCCTCCAAGAACGTATACCACTACTAATAATAATTATTCTCCTTTGCCACAGAAGATAGAATGAGAAGGAATGGGTTTACATTGTAGCAGTGTAGATTTCAATTAGATATTAATTTGTTGGAAACTGCTGTTGTAAGAGGGAGAAGAGCTCAGACCCCCTATCATGAAAGAATTTGTAACTGTTCTCTGCAGGAGGTTGAGACAGTCCAGCATGTTCTGTTTTGCTGTCCCTTTTATAAAGATCTTAGGGCCGTTTGGAGCGATCCTATTTTCCAGAATTCCCCTCTTTCCTTGGAGGGACGGATGAGAATTCTCTTAGAGGCAACAGATGTGGACAACACGAAGGCGGTTGCTTGTTTTTTAAAATGTGTGGAAAGATTGTGGAAAGCTTCCATCCTATAAATCGGCACCTCAATGTTAAACTTGTAAAAGATCGAAGTGTATATAATTTGTGGTCTTTCTATTTTAGTTGAAGATGTCTATTACAAGTAGTGATTGGCTGCTTTTAGATTCAAGAAATGTAATTGTGTTGTAAAAGCAAATTGCTGGATACAATAAATGATACTTAAACTAAAAAATAATAATTAGATATTAGGAAAAAAACTAACTATAACCATTTTTACATGGACATCCCCACCCCCGCTGGGTGTGCGGGAGGGTGTTCGATGGGGGGGGGCATCCATGTAAATGCCATGGCAGTGGGTGGGGAGGATGGGTGTTTGTTCATGTGAAGAGCACAGGTGTTGGGAGGGGCTGCGTGCGTGCTCCCATGCAACAGCCACCTCCACACATCTACAACTATCACCCACCTACAACTATCACCCACCTATGGAGCCATCCAGCAAACTGGAGGAGGCTCCATGGGTGGAGGAGGGTGTGCGCCCATTCCCACCTCAGCAGCACCCCTACCCACCGTGGCAGCACACCCACTCACTCACTCACCCACCCACCCACCCACCAGTGTCCTTGTAAAAAGGGCCTTAAAGAACTGCTCGGTAGTGGAACAAGCTTCCCAGGGAGGTTGTTGAATCTCCCTCCTTCTAGGTTTTAAAAAACCAGCTGGACAAGCATTTATTTGTGATTCTGTAAGCTGAGAAAGCAGGGGGGTTAGACTAGATGATCCTCGAGTTCTGATCCTGATCTTCCTGAATAGATCAGACTGTTGGCACAGACAATGAGGTCTTGCATTGTCACTTTATTGATCCAAACATTGATCCGCCCAATAGTGATCGAAAACCTGCAGTGCAATGTCTTGGAATTTATTTCTGGTTAGATAATTTGAAGACTTCCGGCTCCAGGGATGTCAAACTTTTTCACTCATTATGAATCTTCTTCAAAATATATATTCCGTATTGTGGTTTTTGCAAACAGAAAGCATGATTCAGCTGTAACTAAAAACAATATTTTAGCCCCTTAATAACAAACATGGAGGGAAAGTTTGGCTTTGTCATTATAAATAATAGCTAACATTGGGTAAAAACAAATGTGTGGCTGGCAGGACCATTCCACAGGCCACCCTGGGTGGAAAATCCCGGATGACATGGCCCGAGTCAGGTCAGAAGCTGTCCCACCAACTGCACGGCTCGAGTAGGTGGGTGGCCTCACCCACGCAGTGCTCCCAGCACTGCCCCACTCACACAGTGCTCCCAGAACCCTACCCTAATGGGCAGCCATGGAGCCACAGTCATGGCTGCTGGCCATGGCGGACCCCAGCAAGGGGCAGGTAAGGCACAGCCGCACATATGTGCTAGCCTGCTTTGGCCCAGTCAAGAGGGCCTTAGCCTGTTCTGTGACCTTGAAGATTTTCCAAGTTCATTGCCCAGATTAGCTGCCAACACGGCCTAGAGCAGAAGTGGGCCAACATCTGCCAGTACCAAAACAGACATGCTGGTGACTTTCAGGCCAAAGTGGGACACCATCATGTGCATTTTTACCAATTGAAGCTGTTATTAATTTTCTTTTCATGCTAATGAAAGGCGTAGCAGTCTGAAAAACATGTCACCAAAAGTGTCCCAGCTTATGAACGTGAACCCCTGCATGCCTAAGGCCATTTTTAAACAGGCCGTGATGGGTGGGGAGATGAGTGTGCAGCAGCGGTAGCTACACCTCCACCCATCTCCACTCACAGAGCATCGGGCATTGGATCCCATTGCTCCGTGCTTGGGTGATGGGTGTAGATGGGTGTAGCACAGGAGTGCAGATGCACACACCACCACCCGTCGCTCACGGCTTTCACACAGGTGCCTCCAACCATCTCCATGCAGCAAAACTTCTGGGTGAGGGCATCTCGTGTGAAAAGAGCCTAAGTGTCAAATCTCTGAACATTTAATCACAATAAGGAGCTGCCTAACTGAGTCAGACCAATGGTCCATCTTAGCCCAGTATTGTCACAACCTGACATGGCAGCAGGGTTTCAAATCCAGCTTTCCAGGATCCCCGGCGGAGGCCTCACCCAGGCATGCTACCAGAGATCCTGAATCAGAGATGCTGGGACTTGAACTTGAGATCGTATACCTGCAAAGCATGTGTTGAGCCATGGTCCACCCCTTTTAGTGGGCGCCAGGATGGTTCACTACCCATAGACTATCCAGTTCACCAAGGTTGAGTTGCTTGCACATCCCTTGGGAGAGCCAAACTTCAGGTCACCAATTATCAACAGCTGGTCCCACTCCTTGTCTCTTAAGTAGATCCCTTGCATAATTTGTTTTATTGCTCCAGCACCTGAAGCTTCCCTAATTTTGCACTACAAACCACTATTGAGTTGCGATATACCAATGCTAACTATACTCCACAGCCCATGGCGTAACTGTGTTCTTGGTTGCTTAAACTGTGTGGGTGAAGGCACTGTTGGAAACTGAAAAAAATAAACCCTGAGTTACAGCTGACTGGGAAAAATTCATTCCTGGTCCCATAAGAACAGGATGGCAACCAGCTAGACCCACTCTGTCAGTGTAAGATAGGGAATGGGTGGATACTCACTCCATCTCTTCCTAATCACTAGATCCGCTATCCCTGTGCTCAGTCTGTTTGCACACAGGAGCAATCTCTCATGAGAGCTCTCTCCTGCCAACAATCCACTTTGGGCCAACAGCACAAGTTTAAAATCCTAGCCCAATTATATTGACTGTGTCCTCTACCTTCTCATCTTTAGTGGTATGGTGGCAAACTGCCTTCCCTGCCGAGGGTTGGGTGTATGAGGCTCTTTTATGTCTGACTGAATTCCTTGCCTTTCAAAAATATAATCTTAAAAGTACAATTATACTGAGGGTAATTTCAGACATGACACCACCCGACCACACTGGATCACAGTGGATCCAGTGTGATGGCTGTGATGGGTGGCACATCTGTTTGAGCCCTGCCAGAAGTTAGCCATGGTGAATTCCTGGCGGGGTTCAAATCTAACCACAGTTCTGGGAGTGAGGCTGGCCTCACCTCCAGAACCGTGGTTATCTGAACCATAATCAAGAAAGGGGCAAAAGTAACATATGTTACCTTGCCCTGTTCCTGAGCATGGTCCGGACCGCGGTATGGGATCAGGCACAGTGGCCGCATTGGCCGCTGCGTCTGTCCGTCTCCCTGAGGGCGGGCGGATGTGGGAGCATCAGGGGCGAGGCCATGCAGCCACATGTTGCGCTGCACGGCCACGCCCCCTCCAAGATTCCCCTGCCTGATGAAGCCAGGACGTCTAAAGGACAGCTGGCTTCATCACCGACCAGGATCAGAGATGAATCCTGGTCCGGGTTTCAGCGTGTTGGGCCTGGAGGCCCAGAACGTCTGAAATTACCGTGATACTAAACTGCTATTTTACCTTATGGCAAGCAGAATCTTACTCTGTAAACTCTCTCTCTCTCTCTGGGAAATTTCAGATGTAACTATACCATGGTCAATCACAGTGAATCCCCTGTGGTAGCCGTTGGTCCCGTTACGTCTGTTCTGCTTCCCACCATATGTTCACCCCAGTGAATCACTGGCGGGAATCAGATTGACTATGATTCCAGATGGCCACCCGGAGGTCCACAATCATGGTGGGATAGGGCCCCAACCGTGATCAGATTGGCCACGATCTGGGATGGGCCGAAGGTAACGTCTGTTACCTGCAGCCTGGCCAGATTGTGATCCCGACCATGGGACGGGATTGGATGCAGCGGCCTAATTGGCCGCTGTGCCCGCCTGTCTCCTGGATGGCAGGTAGCCAGGGGAGCATGGGGGGCGGGGCTGTGCAGCCACATGTTGCACCACGCAGCCCTGCCCCCTCCCTGATCCCCGGTGAGAATCAGGCTGGCACGTCTAATATACAGCCGGCCTGATTCCTGACTGGGATCCAAAACGGTCAGGACCGAAATGGATCCTGGTCTGTGGTTCAGCGTGGCAGGCCTAGTGGCCCGGTATGTCTAAAATTACCCTCTCTCTCTGTATATGATATTTATTTTTAGGTAAATTTTCCTGATAATTTTCTTTAAATTGTGAATAGTAACTTCCTCAAAAGTAAATTAATTTTACAAACAAAAGACATTCTAAACTGAAAAATCTACAGGTCATCAAATTGTACTTTGAAGAATAGCTTATTTACATATACGTTAATGTTGCATAAAATAGTTTCTTTATATAGAATTTCACAAAATATATGCAAATGTTGAAAAGTAATTTCTACAAAGCAAACACGTATTTTTTCAAAAATGTGGAGTATTCCAAGTATATCCGTTGCACTGAAGCATCAGTTTTACAAAATGAGCTCTCTTATAGTTAATAATAAACAATTTAGCACTTAGGTATGAGATAGGCCTTAAATAAGTGATGTGTAGTGGGGAAGCAAGCTGTGGGTTATTGTAAAAACAAAATTATTTATCTGGCTTCTGTAATTCTGGATCGCTGCCACAATAAATAGGCTGCTGTTTAAAATGTCTGTTAACTATATAGAATACCTAGATTTCTTCCTCATGCTATAGTATACTTCTACCAAAGATCTTGTTTTTATTAATACTTCTGGATAACTATACAGGTGTGTGGGAGCACCGCCCACTCAGCCCATGTGCGGGGCACTCTGGGAAAATTGGAGCTAGGACAGGCAGTGCATGGACAGGACAGCTGTGTGGAGGGAATTCGTCTGATTCACACACACCCCAATGACACACACTTCCCACTCCCCAGCACCGATCACGGACCCCTCCCACCGCATCTCATTTAAAAACACCCCTAGAAAACAAACCGAAACCTGAACTTTTTAAAAAATGTACATTTTAAGTGTTGGTTTGGCAAATACTGTTTTGTCATTTAACAGTTATGAAGGAAAAAATTAACACGTTCCCAAAATCGTCTTTATGCTACCAGTTCTGCAAAGTAGTGCTTAACTTTAGGTATATTAGTTCCGCTGAAATCTATGAACTAATAATGTACTTAAGGTGAAATTAAAACTAAGCACATAATTAACTGCTTTGCTGGATTGCGTCCTTTAAGCACATGTACCATGATGAGCTTCTGGGATTCTCTTGTAAAATATTTGAATTTGACTGCTGATAACCATGTGTCTGAAAACCTGTTTAAAATGACTAACAGCCTCTTCTGAAACTCTTATCAAGGAACATATATTATATTTTTGTGGCATGAAATAAGGAAGCATGAAGGGCTTGTAGAGATGCCCTTTTCTTTTGTTGTTTTTAAACAGCTGTCATTTTCAATGTAGTACATTCCAAAGGCAAAAATTCCCTTTTCAAAAATATTGTTCATGAGCCCCAAAGCATGCAAGTTTTTTCTGAAAGAGGTGATTTATGGAACATATTATTCACACCTATTGTGAAGTCTCGTGCACCTTCCTCTGAAGTGTTAGTTCTGGCCATTGTGGGAGATGTGACACCAGACAAGATGGACCATGGATCTGATCCACTCTGGCAAAGCCTATATATGTTTCTTGAATATGGCAGAGCTAACAGGGATCTTCTGGAGTTATTGAGAGCCAACTCCAGCATATAATTATCAGATTGGAATGTACATGATGAGTCTGAATAACCTAAAACTGGAAATTTGGTCATTGTTAAGCGTGTCAATTTTTCAAAGCTATAGGTTTGGACTCATGTCCTGAACCACAGACTCCTAGCAGTGGCATTAAAATTGGAGACAGATACATGGTTGGAGATGTGGTTTCTTTCCAGTGTGAACAAGGATATTCCCTTCAGGTGGGTTTCTTTTACTATTTCAGAAACTGTTTTTTTCATTTATGGCCAAAATTTTGCAATAAGTTATAGCTTTTAACTCTGTCTGATATAGCCATTCCCTTGGAGATTTGTCTAAGCCGGAGCTTGCTCATCTTCCACAAGCAATGTAAGACCTTTTTTAAGGCCCAGGTATTTGTCAGGCAGGAATAGGGTTGGAAAGGGGGCTTAATGTTTAGGGGGATTTGTATATGTTTTATATGTTCTGAATTAGTCTGAGCCTTAGGGGAAGAGCACAGTACAAATCTGAATAAATAAATAAATTCCACCACTATCCATCTATCCTCCAAAAAGCATAGATCTAAATTTCCTCAAAATTAATAGTAGTTGTTAATATTGTTTTTTACTGATGTCTTACCATGGGTAGGCATAACTCTTTACAAACACATTAAGGCCCTTTCCACACAGACATTCTAACAGGAGATTTCAGGTATTGAAGCCCTCCATGTGGTGTTTGATTTGACTGAGGGCAAGCTTGGGGTGCTGCTGGTATACCGGCCCCCTTCCTGTCCAACAGCATCCCTTGCCGCTGTAGCAGAGCTGGCCTCGCAGGTGGCGCTGAGCTCCTCCAGGACCTTGGCCCTGGGGGACTTCAATGCCCATGCTGACGCCAGACTTGTAGGAGCGGAGCGTGAGTTCATGGCCGCCATGACAGCCACGGACTTGTCCCAAGTGGTCAACTGCCCGACCCATGTGGGGGGTCATACTCTTGACCTGATCTTTTGTTCTGGCCTTGAGGGGGGTGATCCATTAGTGGGGGATGTGGGGGTCACACCCTTCTCATGGACGGATAATTATCTCCTACAGGCCAGCCTCTCAGCGCACCTTCTCCAGAAGGGACCAGTTAGGTTGGTCTGCCCTCGAAGGCTGATGGAACCACAGTGGTTCCATGAGGCTTTGAGGGAGTTAACCTTAGACCCGGATGGCCGCTCTGCGGATGAGCTTGTCCAGCATTGGAACATCTTGTTGGGGGAGGCCATCAACAGGGTGGCTCCAAGACGTCTTCTCCCTCCGTCTCGTCACCTCAGGGCCCCTTGGTTTACTGGGGCTGCAGTGTATGAAGCAGGTAGGTAGGAGACTAGAGTGATGCTGGCGTCGGACTTGCTCTGAATCTGACCGACTTCTCCATAGGACCCACTTGCGGTCCTATGTTGAGGCTGTGAGGACAGCAAAGAAGGAGTTCTTTGCTGCCCTCAGAGCACCTGCAAAGTCATGCCCAGCGGAGCTGTTCCGGGTGGTGTGGGGGCTGGTCAGTCCGGCCTCCCTCCGCCTGGATGGGGACTTGTCCCAGGCCTGCTGTAAGGAGTTTTCCACCTACTTTGCAGACAAGATCGCTCAGATCCAGAGAAACTTTGACACCGGATTGGAAGCAGTAAGCGAGGGGCACGAGGTTATGGAGGCACCGTCTGGTCGATCTTTCTGGGATGAGTTTCAGGAAGTGACGCCGGCTGATGCGGTGAATGTCCTGGGGTCTGTTAGAGCCACTAGTTGTGAATTAAATCTGTGCCCGTCCTGGTTGGTGAAAGCCTCCAGGGAGACTTTGGGAACGGTGCTGGCGAGGGTAGTTAACGCATCCCTTCGACAGGGGAGATTGTCACCCAGTCTCAAGGAGGTGGTACACTCCCTGCTGAAGAAGCCATCTTTGGATGTGGACGCACTCGCCAGCTACCAACCTGTCTCTAATCTTCCCTTTTTAGGGAAGGTTATTGAATGGGCAGTGGCACTGTAGCTCCAGGCGCATTTCGACAGCATCGGTTTCCTTGACCCTTTTCAATCCGGGTTCCGCCCCGGCTATGGTACTGAGATGGCATTGGTGGCCTTGGTGGATGATCTCTGCCAGGAGATGAATGCAGGATGTTCGACCTTTTTGATCATGCTAGATCTCTCAGATGCTTTTGTCACCGTGGACCATAGGCTGCTGTTGAGACAGCTGCGAGACTTGGGGGGTCTGGACAGGACTGTCCTTGGATGGTTCCGCTCATTCGTCTCGGGGAGAAGCCAACGGGTGGTGCTGGGCGCTGAAACATCTAGCCCCGGGCCTTGACCTGTGGCATTCCGCAGGGTTCCATTCTGTCTCCACTGTTGTTCAATGTGTATATGCAGCCCCTGGGGGAGATCGTGAGAAGGTTCGGGGTGTGATGTCACCAATATGCTGATGATACTCAGCTGTACCTCTCGTTTTCAACTGACCCAGGTCCTGCTGTCTCGTTACTCTCCCAAAGTTTGGAGGCCATGGTGGATTGGATGTGGCAGAGCAGACTGAAGCTCAATCCCGATAATATGGAGGTGATGGTGGTGGGAAGGGCGGGTTAGGTGCTGGCCCCCCTGACAGGGGAGGTTTGCCCACCTGTTGCTCTTCAGGTTCGGAGTCTGGGGGTGGTTTTGGATTTGGGCCTCCATCTGAATCAACAGGTGGAGGCGGTGGCTAAAGCCGCCTTTCGCCAGCTGTATCTGGTACGGGGGCTTCGACCTTACCTCTCCGGGCCTGATCTGGCCACTCTTGTCCATGCCTTCATCACCTCAAGGCTGGACTACTGCAACGCGCTTTATGTGGGGCTTCCCTTGTTTCTGGTTTGAAGGCTGCAGCTAATGCAGAATGCAGCAGTCCGTCTCCTGACGGGGACAGGATGGCGTGAGCACATAACACCGGTACTCGGCGCTCTGCACTGGCTGCCCATAGCATACCGAGCCAGATTCAAGGTGTTAGTATTGATTTACAAAGCCCTGCACGGTCTGGGCCGCTCATATCTAGAGGACCGCCTCGCCCTCCGCGCCTCAGAGCAATCCCTTCGGTCCACCGGGGTTGCCTTTCTGGAAGTCCCCTGTGTAATACGGGGGGCCACAATGGAGAGGGCGTTCTCGGTGGCTGGACCATAGTTGTGGAATAACCTCCTGGAGGAGGCTCGCCTGACCCCGGGCCTGTTGGCCTTTCGATGTATTTGTAAGACTTAGCTGTTCACCCAAGCCTTCGGAGGAGAGGGTGGGGTGGTGGGTTAATTTTTGTGGGGGGTGTTTTAAATTTGTTTTATGTTTAAAAATAGTTTTATAAACGGTTTTGTATTATGTTGGAAGCCTCCCCGAGATGCCGTGGGCATGGGGGGCGGCATATAAATACAACAAAATAAATAAACAAACAAATAAAACAAATGATAAAATGGGTATTACATTTTATTATACATGTTACAGGGCACCCATAGAGCACACCTACAGCCCTTCAACATGTATAATAAAATGTAACACCCATTATAGCAGTGTTAGAGTATTTATGTGAAAAGGGTCCATGGACCCTCCTCTGGTTTGCCGGATGGCTCCATGGGTGGGTGATTGGTGGAGGTGGGTGCTGTGTGGGAGTGCAAATGCACTCTCACCCACCACTTGTGGTGTTCCCACAGGCGCACACCCATCCCCCCACCCATTGCTGCGGTGTTTACACTGATGCCCCCCCACACACACACTGCTCACCTGTCTGCACACCCAGCGGGGGGAGGGGGTGTCTGTGTAAAAATGGCCATGGTCCCATCCCAGAAGAAATGAAGAATTAAATTATATAAATAATTAGATGAATAATATCATTAGGCGTTGACAAGTAGGCAAATGAAAAGTGTTTGTGCACTAGGGGAGGTCAGGAAAAGGGGGAGAACAAACAATGAGAAGGGATATTTAGAGACCATTGCTATTCCAAAGGAGCAGATTATGTATGTATTTTTGTTTAATATATTTCCTGTTTCATACTTTCTTTTACCCAAGGGCGGTAGTTTTCAGCAAACGTGAAACAAGTTTGTTTGTAGGATCTCCCCCCAGACCCTCCTAAAATGATCTATTCTAAAAACCGATAGACCTGAAGTAGAGCTGAAAAGAATACCCACAAAAATGGGTTTTCCTGATGAATTTCCAGTACGTGAATCGACCCGCCGGGTACCAATGTTGTGGTCCTGTAACGTTGACTTCTGGTACTGATTTTTGGACATTTTTATTCGCTTCCAACACCTATTTATAGATTTTTGGTCCTGGAAAATTGACTTCCATTCTTGATTTATTTTTTTAAAATTTCCATCTCAAGTTTTCAGTTTTCCGACCCGATATATCAATTGGTAATCAAAAAATGGAAAAATCAGTACTGGAAGTTACTGACTTTGGGGGGTTTGAGGTACCCAATTGGTACCAGGTAACCCATCTGGTCCCCTGTGTGGTACCTGAAAATGCACGTATAACCCATGGGTATTAAATTAAGGACCCGCTTCAGCTGTAGCCTGGATGTGATTGGTAAGCATAAATTAACAGCTTTATAAGGAGTAGCTTGCATAATCAAATCTGTATAGATGTGTAATGAATTCGGAACTGGCTGTGTAGATGATGATTTTTTCCTTAAATTTATTCCCACACACACAAAGCACAGCATTGAATGCAAAAACTAGCACTGTGTGAATTTGCAGCACTTCCAGAAATAATGAAGGTCCAAATTATAGCTTTATTTTCTTCTCTAAAATATGATGTTATGCTTAAGAGAATGAAAATCATTTAAGCATAATATTAAACAGTATTTTTGCAGCATTTCCTAAAATAAAAGGCATTTGGCATGCAAACTTTCTTGCAATATGTGACCAGCCATGGACACATTTTGGACACCCTCTGAGAGAAAATGAAGAACCATTTCTTTCTTTGGGCTTCGCTTAATAACAGAAGACCAGAGTTATATGCTCCTCACCCTTTCTTGAACTTAGTTTTCCTTGTTATTAGTAAATGAACCAGAACAATTGGTGTTTTTACACACACATTTCTCCTGGATGTTTGCTGTTACATCCTGAACTTTCTGTGTGTCTAAATCACTTACCGAGATCTTAAACATCCGGATCTTTGAACTTCTGTGTAAAACCTCTCCCAGAACTTTTGTGTGTAAAAGGTTCTCCTGGTAAACTGCTTTGCTCCAGGCAGCTGTGGTCATTTGGTTTCCATGGCAGCCTGTCACGTTTACAGCTGCAGCTACTTCAGGCCACCTCAGGCCAGTGTTTGTGTGAAGAAAGTATCCAGGAACTGCATCAGGGGAGTTTGTGTGTGAAAAATGCATCCGGAACTTACTTGTGGGCTTGTAACCCAGAAGATTGAACCATCCAGAACTTTAACGTGTGTCTAAAAATGCCCAAAGTTTCTGCATACTTAATCTCTGAACACTCAACACCCACTTAGGCCCTTTTCACATGGGACCCTGTGTGAACACCGAGGCAGTTGCGGGGGGGATGGGTGGGTGTCTGTGGGAACACTGCGGGTGGTGGGTGGGTGCGCATGCATGCTCCTGCACTCCACCTACCTCCACCCACCTCCACCCATCACCTTCGCATGAAGCAACAGGGTCCAGTGCCCGATGCTCCATGCGTGAAGATGAGTGGAGGTGGGTGGGAGTCCATAGGAATGCAACCCCATGCACCACCTACATACCGCGGTCCATTTGAAAAGGACCTTACTACTACTCAATCAACAGTTTATATGAATAAATAACACATACATGAAAAGCCCAAGTAATAATGGTGAGCAACACTATGTCCTCTTTCACCCCCAGATAGTAACCCTGATGGAGTTTTGGACCATGCTCCTCTCCCCTTGCTCAAGCAGTTGCTTTATCCTCATGCCATGCCACTTAATAAGTGAAGGCAGCAAAAGAGGGCTTGCACCATAACATGGAAGCAACGTATTTTTTATTTGCTTTCACCTTCATTTTATGCCCTACAAAAACACTGAAGTGACTCACACTGAACACATAAAAACAAGCCAAGTGCAATAATAATAAACAATTCCAGATTTTATGCAACACAAACATTTACATAAGGCTTCCCTATTACGCTGTTTTGCCACCACATAAATATGATATTATCATGATCGTTTTGCAGTCGTGCTGAGCAGAAAGAGCATTTGGTCTCAAGAAATAAATGTCTTAATTTTCTTCTAGGAGAGAAAATGAGTGGAGAGAAAATGAGTGAGCCTTAATTAATTAATTAATTATCCTGCGCTGACTGCTTGTTTCTTTTCCAAACACTCAGCCCATGTAAATTCATTGGGCTATGATCAGAAATGGTTCTTAAACAGTAAAATAAGCTGTTCATTTTAGATCAGGTTGTGTACAAGCCACCTAACAGGCTGAGCTTGAAATTCATACTGACTGGCTAACTCTCAAAGGCCAGATTTTCTTGAGAAATGACCTGCATTTCTCTGCTTAAGATTTTGTTACTCCTTGATACATCACCCTGCTGCACACTATAGGCATCCTGACTCCATGGGAGATGCTGAGCCAGGTAGTGGCTGCCCTCTGCTGACCCTAGAAAACAAATACATTTTGTATGATCTTGAAATACAAAAGGTAACACTGGGTAATTTCAGACGTAACGAGACCACTGCCAACCACAGTGAATCTCCTGTGGTGGCCGTTTGTCCCATAACGTCTAAACGATTCCCGCCAGATGTTCACCATGGTGAATACCTGGCGGGAATCAAAATAACCACAATTCCGGAGGTGAGGCCGGCCTCACTTCCGGAATCATGGTTAGATTGGCCATGATCCGTGATGGTCCAAAAGTTACGTCTGTAACGTTGGCCCATCCCAGATCGTGGCCCAGACTGCGATACGTGATCAGGCACAGCGGCCAGATTGCCCACTGTGCCTGCCTGTTTCCCAGAGAGCGGCTGGCCGGAGGAGCGCGGGGGGTGGGGCTTTGCGTCGTGCTGCACAGCCCCTCCCCCTCCCCGATCCCCGTTGAGAATCAGGCCAACACGTCTAAAGGGCAGATGTGAAACAGATCCCGGTTCGTGATTCGGCGTGGTGGGCCTCTGGGTCCGTTACGTCTGAAATTATCCATTGTAGAACAGTGATGGTAAATACTTTGTCACACGAGGATATGCCTTTTGGATGGAATCATCCTTACCTCTGACACCTTAAATTAATCCTTTTGAATAGAATTTTTTCTACCCTAAAAAATAAAAGCTCATTCATACTGTTTATGCTTCATATGCTTCAAATTGTTTTATATTATGTTTTTATTGTTGGAAGCCGCACCGAGCTGTGTTCAGGAGAGGTGGGATAAAAATCAAATCAATCAATCAATCAATAAATAAATATAACTATGTAACCAGAATTTAGTCCCAGGGGAAAAGATGGGACAAAAGCAGGATCTGTTCTTTGCTTCTTTCTACTAAAATGCTATTCAAGTGGAGAGAGAAATCTTTTCTCAATGATCACAATTACTTAGGCCATTTTTGCATGGATGTCCCTCCCACGCCCCCCACTGGGTGTGCAGGTGGATGTGTGGTGGCGTCCATGCAAATTTCATGGCGGTGGGTGGGTGGATGGGTGTGCATCTGTGCAAACAACATGGGTGGTGGGTGGTGGGGTGGGCACGCTTCCATGCAACACCCATCTCCACCCATCACCCACCCATGGAGCCATCCAACAAACCAGAATCGACTTTGTGCTGCAGATGGACGGAGATGGGTTTGCACCAGTGGAAAAGGTCGCACACCCACCACCACCCACCATTGGTGCATGCCCATTTCTCCACCCACTACGTCCCTGCAAACAGCCTTAGTTTACTTTATCTTATTTTACTTCCAGAAGTATTGACTACAATGTAAACTGAAGCCCTTTTCACACAAGCTGCCCCCATGCATTGTAGATGGGTGGAGTCATCTGCGGGAATACCGTAGGGGATGGATGAGGATGGATGGGGACCCATCTCCACCCTTCCCCCATGCACGGAGCAATTTTCACACAGACACTCTAACACTGATAAAATGGGTGTTACATTTTATTATACATGTTGCAGGGCTGCAGGTGTGCTCTATGGGTGCCCAGAAACATGTATAATAAAATGTAACACCCATTTTATCAGTTAGAGTGTCTGTGTAAAATGGGCCTAGGTTGCTCTGTGGGTGGAGGTGGATGTGCGCCCATGGGAATGGGTGCACACCCACCTTCACCCAGTGTGGGCACAGATCCCTCCCTCAACCTACCGCGACCCATATGAAAGGGGCCCAAGAAGAACCTAACAAAACAATAAATCTTGAACAAAATCTATTCAAAATAAAATACAGATATAGATTAGGAAATAAGAAAGAACACAAATATCTCAAAGAGAGAGAGAGAGAAACTATATAGGTACATGGACATATGAAAGTATATGAAGAAGTATAAAAGAAAGTGTATGGCCATATAAAGAAAGAAACAGAACCTTCAACAAAAGGGGTAATCCAGCACTTGAAGGAAAGTACCACTCAGGAAGTGAAGAATGATTAACTTCTATCCAGAGCATCCTATACTCTTACATCTTATCTCTATAAATTCCATACATAGCATTTTCACTTAGTTAGTACATATACACTTTAGAAACAATATCTCTAATTAAAAGATGTTTTTCTTATTCAGTCAAGATCTGTATCTGTGGTGAGGTACCACAGAAGGACAGAATGCCCTTGTCCTTATCTCCAGAGTCTATTTTCACAGAATTTTTTGTATCTAATTGTTCTTGCCATATTTCGGTATGTTATCTACTTCACTTCAGATATGATTCCCCTTTGTCCCACGTATCATAGGCCCTTTTCATACGAGATGCCCCCACCCATCTCCATGCAGTTTCACTGCTTGGAGATGGATGGAGCCGCCTGCGTGAATACCACGGTGGCATTAACAGCCATCTCCACTGCGGAGCATTGGGCATTGGCCCATTGCTCCGGGCATTAGAGTCAATTGCTCTGGGCATGGGTGATGGGTGGAGATGGGTGTGCTGTCGTGGGAATGGGCACACACCCACCTCCACCCACTGCAGCCGCACACCTATCCCCCCATGGTCCATTTAGAAACGGTCATATACAGTTCTTTTCCCCCTAGCAATTAGGTTATTTCAAAAAATCTCCAATTAAAAGGCTACACCTGGCACATCTTCCAGAAGTCCTTCAGTTGGATTTCAATCTTTTAGAGTCGTCAAAGCATTAACACTAATATTACAAAACTCAAGCTTTTATTCATAGTAGCAACAATTACAAACCATGGTCTTGATCCTAAATGCTTTGCATACATCTTGTGTACACTTTCTTTGCATGTATGCATGCTCCATTCTTTGCACAGAGGTTGTGCACAGGTTATCTGCACATTGCATACACACCCTTTTGCCCAGTGTACAGAGTTTAGGATTAGGCTTCATGGCTGGGATCTTGAAATCATTTATTCTGGAGTAGTCACATTAATAGGTCTACACTGGGGGCAAATAATTTCTGGATTAAAGCCCATGAATCCAGTTCTTCAATAGTCGTAAGTAACTGCTTTAGGATCCATTCCATAATATTAAAGGTTGCTACAAATGGCAGACATAGAATTTAGGTAGAATTTTAATGGGCTCTTGAGTTTTATCCATATTGCTACTCTCCGGATTTATCACTGTGCTGTTTTTATTATATTAGCAGAGGTATACTTTGGGTTTATTAAATTTGTTAATCAATATCTTTCTTTGTCCCCTTAGGGACATTCACATATCACCTGTATGCCTGGACCAGTAAGAAGATGGAATTATCCTATTCCAATTTGCTTAGGTGTGTTCTTTGAATATACAGTTTGTTTATTCAGTTTACATAACTGAAGTAACAGTTTACCTAGCCACGGGTGATCCAGATGTAAAAGTGCTTTTGATTATGTAACCACCTTCCAAAGAAAGTCAGATGAATATCTAAACTTTGGGTTTGAAACTGCCAAATCCTCCTTTTCGACAAAGCTTTGTCACAGTAATTAAGAAGGGAGAGATGATGAGGCATTTATCATAAACAGACTAACCAAGCTGGTAACCTCTATAAGGCGAGAAGAGCTGAAGACTTAGGAAGTACTCCAGTAACCTCAGAATGCTTGACCTAAATGACCAGAAAAGCACAAATACTGCAGTAAAAGGTGTTATAGAAGAGTGTATATTAGAACATCATTGCATTTTACAATTCCACCAACTTTATTGCCTTGAGGAACACAATGTAAACCCCTGTCCCAAAGTGTGCCCTCCACCTCTTGTGCAGTGCTGATCTCTCACATCGTCCATTGACTTCAGGGAAAATCAGAGTCCTTAGAAACTTCTGACACTTTGCAGTTTTCAAAATCAGAACTTTATTTTCCTGGGCACTAGGTCTGTAGCTAAGGGCATGTGGGAGGTACTCCCTCATATATTCACCCCAGCCACCTCCTTTCCTCCCCATTGAAATAAGATGTGTTCAAGGTCTCTGTCCCCAGTGTCTTAGTGCGAAGAAACTGCCCACCTTGCTAGGAAGGCTTCCCGCCCATCCTCCACCCCATACCAGTGTCCTAGCTATGGTCCTGCTGTGTACATAATTAACACTCTTGTTGATGTTCACAAGAGTTGTGTGAGAGAAGAATTTGACCATTGTCTGCACACAAGAATGGTTTATATGCATAGTAGATAGCCGATCCCATGCTCTGCAGACTGCTGCACAGAGCACACGCAGCACATGCTGTCATACACATTTGCAAGCCACACGCATCTCTGGAATAGGGCCTATGGAGCACATGCAAACTGTGTGGTTGTGTGCATACTCGTGTGCACAGGGCTGCATGCATGGGGCATGGAATTGGTCCCACTGAATATAGTGAAAAATCCATCGTATATGTGTCTTCCACCTAAAATATAGTTGCCAGGGCTAAGTGCAATTTGTATAGTTTTTGTTTTTAAAATTATGTGCCAGAAATACATAGTGAAATAGCCCACTGTCTTCAGCAAAACCAGGATTTCGTTCTGAGTGTATAAAATTAAATAACGAAATGAATATTCATTAAAAAACAGTATTCTTAAAATGTGTTATAATTAAAATTGAAAAGAGCTGAAATATTTTGAGGTAACTACCAGCGCTGTGCAATTCTCTTTGTTTGCAGCACAATGTGGTGGGGCTACGTCGGACTTCAGTGGAGTAATCCTTAGCCCTGGCTTTCCTGGAAACTATCCCAGCAGTCTAGATTGCACATGGACAATCAAGCTGCCTATTGGCTTTGGTATGTATCCATTTAAGAATGGTGAGAAGTTACATATTTTAATGACTTTCAATATATACTACAAATATATATTGAAAGCTTGGCCTGCGGATACATAATTGTATTTAAAATAATTTGGAATGCTTAATGGTGCCATACAGAAGCTAGGTTAAAACACTCATTGTGCAACTCTGCGAGCATAGAACGTAAAGGTAACATTCTTTTCAGCATACAGGCAATCACTTGCTTGTATGCTCCATCAAACATGTTTCTAAGTGTGTACAGTTTGAACTTAATTTCATTGCACCACAACCAGCAAGACAAAGAAGCAAACATGTTAAGTTAGTTATAACAGGCAGCGACCCTTTTAATGAAATGCGCTCAACAGATATCTGTTATTAATAAGGTCCAGTGCCAATGGAGGCAAGCCACTTTCAGGCTGAATTGGGGATCCCTTCCTGCTCAGAGCATCACAGAGGGCAAGCATGACCATGTCCAATGTTGCATCCTCCCACAGGACCACTCCCTGGCTCTTAGCAGGCATGGGAGGGAGGCAGAAAGAGGTGACAGCACCTGACCTAGGCTGCCCAACCTAAGGGGAGATGCAACCCCTCTTTTTTCTCTGGGGGAGCTGGCCCTGGGCTGAAAAGCCTACTAGTCCCCCACACACCCTTCTCTCACTCAAGTTACAATGGAACGAATTCTATCTGCTCTGGGTTCAATTAACTGCTTCAAGCACCAAACCCATTGCTAACAGGGTTGCTAGAACAAGTTATTACTCCATCACTGAAAATGGACTCAACCTGATGAGTGCCAACCAGCACACGTATGAACTAAAGGCACTGCAGGGAAGACAAAACCTCATGGCCACTTAGCAACACCATGTAGTTTGACCTTGGTGTTGGCCCTGTCTCTTACAGGGATATACTTAAGCAGTTTACTTATCACACACATTTAGATGGAGTAAACGTTGCAGACTGAAGATGAAATACTGGCCCTTTTAAAATCAGTAAGAGTTTTGACATTTAAACCAGTGCAGTCAGAAGTTCAAGAAGTGGTTCTCAATTCATTGCAGTAATTTTTATTTCATAGATCACTGAAAGTTAAGCAGATCTTGAATCCCACTGAAGTAAAGGGAAGCAGATTTGTAAGCATTTTTTCTTGTGCTGTAGTTTTTCAGTATGGATACACTTTTTTCAATTTCCAACAATTGTTATATTAAACTTTGCATTCTGACATTCTTATTAAAAAAACAAAGCACAATCTACAATGTCAATAGAGCTAACACTCCCATTGGGCAGGATGAACACCCTATCCAGAGGGACAACCATCTAGTTGCGGATCCCACAGACTCCTCAGTGCAGCTTCCAGAAAGTGGGATCCTGGGGCTCTTGACCCCACTTGCAGGGCAGTCTCCTACTTTTATGGGACCAAATTAGCAACGGACAAATACATTTCCTATTTATAAATACATCTTGAGACTGCCAGATGGTTCGTAAGTTGTCCTGGGTAGAATATCTCCAGCTTCCCATGTCCACACTCCAAGCCACATACGAAGACACTTCTGTTCCACATGGATGCATCTGCTCCTGCTACAATCCAGCAATACAGGTGAAGGGGCAGGAAGGGTGTT
The DNA here is from genome assembly GCA_003113815.1 of Sphenodon punctatus. Taxonomy (NCBI): domain Eukaryota; kingdom Metazoa; phylum Chordata; class Lepidosauria; order Sphenodontia; family Sphenodontidae; genus Sphenodon; species Sphenodon punctatus. Next base: position 606,038 of record QEPC01013456.1, on the reverse strand, counting down.
CTGTTCAGAATCACTGAGCTGAATAGAAGGGAAGAGGAACCCCTGGATCAAGTCTCCTGGAAAAAGGCTATACCCTGAAATGACATCTTACCAAAACAGGAAATCTTGCCACAACTATGGCCTCCTCTAAGTGGAAGGGGAGGGGACAGTGTCTTCTTAGGTGGAGGCTATCCCAAGGTCATCAGCCAGCCTTAGCTTCACTGGTGCCACCTTGCCTTCCAGTGTGCCCAGCCTCCCCTGCAGAATGGAGAATTTTAGCCTCAGAAATAATATGTCTGAGAAGGGTGGAAAAACAACTGAACTTGAGCTCCCTGTGTGATAACATTACACAAAAACAAATAAAAAACAAAAAAAGTGTTCCTGTTCCTTAGTTGTATTAACAGGAAAGTATCATGTTGAAATTAAGAAGTGATTTTTAACTCCATACATTGCATTCATGAAATGGGTAGTTGAATGCTGTACCTAGTTTTGCTGTTCACATCATAAAGATTTTTGTTGAAAAAGTGAAAGGTTGCAAAGAAGAGATAATAAAACAATTTATTTGGGAGGAAACTTAACTGAGTCTTTAGCTTTCCATAAGAATTGAAGAGTTAACTACAGTGCATATGTACTGTCATGCAGAGAAAGCAATGGGTACTAAAGAGTTGATTAATCTATCAGAGAACGAGTGAGAACCATGCACAAGAACCAACAACTGAAGGTTGCACCGGTAGAAATTCAAGTAAGAAATATGGTGCATTTTTCTTACAGTGAGTCCTGTTGCCCCGTCACACACACACACGGAATGGGAGATGGCTCTCAGGGCGGTGGCATTTGTCCCGACCCCCTTCTTGAGAAAGGAGGCGCGAGGGCAGGGGGGTCCCTTCTCCCCCCCCCAGCGAGGAATGGGCACACAGCAGAGTAGTGGAGTGGCACGAGGCACCTTGCGTGACCCTATGGCCGCCATTTTGCGCCCAGGCGTGAACTCGCCATTCGTGCCTGGGCATCCCAGAGTGCTCACCCTCCCAGGAATCATTGCAGGTAACACTGGTCGTTCGTTTTCCAGGGCCGGGAAAGAATTTGGCTACCAGGACTAATTGGCTTGGGTCCTGGCGGGTATTTCACCTTCCTCGCAGTGGTAATTGTTGATCAGCTTGAGGTGGCAGGACAGGGGTGGAGGGGCTAGGAAAAGTACGGTCCAGGGCTGCCCGGCATGACACCCAATCCTTCCTAGGTCACGCTAGGCAACAGCCTCCTGACCCGGCTGCAGCGGCCAGGCAGGCGTGATATTGCAGCAGCTTTTAGTTAGCAATGTACATCATTGCTACATCATGTACATCAATGTACATCATGTACATCATGCACATCAATGTACATCATACCGCTCGAGTGAATAGAAGGTGAAGGTAAGTTATATTTAAAAGTTAGCCAAGACCCTGGGAGGGGTATACCCCTAACTCCCCTGACTTTGATCTAATAAAGTAGTGCGGCAAATTTTACCCAAAACTTTGTGTACGTGTCTTCGTTTCCGGGTGTGGGACAATTAACCATTGGAACAGTTTGCCAGTGAAGCTCGGTATTTTCCATTACTTGCAGTCTTCAAAAAAGAACTGGACAACTTTCTAAACTATCTGCTCAGCCTCTGGCTACTCACAAGCCAGTAGGCATGATAAGTTTATCCGGATGTTTAAAACATGAGAGACATGGAATATTGTGCAGACACTTTTGGAATTGTTAAACAAACAGAAATTCAAAGGGTGCCATCAATGGCAACATGAAAAGAGCACAATGAATAGGGATAGCCAAAGTTTGGAATGGTTTTGGAGGTCAGAAAATGAGCTTCACACAGTGGAAGAAAGAAATAGTTGAAGGATGCAGAGGAGCAGGTAGCATGATTGGAGTAATGAGTGTGGAAGCTGGTCTTAGATCAGCATTTCCCATAAATAAAAGCAGAAGAACATGAAAGTCAGGGAGAAGAGTAGGAAGTGGAGCTTGACAAGAGATTTAGCTTTGCGTCCCAGAAAGAAAAGCATGAGTTTTGAAATATTATGGATTAAGAAGGAGCAAGATTTGTTCATGAAGTAAAAGCAGGGGACATTATGAGGTTGGCGTGACAGGTTTTTCAGAGTAAACATCAGGATTTCAGGTTTAGTCATGTGGAAGAAGTCCATCTGGTCACAGAGAAATCTTCAAGGTATGAGAACATGGACAGATGGAGCAATTGTAATTTAATTCTAGTTAAATTCATACTACCATTTTCCTCTAGAATATAAATTTTACATGCATCAAAAAACTGTGTGAGACCCTTAAAGAAATCTCTAAAATTGATGGACAAAAATCTTTTAAGTGTTAAGGTTGAGATAATGACAAAAATATTTATTGCTTTTCAATAATTTAATTGACACTCGAGGTCATTCATGGACTATTATATGAAAGCAGGATGTTTGTTTCTTCAAGAACTATCCAATATGGCTCAGTCATACTTTGTAATGAAAGTAATGCATTCTATGTTTGCATTAAATCACATCAAAACAAACACAAATGCCATTTTATTTATTAATTCATTTATTTGTATTTAGAACAGTATAAGGCCAATTGCTTAAGAGTCTCAACTTCCATTATTTTGGAAGTGCAATTTCTACTCCTGCTGTCCTCTAGTAACAGTAACTGTCCTATCTGGATATGACAGATAACCTGCTAATAATCTAGGAAGCTCCCCTCTTGTTTCTTGCTGATTCAAGCATTCAGAATTCTCTCTTCATTTATAAGAACATCTTTCAACAAAGTACTTGGGGAATTAAATGTATAAAGTACATGTCTAATTCTGAGTGGTGTGTGTGCTGAAAAATGCATCCCATAATGTATCCTGAACCATTTTCTGAATGCCACAAATGAATTTTGTGTTCATTATTTATTGAACTGTATAAATAACAACTCATTCTCCCCCCTGCCACCCTTCCCCTCAATATACTCACTCAGGGCATTTCATGGTGAATTATGTAAAGGGATTACTTTACCTACCATCAAAATGCAGCTATTTGGGGAATGGACTATAGTAGTAATCTTGTGCAAACAACAATACAGTCTTGTTTTCAACAGGAAATGAAGACGCTATCCAGTTGAAACTAGGAGAAGAATTTACTTATGTAGAGCGTGATTGCCAGCACAGACCATGGAAGGAATCTTTAATGTCCACAAATAGTCAATCAGAGGATAATTTCAGATGTTACGAAATCGCTGCTCACCACAGTGAATCCCAGTGGATTCCCTGTGGTGGCAGAGATCATGGTAACGTCTGTTACCTCAGGGCCCAGTCACATCTGAAATTACCCAGAGCCTCTTCATTACATCTCTTTTTAAGACAGCATTTTCAAAAGTAATGCTCACTGTAATGCTGGGGTTTGCAGAAAGACTAAAGCTCTGATCCTCAAAGTGCTGCACTAATTTCAATGGTACTTGTTCTTTGAGTGCTTTGAGGATCAGCACCTAAGAGGGGAGAAAGTGTTTCCTACTATATTGTGAGCATCAGATAGTTAGATGTAAGGAAAGTTTCATTCGGATGATACCTCCTAATATTCAGCAGTTATACCATTAGAATAACTGACTCTATGCATTGTATCTTATCAAATTCTTTCCCATGCCTGTACTGTTTTCTAGGTGTGCATTTGCAATTTGTAAACTTCTCCACTGAGACAATACATGACTACTTAGAAGTAAGAAGTGGATCTACTGAAACAAGTACTGTGATTGGGAGACTTAGTGGGCCTCAACTGCCAGCTTCTCTGTTTAGTACAACCCATGAAACTAGCTTATATTTTCACAGCGACTACTCACAGAACAAACAAGGTTTTCATATTATTTACCAAGGTCAGTGGTTTAATATACTTATTTTGCTAGATGCTCAATGCTGGGAGACAAATATGAAATGCATTCAACACAATGTAATGATTATGTCACTAGAGCAAGGTGCAGACATTCAGCATTTCATAGCAAGCAATCATTTAAGCCTCCCTCCCCCCAGCCCAAAAGCCTGTAGGAATTTAGGTGGGCAGAAATGTACCTGTGAGTATAATTTGGCCAAAATGCTGAGTCTACTCTTCTACTCTTGTAAAAAGAGTCTGTAGGATATTTAATAACCCCAAGGGGCAAATACATCATTTTTATTTCTTGGATTTTAGTAGCATAGTGCCTCTGACACTGTTCTTGACATCATTTGGCTCAATATCATTTCTGAAGGGGAAATGTCACCTTATGAATAATTAGAAGCACTTTATGTTTCAGCTGATACTTTCTTTGGATTGTTTCCAACCAGAAAGTAGCCAGAATACTCCAAGAAAACTTGTAAAAACTGACAAGTCCATAGTAATTAGATTAGACCTAGAGTGACTGAGGGGTAGATCATGTTCTACTGGTAGGTCACAAGCTATTCTCCAGTAGATAACAGAGTGCAGAAGGGGGGGGGGCAGACTTGCAGAGATCCTCTATCAGGAGAGGAGCAGGATCGCCGTCCGAGGAGATCCAGTGTGGCGGAGAAAGCTCTCCCGAAAGGGGAGACAAGTTTCTAAGATGCCCTAGCACTTGAACCCAGCAGGAAGGGTCCCATCCTAGAGTGCCAAAGCCAGCAAGAGAGTTCCTGGTAGATCATCTGAGGATGACACCTGGATCAAATGGATCACATGCACCATTGTCTGGCCTTAGATCAATGGTTCCCAGATCGCAAGTGTGGATTGGGGAGGGGGGGTGGGGAGTCCTACAGATGGGGTTATGATCTCAATTGATATTAGATAGACTTTGCATGTACTTGTTTCTGTCTGAGGTCACAGAATTATATTTACGTCGGAAAATGCTATCATGGAGGAACCACGGCTTTAGGTAGTATTGCTACAGATGCATTTAGAAGAAATTAGATCAGTTCAAGGAAAGGAACCCTAATGTTTTTTAAACTCTTAAGATTTTCATAATATGGATTTTGTGGAATGCTAGTTAAAACAGCCTTTAAAAAATTAGCACAAAATTTACCTGCACATGATTTTAGTCCTTGCTCATTAAAATCTCAGTTCACATTCTCAACTTTGGCTGAAACTCAATCTCGAGTTTTTCTTGGTTATCATCAAGAATCGTGCTACTTGACATGTTTTAAGAGAGGAACGATAATCAAGAAGAATGCTGATTCTTGACATTTCTTGGTTGAGACATTTTTTCTTGAAATACTGTTTACTTTATACTGATTTACCATGTGCCACTTACTGTGTGCCACATTCATCCGGCAAATGTAAGTGGTAGATAGCAAACAGTACACGGTAAATAAGTATATGGTAAATGGTAAATTGTAAATAATATTTGAAGAAAAATTTCTTGATCGAAATCCTGGTCTGTTGTTGAGATTGTACTGAGATCTTGGTGATAATTCTCAATTCTCGCAATATTTTTGCAAGAAAAAAATTGCTTCTCGTTTCAACCCTATTCTGGACTAAAAGGAGGTATCAGACTTATCAACATGCCTCATAATCAAGGACCATGTTTTCCTCATTTGTGGCAATGGGAAAAATGCAGTGAATACAGGTTCCTGCTCATAATCTTTAGAGTAGGATAATTTGTATGTAAAAGACTGAATAAAAACAAATATTGATTTATATCAGTATATGAGAACTCTAAAAATGACAGAGATGGAAATGAACTGAGTTCTAATTGTCAATGAAATTGTAGAATCCCATTGACATGAAGGTGAATCTAAGCAACGCTGAATCTAAGAAGCCACACATGCTGGTGGCATGGCAGGAAAGCAACGTGACTAATTTTCAGCCCCTCTGAGGTCTTTTCCAGTTGAAGATACACACCCAGTTAGTCAGTTCATCAGGAGTGATTCTGGACTCCTCGCTGATACCAAATACTTGCACAGGGAAAAACAGAAATGACCAGACCATGGTGGCAACCCAACTCACCTCAGGTCAAGAAGCTGCCATGGACATGGTCTGGACCAGGTTAGGGCTGCAGAACAAATGTTCAGGAATTGGGGGCATGGAGATGCACAAAAGTATGACTGCCCAACCCTGCCCTCGTGCCATCATGAGCAGCCATGGCAGCTGGCCATAGTGGAGACAGTCTGGGCCAATGGGAACAGACATGTGAACATGCTCTGGTCCGTTTTCCCACAATTAGGTTGGTGCTAGCTGGGGCTGTGACTTCAGCCATTTGCCAAGGTGAAAGCCCGAGCTAGCTGACAATATGAGGGACCAGTCTGGCCGAACATCTGGGGGCCTGATAACAAATGTGACAGTGGAACGTGGTCCAGAGCAGGTTACTGTCACATTTGTTTCTTGCCCTCTGTCCCATTCTGATAGGCAGTGACCTACCTCTCTAACCTGGCTTGCAGCAAAATGTTATGCGTAGGCATGATATAAATTGATCAGCTCTAAGGAAACTTTACATTTGTTCAGAATGCATCAGCATATCATGTCATGCTCTGTTCCCGAACCTACATAATACTAAGGCAAGTTCAAACTCAAGAAAGAGGTGAAAGTGTCATAGATAGCAAAGGAGCAGTCTCATTGCCAATCAGCGATAAAAGAAGGTGTTGTTTGGGGCAAGGATAACTAAAATGCAACCTAAATCTTCCAAGTGGGGACTATAGGCAACAATTCTGATCTGCAGTCACAAATATCTGTCAACATTAAGAACATAAGTAATGCCATACTGAGTCAGACCAATGGTCCATCAAGCCCAGCTTCCTGTCTCTGACAGTGGGCAATCTCTTTCTCTTTGGAGAATTACCCAACATGTCACAATGGGCAATCCATTCCCAGTTATTCCAACCCCCAACACTAAGAGGTTACATTCCAAAAATCTACTTGACTAAAAGCCATTAATGGACCTATCCTCCAAGAAATTATCCAATCCATTTTTAAAACTAGCTACACTACCAACTGTGAACACTTTCCACAAGTTAATTGTGCGCTGAGTGAAAAAAATAAGTTCTCTTATTTGTTTTAACTCTGCTACTAGTTAATTTCATGGAGTATCCCCTTGTTCTAGTACACTTAGAGAGAGTAAATAAGTGCTTCCTATTTACGTGTTTCACACCACTCATGCTTTTATAAACTTCTATCATATCCCCTCAGCCATCTCTTCTCCAAGCTAAAGAGCCCTAACCTATCAAGCCTCTCCTCATACAGGAGCCTTTCCATACCCTTCATCATTTTTATTGCCCTTCTCTGTACTTTTTCTAGTTGTACTATGTCTTTTTTGACGTGGGGTGACAAGAACTGCACACACTACTCCAGGTGCGGTCATACCATAGATTATTATTATTATTATTAACAAACATTTATATAGCACCAGCAGTGTACCTGGCATTTTACAAAGTAATAAAATAGACACGGTTCCTGCCCCTAGGGCTTACAATCTGAGAGACAGGAGCTGGGGGAGAGACTTAGGAAGGGGAACAGAGGGAGAGACAAGGGGTCTAACATTCATGAAGATGCGAGGTCTCAAGTGCACGTACTTGGCTTGGTTACGATGAGAATGACAGCAGGCAGGTCCATGTTGCAAGGATAAGGGTAAACCGATCGTAGGTATAGGAATAGTGGCTCAGCAGGATAAAGAGTCAGACAGAGCAGAGCGAAAGAGGTGAGTTTTAAGGAGAGATTTGAAGGTATGAAGGGAGGGGGCAAGGCGGATGTGGACAGGGAGGGAGTTCCAGGCATGGGGGGCAGCAAGTGAGAAGGGACGAAGGCGCTTAGGGGAGCAGGGAAGGCGTGGAAGGGTGAGAGAAGGGACAGAGGAGGAGCGAAGTGCACGGGCTGGAGTATGGAGGGCGATAAGTGCAGAGAGGTAGGGGGGAGCAAGGTTGTGAAGAGCTTTATAGGTGAAGACTAGGAGCTTGTGCAGGATTCGTTCAGGAAGGGGAAGCCAGTGAAGCGAAGAGAGGAGGGGCTGCACATGGTCGAAGCGACTGGCGAGGTAGATGACCCTGGCAGCAGAGTTTTGGACAGAGATGAGGGGAGAAAGGTGAGACCGGGGAAGGCCAGTGAGAAGGAGGTTACAGTAATCGAGGCGAGAGATGACCAGAGCATGAACAAGAGTTTTGGCAGACGAGACAGAGAGAAAAGGGCGAATCTTAGCAATGTTATGGAGGGAGAAGCGACAGGATTTAGCAACAGAGTCAATGTAGGGTTTAAAAGAAAGGGCTGAGTCAAAGATGAAGCCTAGGCTACGGGCTTGGGGGACAGGCAGGATGGTGACTCCATCAATAGTTATTGACAGTGAGGAAGGAGAGGAAGGATGAGGGGGGAAGATAAGGAGTTCAGTTTTAGCCATGTTGAGTTTGAGTTGACGTTGAGACATCCAGGTAGAGATGTCAGAGAGACAGTTGATGAGACGAGCTTGAACAGAGGGAGAGAGAGAGGGAGTAGAGAGATAGAGTTGAGTGTCATCAGCATAGAGGTGGTATTGGAAGCCATGGGAGGCAATGAGTTTGCCTAAGGATGAGGTATAGATCGAGAAGAGGAGAGGGCCAAGAACAGAGCCTTGAGGAACACCAACTGAGAGGGGGAAGGAGGAGGAGGCGGAGTTGGAGAGAGACACATTAAAGGAGCGGTCAGAGAGGTAGGAGGAGAACCAGTTATGGACAGAGCCACAAAAGCCAAGGGAGTGAAGGGAATCCAGCAAGAGTGAGTGGTCAACAGTATCGAAGGCAGCAGAGAGATCAAGGAGGACAAGAATGGAATAGAGACGTTTAGATTTAGCCACCAGAAGATCGTTGGTGATCTTAGCGAGAGCAGTTTCAGTAGAATGAAGGGGGCGGAAGCCAGATTGGAGGGGGTCAAGGGAGGAGTTGGAGGATAGGAAGTCAAGGCAGCGGGAGTAGACAACACGTTCAAGCAGCTTGGAAGCAAAAGGAAGGAGTGAGACAGGACGATAGCTAGAAGGGTCAGAGGGGTCAAGAGTGGACTTTTTGAGAATAGGAGAGACTGTGGCATGTTTGAAGGCAGAAGGGAAAGAGCCAGTAGAGAGGGAGAGGTTGATGATGTGCAGGAAGGAAGGGGCGACAATGGGAGTAATGGAGGTGAGGAGGCGGGAAGGAATGGGATCAAGGGGGCAAGTGGAAGGGTTGGAGGAGGAGAGCAGAGTAGATCTATATAGAGGCATTGCGATATCTTCAGTTTTATTCTCTATCCCTTTCCAAATTTATTATTATTATTATTATTATTATTATTATTATTATTATTATTATTATTATTATTATATTAGCAGCAGCAGCAGCACTTGTATAGCACCAGCTGTGTACCTGGCACTTTACAGAACAATGAGATGGACGCAGTCCCTGCCTACAGCTTACAATCTAAACGATTCAGAGGGGGGAGACAAGGAGAGGAGACATAGGGAGAGACAAGGGACAAAACATTCAAACAACTGCAAAGTCTCAGGTGCACGTGCTTGGCTTGATTGCAGTTGACAGGAGTCTGCAAGGAGGGCAGACTGTAAATGTTGAGAGGAAAGTTCCAGCAAGTGTCGGGAAAGGTGGCGAGGAAGAGGTGGGTTTTGAGGCGGGATTTGAAGGAGGAGAGGGAGGGGGCAAGGCATATGTGGGCAGGGAGGGAGTTCCAGGCATAGGGGGCAGCAAGGGTGAAGGCAGTTAGGGGAGCAGTGGAGATGAGGGAGAGCAAGGGAGGGGATAGAGGAGGAGTGGAGAGTGCGTGCAGGAGTGTGTAAGGAGATAAGAGCTGAGAGGTAAGGGAGAGCCAGGCTGTGAAGGGCTTTGTGAGTAAATACTAGGAGTTTGTGAAGGATGTGTTGGGGGAGGGGGAGCCAGTGAAGTGAGGAGAGGAGATGCTGCACGTGGTTGAAGCGACCGGCCGAGTGGATGACCCTAGCAGCGGAGTTTTGGATGGAGATAAGGGGGGAGAGATGAGAGCGGGGGAGGACAGCAAGGAGGAGGTTTCAGTAGTCAAGGTGGGAGATGACCATAGCATGAACAACAAGGGTTTTGGCTGAGGAGGCAGAGAGAAAGGGGAGAATCCGAGCAATGTTATAGAGGGCGAAATGACAGAACTTGGCAACAGAGTCGATGTAAGATTTAAAGGAGAGGTGAGTATCAAAGACAAATTCCAAGCTACGGGTTTGGGGAACAGGAAAGATGGTGATACCATCAATAAGGATGGATAGAGAAGAGGGGGAGGAAGGGAAGGGAGGAAAGATAAGGAGCTCAGTCTTAGCCATGTTGAGCTTCAGTTGGTGTTGGGCCATCCAGGTGGAGATATCAGAGAGACAGTTGATGAGGTGAGCTTGGACAGAAGGAGAAAGAGAGGGGGTGGAGAGATAGAGTTGAGTGTCATCAACGTAAAGGTGATATTGGAAGCTGTGGGAGGCAATGAGTTTTCCCAGGGACAGGGTGTAGATAGAGAAGAGGAGAGGGCCCAGGACAGAGCCTTGGGGAACCCCTACTGAAAGGGGGAGGAAGGAGGAGGTGGAATTGGGAAGAGACACATTGAAGGAGTGGTCAGAGAGGTAGGAGGAGAACCAGTCAAGGACAGAGCTGCAGAAGCCCAGGGAGCGAAGAGAGTTCAGTAGGAGTTCTGCTGTTGCTGTTTTTTTGACCATCGTTGCACAATGAGCTGAAGATCTCGATGTGTTGCCCACAATGACTCCAAGATCCCTTTCCTGCATTGTAACTCCTAATTTAGGATCCATTATTGAATACATATAGTTTGGGTTATTTTTCCCTATGTGCATCACTTTGCACTTGTCCACATTAAATTTCATCTGCCATTTGGATGCCCAGTCACAAGATCCTCCTGCAATTCTTCACAGTTCGCTTGGGTTTTAACTACCTCAAATAACTTTCTGTCACCTGCAAATCTTATCACCTAACTCTTTACTCCTTTCTTCAGATCACTAATTAAACAACACCAGTCCTAGTACAGATCCCTGGAGCACTCCACTAGTTACTTCTCTCCACTGTGATAACTGACCATTTAGTTCAACATTCGCTTCCTATCTTTTAACCAGTTGCCGATCTATGCTAGGACACTACCTCTTATCCCATGACTCTTTGATTTAATTAAGAGTCTTTCATGGGAGACCTTATCAAACACCTTCTGAAAGTCCAGATACACTATATTGACTGACTCACCCTTAGCCACATGCTTATTTACACCCTCAAATAATTCCAATAGGTTAGTGGGGCATGAATTCCCTTTCCTAAATCCATGTTCACTCTCCCCCATTAAGCTATGTTTATCAATATGCTCAGTAATTTTGTTCTTAAAAACTGTTTTCACCAGTTTGCCCGGCACTGATATCAGGCTCACCAGTCTGTAGTTTCTTGGATCACCTCTGGAACCCTTTAAAAATATTGGTGTTACATTCACTACCCTCCAATCCTCTGGTACAGTGGCAGATTTAAGTGGTAAGTTACAAATTACCAAGAATAGGTCTGCAACTTCATATTTAAGTTCCTTCAGAACTCTTGGATGAATACCATCTGGTCCTGGTGATTTGCTACTATTCAGTTTGTCCATTTGCTCCAAATCCTCCTCCAGAGTTACACCTATTTGGGAAGTTCTTCCGATTCATCGCCTGCAAAGACTTGGTCCAGCGTGGGTATCTCTTCAACATCCTCAGCAGTGAAGACAGAAGCAAATAATTCATTTAGCTTCTCTGCAATGCCCTTATCCTTCCTCAGTGCCCCTTTCAGCCCCTGGTCATCTAATGACCCAACCGAATTTCTGGCAGGCTTCTTGCTGCTGATGTACTTGAAAAAGTTTTTATTATTTTTTCCATCTTTAGCAAGCCATTTCTCAAATTCCCGCTTGGCCTGTCTTATCAACATTTTACATCTAATTTGGCAATGTTTATGCTCTTTCCTATTCTCTTCATTAGGACTAGCTTTCCATTTTTTAAAGGACACTTTTTTGGCACTAGTACCCTCCTTCACCTCTCCATTTAGACAAACTGGCAGAAGTTTGGTCCTCTTGCTACCTTTTTTTATTTGCAGAAAACATTTAATCTGCACTTCCAAAGAGTTGTTTTTAAATAATCTCCATGCCTCTTCCACACATTTAACCCTTTCAACTGCTCCTTTTAGTTTCCCTTTAACTAGTTTCCTCATTTCTGCATAGTTCATTTTGTTAGTCTCAGCCCAGTTTTCCAACTTATCAAGATCATTTTGAATTTTATTTCTGTCTTCTAAAGTGTTAGCTATCCCTCCCAATTTTCTGTCATCTGCAAATTAATAAGCATTCTCTCTACTCCCTCATCCAAGTCATTAATAAAGATGTTGAACAGTACCAGGCCCAGGCCAGAGCCCTGCGGCACCGTGCTCAACACCTTCTTCCAGATTGATGAGGAGCCATTGATGAGCACTCTTTGAGTACAGTTCTTTAACCAGCCGTAAATCCACCCAATGGTATTATCAACTAGCCCACATTTTACCAGCTTGTCAGCAAGGATATCATGGGGGACTTTGTCAAATGCCTTGCTGAAATCAAGATATATTATGTCTATGGCGTCCCCATGATCCATTAAACTAGTAACTTGGTCAAAAAAAGAGATAAGATTAATCTGGCATGATCTATTCTTAACAAATGCATGCTGGCTTCTAGTAATCACTGTATTGTTTTCTAGATTCTTACAGATTGACTGCTTTATAATCTATTCTAGTATCTTTTCAGGAATCAATGTCAGGTTGACCAGTCTATAGTTTCCCGGATCCTCCTTTTTGAAGATAGGGACATTTGCCTGTCTCCATATTTTCGGTACCTCATCCATTCTCCGGTACCTCATCCATTCTAAAGATGATAGACAGAGGTTCTGAGAGTACATCGGAAAGTTTCTTCAGTACCTTAGGATGTAATTCATCTGGCACGGAAGACTTGAACTCATTTAGAGTAGCTAGGTATTCTCTGACCATCTCTTTATCTATTCTGTACTGCAATCCTTTCCCCTCATCATTCATGCTACTTCTGCCAAGTTGGACACAGTTTTCCTTTTGGGAGATGATAAAGGCAAAATAGTAGTTTATTAGTTTGGCCTTTTCTTTGTCACCTGTTAACATTTCACTGTCTTCACCGAGCACGGATCTACTGCTTCCTTTTTCTTCCTCTTACTTCTAACATACCTGGTTAACCATTGTTTACCAGTGGTGTTTTTACACAAGTATGGTGGGTACTTGGTGGGGAAGCACGTCTCTAAAAATACCTCTTGTTTTCCCCCACTACATGAGAACCACTCCTCTTAGTGTTTTGGCAGAAGCTAGCCATTCCAAAACATTCAATAGTGCAAAGCCATTGCTCTCAACATCAGCCAGCAAAGAGGCATGCAACCCTGTCATAGATATTAGGGCCAATCCCAATCCCTGTACACGCACTGCCACGTGGTTTCTGCACACACTGTAGGCCTTGTGTTGGGGCGGTGCATGCACTGTGTGTGCTCCATGTGCCTTTCAGCAGGGCTTGGTATTGGCCCCAGAATAGCCATGTGTTTGAAGCTGGGAGCTGAAGAAGATATTCTGAGGACACTCCTAGAGCTTCTGCTGAATTGGCATAACCAGGTTTCCCAGAGAGGGAAGACACATTGGGGGTGGGAAGGTGGGACACAACTATGATGAAAGCAGTAGGAAACAGAGAGTAGAGAAATGAAGGGGTGACCAAGGCCTTGAATGGAGGGGCACACTCCCCCAAACCTCCTCCTCCCTTTGTTTACACCCACAGACCAAAATATCTTTGATTATCAATGTGTTCATCATGAAAAGCATATTTTCTTCCAATGCTATATAAAGTTCCTTTGGAGAGAAGAAAATATAACACATAATTTTACATGGTACTAATATTTCAATGGAACTAAATGATATATAATTTAATATATCATTAAATTGTTTATTTATTATTTACTTGTTTGTTTGTTTGTTTGTTTCAGCATATCAGTTGCAAAGCTGTCCTGATCCTCGACCTTTCCGTAATGGTTTTGTGATTGGACATGATTTTACTGTAGGACAAACAATTTCATTTGAATGTTTTCCTGGTTATACTTTAATTGGAAACTCAGCACTTACTTGTCTACATGGTGTCAGTCGTAATTGGAACCATCCGTTACCAAGATGTGAAGGTATGTCCTGAGTAAACAATTGCCATGCTCTCTGACTCTTTCCTCTACTAGGTACCTTGTGTCTAATTCTAATAAGCAAAGGGCTTGTTACTTTGCTAATTTAAGTTAATAACCACTTCTCAGTGTCTAAATTTTGTCACCTATTTTGCTTTCAGTTACTTTTTCCTGAATTTGAGCTTAGGTGAGAACAGAAGGGCTAGTTGGTCGTCAGAAGAGAGTCCTTAAAGAGCACCATCTGATGAGATAACTAACCAACTCTGTAGTGGTCATTTAGTAAGATTTCTATCAGCTGTCTCGGGTTGAGTGACTAGATGGTGATAATACCATAGAGGATAAAGTGCTAAATCGCCAAAAATCACACATTGGACATTTTTACACACACCTTAAAGTTCCGGATATTTCAGTCTTCTGTGTTTTCAAGTCCACAAGTAAGTTCCGGATACCTTTTTCACACACACGCTGCCCCGAGGCAGTTCCTGGATGCATTCTTCACACAAACACTGCCATGAGGTAGTCTAATGTAGCCGCAGCTGTAGATGTGAGGGGCTGCCATGGGAACCAAGTGACCACAGCTGCCTGGAGCAAAGCAGTTTACCAGGAGAACTTTTAACACACAAAAGTTCTATGCAGAAGTTCAAAGACCCAGATGTTTAAGATCTGGGTGAGAGATTTAAACACACAGAAAGTTCAGGATGTAACAGCAAAGATGTAGGAGAAATGTGTGTGTAAAAACACCCATTAACTGTTCTGAGACTAAGGTTGAGTGGTGCTTGTCTGAAAAGACCTTATCCAAGGTAGATGTTTCTCGTTTGCACCAAACTGGCTGTAGTTGTTTAGTGTTCTTCCTTCCAGATACTGCCCCACGTTAGCTCTGTGTATTTCTTCCCATTATGGCTTATGTTACTGAGACACACAGATAGTGGTTGGCTTGATTGGCAGTAGTGGCTGTCTGGCAGTGTGCCAGATAACTAGAGTGTGACAGGATTATTCAGCTCTCTTCCAAGGGGATTTCATATGATTATATCCCCTCCTCCTGCAAGCACTTGATCTCTAGCTACCTTGCTCAACAGGTTTCTTAATATATTGCCAGGTAAAAAGATAATTTGGTATTTTGTACCAGCAGGAATTTTAAATTGAGATTAAATACAGCCCTTTAAATGGGTTTGTTCCATTTTCCAGAACTGGGTCCTATTTTGGGATAACATTGTGGATTTTTGTTTTGTTGCATTAAAATGGGGATATTAGACAATTTAATTTTGTGGGTTTATTTTTTGCAGGGTTTCTACTGGCCATCTGAATGAGACATTGTAAATGTAACATATATTAGGCTAGGTGCTAGCTGTGTATCCAGAGATGTACCCACTATATTAAAAAGATGTTGGAGCAATTGTAGTTTACTGAGCCGGAATGTTTCCCCAGGAACCTACCCCATAGTAACAGCAGTTCTGCTTTCCTTGCAGAGAAGACACTGAGCATTTTCAGACAAGACATTCTCCACCCACTGTACATGTTGCAGGGCTGTAGTGTTGCCCTATGGGTGCCCTGTAACATGTATAGTGGGTGGGAGGTGGGTGGGGAGTGTCTTGTCTGAAAACACCCACTGTATGCCTCCCCTGCTCTAAACCTCTTCCAGATACCTCAAATCCTTCTCTCATTCTTTAAGGTAGCTTCCTTCCTTCTTGAATATTCATAGCAGGTTTGTGCTTCGTCTCTGTGTTAGGATACACGTACAGCCATTTTTACATGGATGCTCCCCCTATCCTGCTTGGTGTTTGGGAGGGTGTGCGGCGCGGGGGGGGCATCTGTGTAAATGGCCGGTGGTTGGTGGGGGGATTGGGAGTCCGACCGCATTAACACCCAAGTGGAATGGGTGGGGGTGTATGCGCACTCCTGTGCAACACCCACCTCCATCCATCGCACATGCATCAACACCCACCTCCACCTATGGAGCCTTCCGGAAAACTGGAGGAGGCTCCATGGGTGTAGGTGGGTGGAAATGGGTGTTGGGGGGGGGGTGGGGTGTCCATGTAAATGAACACACACACACACCTCCAGCCACTGTGGCCAAAAAACCCCATCCCCCCCATCCACCTCCATCCATGTAAAAAGGTCCTAAGAAAAGGCTCATTTTGCCTATTGTTCAAATACAGGTTGAGGATCCAGCCCTGAAGTCTTTACAATGATGTTACTTGAAACTTTGACTACGAACTTCATAAAGATTGGGCCTCTCAGTGCTCTGTAAAACTTCAGCAGCAACTCTGCTTGTATAATCTGCTTTAGCACACTAACATTCCATAGCACAGTTCAAGTGCTCACATGCTAACTAACTATAGTCACAAGTGGCATCTTAAAGAATACAGAAAATAACTGAATACTCTTGAAGTGGGGAAAAATGTTTTTATTGTTTCTGTTTTTCAAGCTCTTTGTGGAGGAAATATAACTGCAATGAATGGCACCATATACTCTCCTGGCTACCCTGATGAGTACCCAAACTTTCAAGACTGCTTTTGGCTTGTAAGAGTACCACCGGGAAATGGAATCTACATCAATTTTACTGTTCTGCAAACAGAGCCAATATATGATTTTATAACCGTCTGGTAAGTAGGCACTAATACCATTGATTTATTCTACCATGTGACACAGTGGAACAATGCAGAGATTAAAAGTTACATTCTAGTGATTTGTCACCTGTCTCCTGCCTCATCTCTGCTTTCTATTCTAGTAGCAATGAATAATCTGCAGAACTGACTAACAATAAAAAGGGCACATTTTCCTTTGTTTCGTAAAGTACCTTAAGTAGTGGTAAAATGTACATTACGGATGGAAAAATACCATAGTTTGATACTTGATTTGTTGTAAGTGTTTAGTCAAGTAATTAAGCAATTTTCCACTTTGAGTCTAAATGTTAAATAGCTTTATAATTAAGTGCTTCACAAACCTCCGGCATGTTTCTTAGTGCCCTGGGATGGCTCCCAAGCATGTCAGCAGCAAGGCCGGGCTGTAATCCTGGAGACCTCTGGGATTACAGTCCAGGATGCTGTCCGGACGATCAGGCCAAAGCAGGCCACAGCAGGCTATAATATTTGTTATGGTCAGCTGTGACCCATCCCAAATCAGGTCGGCCATGGTGACAGCCATTGGCCACTATGGCTGCTTGTCATGTTGGGGGTGGGGCGCAGGACTTCGTGCAACTCCCTGCCATCCCCATCAGTCCGGATGCCAGCCCAACATGCTTGTTGGATGGACGGACTCTGTCGGGATCATATTGCTGGCGGGTTTCCAGACTGGGTCAGGTTGTGGCGGCAGTGCCATGCCGTCACTTCTGATAACACCCAATGACTCAAGCCTTTTAAACACGGGCAGCACCCACGCTAGAACACCCTGGGTGTTGTCGTGTGGGTGCCACCCATGTGAATCCCATGGGGCTGGGTGTGCGCTCTAACGCACACATGCATCCCCACGCATGGAGGCACCAGAAAAAACAGGTGCCTCCAGTCCGTGCATAGGGATGCATGGGGATGGGTGTGTGCCCCATCTGAAACCTCCCCCCCACCCACTGCACACGGACCGCGGCACACACTCACCACCACACAGCCATGGCCCTTGTAAAAAGGGCCTCAGACACACAATGTGAAGGATGGATGGATGGACTGATCCTTCCAGCCTCTGGATGAAGAAAATGGAAACAGATGGTGAGACAGATTCCATGCCCCGTGAATCAGCACACACAAGCTGCGCACACCCCGACATGAGACCTGCAGCATGCATACAAACCATGCAGTTGCATGTATGTGCGTGTAGCTGCTCACTCAGGGCATGGGATCAGCCCCGCTGAGTACACAATGTTGACAGAGATCAAAGGGACCATGTTGTATAATAAAATAGACAGCATGGGCCATGCACACAGAAACTGCTACAGTGTCTTATCAAGACAGGTTTAGAGAAGCAATTTTCTTACTCAGTTACTTCTTGGAGCTATTGCTTTTGGAGCACATAAATACATTCTATTTGATTTAATTCTATGGAAAAAATAGGAGTTTCTTCCAGAAATAATCGGAGCTGAGTTTCTAAGTGGAAATGTGCAAAATAAGCTTTAGAATACAAAATATAAGATGGAATCTAGGGTGACCTGGGGTAATTTAAAAAGCAAATGGCCAGACCCATAAATACAACTAAGAATATTGTGGATTTTAAAATAAAATAAAATAAAAAAATTGAGAGGAAATTAATAAAAGTTACAAATGTTGCATGGAAAAGAAAAAAGTTGGGTGTTTGTGATTGCTTTTTCTCATAATACAAGATATTGTAGAAGTAGTAGTTATAGATGTATTTATTTATTTAGTCATTTAGCACCAGCAGTGTACCTGACTCTGTATGATCAGTAGATATAGAGAGGTAGGGGGTTAGCATTTAAGAGAGACAAGGAAGGGGGAGACAAGGGAGAGGGGAACATCAGAAGAGACAAGGATACGTTCATGAGGTTCGGAAAATGCAGGTGCACGTGCTTAACTTAGTTATAGGAAAGATTCGGAGGGAGGGAGGGAGGATAGATTATGAAATTTCACTTGTGACAAGCCAGGGAAAGCCTGCCTGAAGAGACAGGTTTTCTGGCAGGATCTGAATGTTAGGAGGGAGGGAGCAGAACGAATGTGTCCAGGGAGGGAGTTCCAGGCATGGGGGTGAGGAGGCAGCAAGAGAGAAGGGGTGAAGCTGTTTAGAATCATAGAGCTGGAAGTGACCTCAGAGGTCATCTAATCCAACCCCCTGCTCAATGCAAGGAATCCACAGCTACAGCATCCCTGAAAGATGGCCATCCAGCCTCTGTTTGAAAACCTCCAGTGAGGGAGAGCCCACCACCGCCCAAGGCAGTCTGTTCACTCTCAAACAGCTCTTACCATTAGGAAGTTCTTCCTAATGTTTAGCCAAAATCTGCTTTCTTGTAATTTGAGCCCATTGGTTCTAGTCCTGTCCTCAGGAGCAACAGAAAACAATGGTCCCTTTTCCACTTGACAGCAGCACCACAGGGGATTTGAACCCAAAACATCTTGATTCCCAAGCAAGTGTCCTACTGCTACACCAACAATCCCTACTGCCCTAGTAGAGGAGCAGGGGAGTTGTAAGCAGACCAGGGTGGGGGCAGAGACGGAGTGAAGATCCTGGGTAGGAATGTGGCAGGCTACAAGAGCAGAAAGATATGAGGGAGCAAGACCCCATAAACGGATTATTGAATGAAGTGAAAATGCAGTGTAATTAAAATTTAGAGACAGATACACACATATTGCAAGGACTGTGGGTTTGAATTGGAGACCCTGAGGCCCGGAGCACAGTGACTGGCAACTCAGCGCCATTGATGCACTCTGACCAGTGCCCAGAGCTAGTGCTAATGCCTTCCACAGCATTGATCACGTCAAACCCCTTCTCAACCTTACTGGCCTGCATATAGGGTCAGGCCTTGTTCCATGTCCCCAGCTGGTTGTTGGCCTGCATATAAGGTCAGGCCTTTAAACTCAGGCCCCACAAAGCACACACACACACACACACAATGTACTGGCTGGGCCCTAGATGTGTTCAGTAATTGCCAGGAGCACTTTTCACCAACTTCATCTGGTGAGAAGGCTGCGAACTTTTCTATCAGACTTGGATTTTGCCACCATTATCCACGCCTTCGTAGCCTCGAGGCTAGACTATTGCATTGTGCAGTACATGATGCTGACCTTGATGACTGTTCAGAAACTGCAGTTAGTGCAGAACATGCCAGCCTGCCTTCTGTCAAGGTTGGGTCATTACACCGGTGCTCCGGAGTCTGCACTGGTTGCCAATAGCTTTCCGGACTTGATTTAAGGTTCTGGTTTTGATCTTTTAAAGCCCCAAACAGCTTTTGCCCAAGACTGCCTCTTCCCTTATGTTCCATTGTGGCTTCTGAGGTTGGCCGAGAGCGCCCTCTTGTGAGTACCAATTTCTCATGAGGTTCACACAGTGCAGGTACGCAGATAGGCATTCTCAGTGGCCACTCCATAACTATGGAACTCTGTCCCCTTGGAGATCTGCCTAAGCCCAAGCCTGCTCACCTTTCAGAGGAGATGTAAGACCTTTTCGTTTGGCCAAGTGTTTGGCAGGCTGGGATAGAGTTGGGTGGGATTGGGTGTGTAGGTTGGGGAGAGGGTTGGTGAATCAGTCTGAGTGGTTTAAAATGTTATGTTTTTTATGTTTTTACATTTTGTGAGCCACCCTGAGCCTTCATGAGAAGGTTGGGGCAGAAAATAAATAAATAAATAAATAAAATTTTAAAATGCATCTCTACACTCCAGGCCTAGCTAAAAACAACGTTTCAGTTTCCCAGCCAACCCTGCTTAAGACTTTCTGCACTCCCCAAGTACACAGATGTAGCAGAATTCACATTTTTACCACAGAACAGAATGCACAGAGACACTTTTCACAGGTGTATCTGGTTAGCTAAACAGATTTGGTTGAGTCATCAAGAGATTATTTAAAACCCTCCAATGCAGTCGTTTACCCATCATCGTTGTGAAAATTAAATCCCTCATCCCTCCTTCATCCCCAGGGAGTGTTTTCCATCCTCCCCACTCTCCATGGCTTTATTTTCCCACCCAAAAGTGGAGGAAGAAATCCCCCAAACAGGTAAAGCACATCTCTGGTCCTCTCCTCTTTCCAGCAGAGGAAGCAGGTGCAACAGGGATTGTTCCCATTCACACACACGGCAGCAAGTAAATCTTTAGTGTCACCCACCTATCCCCAACACTGGAAATTAGGGATGGGCAAACAGAACCGAGTTCAGAAATTTGGTTAGGTTCAGTTCAGAAATTCGGTTCGGTTCAGAAGATTGGTTCAGTCAACCAAACTATTTGAGTTCGGTCCAAACTCCGAACTTCCGAACAAAGTTCGGAAATTCAAACCCCATTAAACTAAATAGAATATTATCTTTTAGGGATGGACGAACAGAGCTGAGTTCAGAAATTCGGTTTGGTTCGGTTAGAAAATCGAGTTCGGTTCGGAAGTTTGGTTCGGTCGACCGAACTGGTCAAGGTAGGTCCGAACTCCGAACTTCCGAACCGTGTTCGCCCATCCCTACTGGAAATATTTCTCCTTGCTTGGCAGGCAGGCACTGCAGAGATTCTCTCCTTTCCTCCCCATGTCCCTTAGTCAAAACCAGCACTAGGGATAATTCTCTTCCCACCTATGCAGACCTGGCATGGAGAGCTCCCCCACTGAGGAGACTGTCATAGCTTAGACAGCATCAGGGATTCCCTCCCATCATTTGCACTCAACACCCTTCTCTCCTCATTCTACAGACACTACAAGCAGCAGAAAGTCATCCAGCCCCAGCATGTGGGGAGAGAGGGTCATCAGTGTGGCAGAAGGGGCTTCCAGGAGATCACTGGATAGAGCTTTGTCCCTGTCTTCCCGCTCCCCCTTCTTCTTCGCTGCAGCTGTTGTTATGCCCCTGCTAGCACACGCACCATTTTAGAAGTTCACAGGATTGGAAGATTTGTCATCTAAGGAAAGACTGAGTGCATATAGCTTGGAGGAATAAAGCCACAGTAATAGAACTGGGAAATGGAATAGCATTAGTACAAGAAATAGTCTTCTGAGGTCAGTCATAGGAGCACAGTCACTAAAGATATTCCAGGTCAGGCTAGACAAAGCACTCATGAATAGTAATTAGAAACTATCCTGCAGATTGCAAAGGGTGGAGTAGATGACCTGCCAGGTTTTTCCCATCTCTAATATCTATGATCTGACTCACCTAATAAATAGAAGGTTTCCTTTAGCCTACCTGTTTTCAAATGACTTGCTTGGCTCGTGATGAAACAAAGGTGCACAGGGCTCCATTACTTCAACGCTGCAGAAAAAGCAGTATCCCATGCAATAAATACCTGCATGTGTCAGGTCATAAACTGCATTCTTAAACAACCTAGTGTTTGAGCTATTGGAGGATAGAATAACATTGTATACCTAAGTGACTTTCTTATTGTTAAAAACATTGATGGATCTATAGCAAAGAACATGCAACAAGCATGCTTAAGTCATAGACAATTATATATGCTGTTATATTTAAATGGTCTGTTTTCAATAAGAAATTGTATTGCCCAAATTTAAAACTGGAGTGAAAACATGTTAATGAGCAGGAAACCATTTACATTATTCATAACTGAGCAAATGAGAGGTAGCTAGCTACTAATATGAAGAATATGACATCTTGCCCATGAGTCGATTATAAATCTGGCAGTACAATTAAGGGTGATGTAATTTTAAATGGTCTGTTTCTAATGACTATGCCCACAAATCAGAAGGCTATGTCTAAATTCTAGCACTTCTACCTGCAAAATAGAGACAGGGCTACGCTTCCTTTAATAATTCCCTTCCCCAGCCTCCCCGCCCCCATTCCTGCCTCGGCAGTGCTTTGAGGACAGAGGAACACACCCATCAGAGGAAGGGAAAACCCAGCGGCCTGCAAACGTGTAACAGGCTGGGGGAGCTGGTTTGCATGGACTGTCAGTGGCAACTGTCATTTGGTGCGAAGCAAGGTCTTGGGTCACGAGACTTGTGGGTGCTATCTTGGCTCCAGGAGGCACAAATGGCAGTTTTCACCTGGAACCCAATGAGACAGGATGTACCCACCCACCCTATGGCCCTGTGGATTCTGACTGGTCACTCATTCCTGGGGCCAGGAAAGAATTTTTCTACCAAACTCTGATTGGCCATGGGGACTGATAATTTCTTTTGCCTTCCTCACAGTGCATGATGATTAATAATAATAACAATAAGTTTATTACGGCCGTAGGCCAAATAGGCAAAAAATACAAAAACTCATTAAAGAAAAAGGACATCCGCACATACAATTATCAGAATCAAGTCAGACATTGCTGCCCCTCTACATCAACATTCCAGACCCTGGCGTGTCATGATCCTGGGTGTAATTCCAGCGGTTGTCTAAACTGTAAAAACAGTTTCCAGAGACTAAATGTGGCCACAAGATATTGAGCTACCAAACTCGTGATAGAGGAGTCCATGTCTGCTAAAGCCAGCATACACAAGTTGGTCTCGGACCTGTCTGGAAACTTTTGCAGAAAGGAGGTCAGGAAATAAGAGCGAAGTGCATCATATAAATGACAACTACACAGAATATGGGCTGTCGTCTCAACATGCTGCCTATTGAATGGACACATTCTGGTAGAGAACTCAATAGTACTGAGCCGCCCCTCCGAAATCATGGTGGGAAGTGCACTGAGGAGAGCACACATAAAAAGGTATTTGGCCTGTTCAGAAAGACCCAAGGTTAAGTACCTGGCCATACAAGGGCGAGAATGAATATAGGGGAGATAATCCACTACATGGGTGGATGCCCTTATACTGGCCGTTTCCTCCTGCAGTCCCCAATCAAAAATCCTGTTAATAATTTCCTGCATCATCACGCCCAGCTCCTTCTGGGCCCAGTACTCTGGATGAAAACCCAGACTGCATACAAAGCACCCACTGCCTTTGACCATTTACTAATAAACGTATCTGTTAACCAGAAATGCACCAAATGAGATTTGCGAAGTTTCACCCAAAATTTTAGGACCAAACCCCAGGCTACCAGAGTCTACTTCGATTGACCCACTTCTGCCCTTATGGCTGCAAAAGGAGTACCCCTGGGAATCCTCAGGAGCCTCTGCAGGAGTCCAGCCTGAAAGCTATCCAGCTTCCTCAACTTAGATTGTACAAGCGAGCCCATACTTCTGCACCATAAAGAAGCTGTGCCAGCACTTTTGCATTCAGTACCTTAATTGCTGCTTTGGTTGCACCTCTCCCTGAGCTGAGGAAGAGTTTGGAAATAGCAAGGGCAGTTTCTCTAGCAGCTGAAAGTGGGTGCTCAAAGTGATTGTCCCAGGAGCCGTATTCCTGAAAATTCAATCCCAGATATTTAAAGCTTTTAACCTGGGAAACACTATAGCCCCCTATAGACCAGGCCAAAGTCTTTCGAGATCTAGAGAAAACCATGATTTTGGATTTATCTAGGTTAATTACAAGATCATTTTGTTGGCAGAATTCCCTGAAGAAAACCAACTGTCTATTGAAACCTACTCTAGTCTGTGACATTATAGCAATATCGTCGGCGAACAAAAGACATCCCACCGAACGATTTGCCAATTTGGGCGGAAAAAAGGAGGATGAAGGAAGAAGGGAAATCACTCCATTAATAAATAGGTTAAAGAGAGTAGGCACCAACACACACCCTTGTCTAACACCTGAACAGGTGAAAATGGGATCAGTTAGATGGCCTGACCACTCAACCTTAACAGCCAGCGTAGTATTATTGTGTAAGCGCTGCAAGAGAAATAACAACCTTTTATCAATGCCCATTTCCCCCAGCTTCTCCCACAAAATTGTCCTACTGACCCTATCAAAGGCTTGTGTAAGGTCTAAGAATGCCACATAGAACTTTTTATTGCAGGCCACCTACTTTTCAATTAGATGCTGCAGAATCAGGCAGTGTTCGATGGTTTTTGGAAACCTGCCTTTTCTGGATAGATATTAGATAATATCATCCTGGATCAACCAGGCATGAAGTTTCAGTAAAAGCCACTTACCATAGATTTTGCTTGTAGTGGCTAGAAGGCTAATAGGCCTGTAGTTAGCAGACAGGGACCGATCGCCCTTTTTGTAGATGGGTACCATTATCACTTTCTCCCAGGAAGCCGGCAAATTTCCTGTACTGTTTATTTGGGTAAAAAGCGCAGCCAGCATCGGAGCCCACCAATCTATATTGTTCCTGATTAAGTCAACAGAAATTAAATCGGGGCCAGGAGTCTTACCCTGCTTGAAAGTGCCAATAATTTCCACAATTTCACTGGCTACCACCGGTGGCCAGGACCCTAGGGAAGCCAACTCCTCCCTAGATACTTGGGCCCCAACAACTAGAGTGTTGCCAGTGTACAGGGTTTGGAAATGGGTGATCCATACAGAGTCTGGACCCAAGACTGGCAATGCCTCCAGCCTAGGTTTGCCCTGGCTGCCAACCAGTTGCCAGAACTTTCTACTATCCTGCCCTTCAGCTGAGGCAACCAGCATATCCCAATACTTTTCCCAGGATGCCTTCTTCTTAGCCTTTATGGTGGCTTTGTAAAGGTGCTTCACCTGGAAGTACTGAGGAGGGGAGACAGGTACCCCTCCCCTTCCTATACTCCTGGAATAGTGCCACCATCCGCCCTATAAGCAACCTGCATTCCGCATTGAACCAAGATTTCCGATGAGGGTTCTGATTATCCAAACCAGGAGCATGGGACAACAGCAAATTGGTTATCTTTTCACAGACAAAGGAGAATTTCCCAACAATATCCAGATGGTACTCCCCCTGGGGAACCGCAGGCCCCCCCGTAATACATGGATACACCTTTTAAAAAGAACCAACCCTATCCAAAACTGTCTCACTAAGTTTAATAGATACATAACAAGTCCCTGTCTGGGGCAAAGCTCCAGGCAACTAGATACCCCTAATTTAATCTTAAGATCCAGGGGGAGATGATCACTCTCTTGGCAGGCACCTACCACAAAATTGTCAATAAGGGGTATCAATTTGGGTGAAACTGCCACATAGTCCCCCACACTAGACCCGGCAGGGCCTATATAAGTAAATTCCCCTTCTAGATCCTCAAAGCCTGAGCCATTTAAGATAAGAAGATTAAGTTCTGTCAACATTTTTGCAAAAAGCAAACCTGAAGCATTAATCGATTTATCTTTAGAGCGCCTTGGGCCAAGTGAGGTGACATTCTCTGATAGAACACAATATTGGGCCAGTGCCTCATCGTCCTGGCCTATACGGGCATTAAAATCCCCCAACAAAATAACTTTCTCTTGGGGGTAAGCCTCTCAAATGTCCTCTAAGCCCTCCGTCACAAGAGACCAAAGCCTAATGTTGTAAGATTTGGCATTCTCTGGGGGTATATATACTGTAACAATGATGATTGTATATCCCTCACTTCTAATTGCTACTGCCAAAAATCACTGAGGGTTTGGGTATACTGCAACCATCTGGGCTTTCAGTGTGTCGGATAGAAAGCACACCAAACCATCACTCGGCCGTCCCTTAGCTAAAGGCAACATGTCCATAGATGAACCCTGAACCACTGTGTCTGCTTCCCCTTTCCTGGGAGGGGAATTGTTTGGACCAAAAGTTAATAGGTCTATTGGGGTAGCACTTCCCCCTTCAGACTGCGAGCTTAATTGAAGCAGAGGCAAGCATGGAGAAGTATATAATTTAGCTAAAGGACACACACACCCCGAGTACCTTTAGAGGGCATAGGGATGATGAAGGAGTCCAGCTTCTTCTGCTTGGTAAAGGGCTGCTCATTAGACAAGGCAACCTACTGGTGCCCTCGTTTCTTAGCCATTTTGTATACTTCAGGACACAAAACTAATCCTAGAGCAGAGCACTAAGGTCGCAGATACTGGCAAGCCAATTGACCGTAATAAGAACAACCCAGCCGCTGGCCAGCCACGGCCTGCGCCTAAGGCTGCGTGCACGAGGGCGCACCCTTTTACACGCAGCCCTTAGGAGCGCACGCCGAGAGCCAAGCAGCACTTATAAATCCCGCAGGAAAGCTCGTCGTTCTTGGCTCCAATCAGCTGCGCTGTAGCTCCACCCCTCTGATTAGTGCCCCACAGCTGGGAAAGCACACACTGGGTCACCGCTGGAACTGGGGAGCAATGAAACGGGGGAACGGCTTCAGGGCAACTGTCCGTTGCAGGTCCCCGCCTTCTAGAAAGGTTCTCCCTACTGTGCCCCACCGTGCATGATGATTTAATTGGCTTAGTTAAACTAATGTTGTGTTGGGTTATTGTTAGAAGTTATTTGTCACATGTTTGCAGGGGTCCAGCCAGTTAATTTATGTTATTGCATAGACAAACAGTTGTGAAGTCATCTCCTTATAAGATGGGGCTGCAGGTGAAGCTAGAGCAGGGGTGGTCAGGTTTCACCCCAAGGCCCAGGAGAGAGGGCTGAGCACTGCACCCGTAGACAGGGGAGGTCCCAAGTGGGCCATCACCTCCTCTCCTGCTTCAGGTCACTAAAGGATATGATACCTTCTCAACCATTCTCACGGCTGGGGTGAGATTGACCTAGAACATTCAGATTAAGTAAGGGTGGTACATGAATGTACATCAGGCCTCCCTTAAAGTTTAATGTTTGTATTGCTGGAGGTGGAATGTATTTCTGGAGGTGGAATGCCCCTTCCCTGATAGCTGATTAAATTTGAATAAAGAGTGTGGCCTTTAAATTCCACATTTGGCTGCAATATCAAACCCCTCCACACAGGAACTGCATGGGATTTCCATGCGGATTCCACATGACACATTGTTCCCCCACGGACTTGTGTGCAGTTTGCATGCACATGGCTTGTGTACAGTTTCCACAGGCCATGGGATTGGCCCCATTGTATGTACTTGTCTTCTTCAGGGTGTGGGGACAAATGGCTCTCAAAATAATAAATGTCTGTAAAATCAGCATGTATAAAAAACACTTATGAAGACTGACAATGAGAGCTTCACTTCTACTCTGCCTCCTTTCTGCTCTATTTATTTGTTTTTTTATTATTATTAAAATGTATACTCTGCCCTTCCCCAAAGGCTCAGGTCAGTGAAATCCCATAAAAAATCCCCACCCTCACCCCAACCCCTACCCCTGCCTGCCAAATACTTTGCCAAAAAGAAAAGTTTTACACCACCTCGGAAATATGCTTAGGCCTGGACTCTGATGGAGTTCCATAATACTGGTGCAGCAGCTGAGAATGCCTCTCGGTGTGCCCTTGTCGTACAGACAAAATTGGAAGGTGGCACTGGTACCTGCAAGAGAACATGCCCGGCCTACTGTAGGGGTCACAGTGCAGCATGGTAGGAAAGGCGGTCTCTCAGATATGTGGGGCCCAGGCCATTTAGGACTTTAAAGGTCAAAACCAGCACCTGGAATTGTGCCCAGAGTTCTTAAAAATGATCTATGCTGCAGTCAGTCAGCTTCAGCATGAGTCAATCAATACCTATGCTCTAACCACCTACATTCCAGCTTCATCTGCCTCAGATCCTCTGTATACCAGGGGGGACCGATGCTGTCTCAGCAGTTGGAGCGGATGCCTGGTTGCAACCATGTCAGTAGTCATGGTCAAGATGTCATTCCATAGCAATCAGGTCATCAACAGAGTAGCTATCAAGGTCAGTGGTAAATTCCCCAGAGAATTCTGCAAACCAATTGGATAAATTAGTCTCCGGGCCGGGGGCATACCAACATAACTGGTCCACCATCACAATGGGGACATAGGATGGAAGGGAATTGGGCCTTCAGCAGGTAATGGTCCAATAATGACAATAGTGTTGTAACCACACACCCAATAATTGGCACCCCTGTTTCCAGGCTGTAGCAAAACATCAAATCCATTGTGTGTCCTGCCTCATTTGTGGGTCCAGATATACCCATGGTTGTCATGGAGGCCATGAAGTCCTGCTCTGTAGGGATGTGCGAACGCAGTGGGCCAAATTCGGCCTGTTCGGACGACCGAACCAAACGTCCGAACCAAACCTTCGAACGGCCGAACAGTTCGGAAAAGTTCAGATGAGTTTGGACGAGTTCGGGGGTGGGAAAAACATGACTTTGGGCGGGAAAAACGTGACTGGAAGGGGGAGGCAGCTGAGGAGCAGACTTCCTGGCACCAGGGGTGGAGACCAGAGGTGGTTTCAGGGCCAAATGATACCAATACTGAAAAAAAAAATCGATTTCAGTATCGATAGCGCTATTTTCAGATGTTCGACCGAACCGAACTCCGACGAACTGAACAACTGAACCAAACTCAGGTTTCAAACCAAACGTCCGAACGTCCAAACTGCGTTCTGTTCGCACATCCCTACTGCTCTGACCCTGAAAGGTTAGTCTCAATGTGTATTTTGAAGTTGCCCAAGACTACAAGTCTGGGCTACCACAAGACCACTTCCAAGACCAACTCACCTATCTCATTCAAGGCATCTGCTGTGCAGTGGGGTGATTGGAACACCAGCAAAATCTATCCCTGTCCTCCAATACAAAATGGATATGCTCTATATTGGATGAGTTAGCTACCATGCACTTTTGAAAGATTGGGGTATCTTTACAGATCACTGCCACTCTGTCCCCTTGACTCCAGATTTCTGTAATGCATATGAGGTCAGCAGCCTCATCCTGAATCAAATCAAAGATGGTTGATGTTTTATTTGCCACTGACCTTGCATTAAGTAGCATCAGCTTCAGATCAGGGCACCCACTAGCTTCATCCTGCAAATATCCCAAGACAAGGGGGGAGTTGTACACAGAAACAGACACTAAGTTCCTCTCCCAATATCCCTGATTACCTTTCTTCCCTCCCCTGTCATGCCTCCACATGCCCAGCACAACCCTAATTGATTCTGCCCCACTTTCTTCCCCCCTACCCCAAACAGGCCCCCATTTTTGACTCCCCCACCCCCTAAAATCAATAAACCTCACAGGGCCCTAGGGGGATGGGTGGCCAGAGATTACTCCCTGAGCCCATCATCTCTGGAGACAGATGGGAAATCTGTCCCCAACCCAACCTCATCCTCCCCATAGAGAGACTCCTCGCCTCCACCCCAAACAAATCCCAACCACACCCATGTCCCCCATCCCAATAATACCTGCATTTTTCACTCCCCCCACTCATTTCTGCCCATCCCCCCCTTGCAATGGGGTCATGACAACACCTCCTCCCAACTCCCATACCCATGACACCCTCTCTCATCAGGGGGTCATGGCCCTGCCCCTCATTCCTACCCTCTCTTACCAAAATTCCCCGAAGTTCATGTCCCTGTAAAAACCAATAAATTTAAATAAATCAAGGCCAGCAGGCCTCCAGTTGCTGAATGGCTGTCAAACGGCAAATAGCTCTTCGTGCCAGCCTTTGGCAGTCTCCACAGTCAGTCACCTGCAGGGGTGGAGTCCTCATAAACTAGAGTGCCAGGGGTGGTGGCAGGGCAGTCCCATCTGGAAACAGTCCTACCCCTCTCCAGCAACCTCCTTCCTCCCTCTGCAGAGACTGGAGTCCTTATAAGCTGGAAGTCCAGGGGTGGGGGCCGGACAGCCCTAGATAGAAACAGTCCTACCTCTCCTCCAGCAACCGGACTACAGGACAGAAGCAGTGTAAAGAGACAGTGGGGCCAATCTCATTGCATGCTGCATGCATCCCATGTGCGTGCAAAAAATGTGCATGTCCATAGAGAGCATGTTGTGCCACATGGGACCCATACAGATCCTGCTTCTGATTTTAACCAGTGGATATTAACAAACAAGACTATAGTCCCCTGGAGTCCAGATTCAGTCCATACAGCCCTACTCACATATTTAGGATGTAGAGCCTCATAAACAGGCAGATCCCTGTGTGGTTTTGTTTGGCCAGCCCCCACTTCTCAAGTTCTTGGTCACTGCTGGCACTGGTTCATGTCTCTGCTGTATCCCTGCTGTGCCATCTGGAGAGAGATCTCGTGGAACGCCACCTTGTTCCTGCAGCACTTCACCTGTTGGAATTGTACCTTCTGCTCCCCACATATAGCAATGAAAGCCTCGGACTCTTCCTCACTCCAGGAAGTGCATCTTTGGCAGGCAGATCAGGAGGCAAAGAGTGCTTGAGATCGAACACTGGAGGTTGTGCCTCTGGTAGTTGCCTGGCTGTTGTTGTAAGGCAAGCAATGACCACAGCAATGGTAAGGTTGTAGAAGTAGCTCCGAAGAAGGCAACAGCTTGGAAAGAGAGAGTGTTGGGCATGTGCTGCAAGCCAGGATGAGCTGGAACAACAGAAGTTTGAATTTTGCATGCATTGAGCCAAATTCAAATTCAAAGGCAGATGTTACGTTCATGCCAGTGAGAGCAACAGTGGAGAGAGGGATAGGAAGCACTTTAGATTTTTGCCCATGACTCTATGGTGCTGGGGGCAGACCTGTAATTGATGGGACATGGACATGTGGGCACACATTAGCCCACATTTGCCAGAACGGTGGGGTCTATATGCTCTGAGATCCCATCATGATCAGGGGCCGGGTGTCCAGTGGGTGGTGGCCATGTGACCAGTGAGGGCAAACACCAAATAAATGGACACTCACCTGGTGTGGGCTACCGTCTCATTTGTTAACACCCAGTGAATGCCTTGGTCATGGCAAGGAGAGCTCTCCCATTGAGGAAAGACTGTCATAGCTTAGACAAGCCCTCACTTATGCAGGGGGGGACAAAGAACAACTCCAGATCCGACAGGTGCAAAGATGACTGCAAGTTCTGGGAGTAAAGGGGCAAAGGTGACTTGATGTTTGGGATTCAGTGTAAATCTTCATAAACACCAAGAGGTAAAACACCAAGCCCTGAAAGAGTGAGCTGAAGGAAAGGGGAGATGGAATGCACTCAAGGATAGGGGATGGATTCATGCCATAAAGGCTCTGGAGCTATATGTGATCTGGACCTTCTACCCATCCTGAGACCACCCTTAAGTGCATGCACATGCATGCTCACACACACACACACACACACACACACACACACACACACACACACACAGCCTCTAGTTGCTAGACCACAGACCTTGTACTAACTTTCAAAGTGGTCCATGGGAAGAAAAGGTTTCTCTATTGCTGACTTAATCCATCTGGAAATATGTAAACTGACAAAAATGGTGTGGTACCTATAATTCTTTGGAAGGCAATTGCATCATGCCTTATATATTACTGTATATGTCATATATACCTTATATGGCATACCTTTCTTATGTGTACATATGTCAGTTTGGATGTATAAACTGTGGTGTGATGCAAAGCCATATGGGACAATAGCTCCTTCCAGGATACTGTGGTTTGAAGAAAGCAGGTGTGCATAGCAATTTATTCCAACAGGAGTGAGGAGAGAAACCTGGAAGTATCCGAAAGTTCCTTCCGGCACCTAGTGTTTTGTACCTCCCCACTGATTCACTCATTTCCTTCTCAGGAGGATTATCATCCTTTAATATTTCTGAAGTTTTAAAATGCAAGCATGAGTTTAAAGCTTATTTTTGAAACGTTAGTAGATCATTTGAAACCCTAGTAGATTTGTGGTAAATATGTGCCCTTTTTAAGTTAGACAAAAAACATTGCATTATACCTAGCAATAATAACTTACCTACTAATCCTGACCCGAAAGGTACATCCTCTATTTATTTGTACACATTAACTATTTAGCCGGCAAATGTTACTCTTAACATGGTTTTTGCTATATCTTTTTCTCTTTAGGGATGGCCCAGATCAAACTTCTCCACAAATTGGGCAATTTAGCGGTAACACTGCGTTGGAATCAGTCTACAGCACTTCAAATCAGATTCTCATCAAGTTCCATAGCGACTTCACAACTAGTGGCTTTTTTGTACTGAGTTATCACGGTTAGTGGAACACACTTAACTATGTTTCTAATTTCTCAATTATGTAGTGCTTTCAGTGCACAAAAAACAGTTCGTGCCTACTTCACCCTTACAATAACCCTGTGAGGTAGGTCATTATTATTCCCATTTTGCAGATGGGGAACGGAGGTGGAGAAAGAATTATTTGCCCAAGGCGACCCAGTGAGTGGCCCAGGACATTTAGGGCTTTAAAGGTCAAAACTAGCAACTTGAGTTGTCCTGGAAAGCTATCAGAAGCTGGTGCAGACTCCAGAGCACCAGAGTAATGTGTTCCCAGTGACCCAACTCCAAAAGGAGCTAGGCTGCCACATTCTGCACAGAATTATGAGCATTGTGCAATTATGAGCATAATTATTTGGGTTTTGTTTAGTATGATTTATTTCTAGTACTGTAGCACATGAGGGCCCTAATCAGAGGAATGTTCTAATGAACAAGTACAAGCACATAAGGAATACAACCCTCCATCAGCTTTTACACTAGCTCTTAGAGCTGTCACAAATTCCACTGAAGTGAACAGGACTTATATCTGTTCCTGCTCCTCTCCAGCCTTGCTTGTGGTGGTCTGGAGCATCAAGGAGCACTGCCAGAAGAGCAGGCCTACTTTGCTGTCTATCTACTCGGTGGATAGCTGCTGCATCTCCACTTTGCAGATGAGCTTGTCCAGCATTGGAACACCTTGTTGGGGGAGGCCATCGACAGGGTGGCTCCGAGACGTCTTCTCCCTCCGTCTTGTCACCGCAGGGCCCCTTGGTTTACTGAGGGGCTGCGGTGTATGAAACAGGTGGGTAGGAGACTAGAGCAATGCTGGCGTCGGACTTGCTCTGAATCTGACTGACTTCTCCATAGGACCCACTTGCGGTCCTATGTTGAGGCTGTGAGGACGACAAAGAAGGAGTTCTTTGCTGCCCTCATAGTGTCTGAGAAGTCGCATCCAGTGGAGTTGTTCCGGGTGCTGCGGGGGCTGGTCAGTCCGGCCTCCCTTCACCTGGATGGGGACTTGTCCCAGGCCCACTGTGAGGAGTTTGCCACCTACTTTGCAGACAAGATCGCTCAGATCCAGAGTAACTTTGACACTGGATTGGAAGCAGTAAGCGACGGGCATGAGGTTATGGAGGCACCGTCTGGTCGATCTTTCTGGGATGAGCTTCAGGAAGTAACACCGGCTGATGCGGTGAATATCCTGGGGTCTGTTAGAGCCATTAGTTGTGAACTAGATCCGTGCCCGTCCTGGTTGGTGAAAGCCTCCAGGGAGACTTTGGGGACAGTGTGGCGAGGGTAGTGAACACGTCCCTTCAGCAGGGGAGATTGTCACCCAGTGTCAAGGAGGCGGTGGTGCACCCCTGCTGAAGAAGTCATCTTTTGATCTGGACACACTCGCCGGCTACTGACCCATCTCTAATCTTCCATTTTTCGGGAAGGTTATTGAATGGGAAGTGGCACTACAGCTCCAGGTGCATTTGGACAGCGTGGTTTCCTGGACCCTTTTCAATCTGGGGTCCACCCCAGCTATGGTACGGAGATGGAGTTGGTGGCCTTGGTGGATGATCTCTGCCGGGAGATGGATACAGGATGTTCAACATTCTTTATCCTGCTCGATCTCTCAGCTGCATTTGACACCGTGGACCATGGGCTGCTGCTGAAACGGCTGTGAGACCTGGAGGGTCTGGACGGGACTGTCCTAGGGTAGTTTCGCTCATTTCTCTCGGGGAGAAGCCAGTGGGGGCTGAAACGTCTAGCCCCTGAGCCTTGACCTGTGGCGCTCTGCAGGGTTTGGTCTTGTCTCCGCTATTATTTAATGTATATATGCAGCCCCTAGGGGAGATCATGAGAGGGTTCGGGGTGCGATGTCACCAATATGCTGATGATACTCAGCTGTACCTCTCATTTTCAACTGACTCAGGTCCTGCTGTCTCATTACTTTCCCAGTGTTTGAGGCTGTGGCAGATTGGATGCGGCAAAACAGACTGAAGCTCAATCCTGATAAGTCGGAGGTGATGGTGGTGGGTAGGGCGAGGAGGTACTGGCTCCCCTGGTGGGGGTGGGGGTCTGCCCTCCTGTAGCCCAGGAGTCTGGGGGTGGTGTTGGACTGGGGCTTTGGATGGATCGGCAGGTAGAGATGGTGGCTAAGGCTGCCTTCCGCCAGCTGTATCTGGTACGGAGGCTGTGTCCATACATTTCCAGACCCGACCTGGCCACCCTCATTCATGCCTTCATCACCTCAAGGCTAGACTACTGCAATGCGTTGTACATGAGGCTTCCCTTGTTTCTGGTTCGGAGGCTGTAGCTGGTGCAGAATGTGGCGGCCTGTCTCCTTATGGGGACGGGAAGGTGGGAGCACATAACACCTGTGCTCCATACTCTTCAGTGGCTGCCTATAGTGTACCGAGCCCAATTCAAGGTGCTAGTGTTGATCTGTAAAGCCCTACACAGTCTGGGCCCCTCATAGCTTGGGGACCGCCTCGTCCTCCTCGCCTCAGAGCGATCCCTGCGGTCCACCTGGTGGAAGTCCCCTGTGTAAAGCGGGGGGGGAGGAAGCCCGTCTCGCCCCAGGTCTGTTGGTGTTTCGGCGAGCCTGCAAGACCTGGCTCTTCACCCAGGCCTTTGGAGGGGAGGGTGGGCTGGGGGTGGGGGGGGTGTTGAAGAATTTTTATGTTGAGGGGGTTGTATTTTAAAACATTGTTTTAATGAATTTTATTGTGTGTTTTTATGCTGTAAGCCGCTCCAAGATGCCATAGGCATGAAGGGGCGACTAACAAATATGTATAAATATATAAATAAATAAATAAATCTCTGCTCTTGGTGGGGGGGCATTCTCTGGAGTTTCAGGCATAAAGTTGCATGTAGCATCCAAGAGCATTTGGTGATAAGCCCGTAACTCTATGGTGTGGAGGAGGGAGACACCATGCAGGTAGACTGTGGGCCCCAGCAGTCGCCCATCTGTTCAAACTCAACCCAGGCAGACTGCAATCAGGCAGTCGTGGTGGTGAACCTGGGATGGCCAGCCTCGCATCCATGTGAAAACACCCATTGCAGCAGCCTGTAACTGATCTGGTCTAGTTCCGAGCTGATTGGATTTGTCTATTTTGTTGAGTAATTTCTTTTAATTTCTTGTTTGTTTCCCTCAGCGTTTTGTTGCTCTTTGCCATGGTGCAGCCCCTTTTAATTGTTCCGCCTCTCTGAGTAATGCATTTTTAAATTTTATTTTGCATTTAGTTGTATGTGGGGGTTGAGGGGGAGTCTGCTTTTATTTTTTATATTTGGTGGTTTGGATATATCTAATACATTTTTGGATTTTTAAATATTTTTTTACAAAAGTTGGTATGGATATTTTGTGTGCTAACTGAATATATTTTAATATATTTTTTACATTTTTACATTTATTTTTTTGATTTTTTTGTAATTTGAATTTATATTTAGTTTGGATATGGAATATTTCACGTGGCTGTTTTGTGCATTGACAATATATTTTTTATATATTTGATATATTTTTTATCTTCTTTTCTTTTTGTTTTCTTTTTTATAATTTGTATTTAGTTTGGATATTGGATATTTGGTGGGGATATTTTGTGCCTTGGTTGAGTGCAGTAGGGGAAAAATGCAAACATAATTTTAAAGTGTTCCCAATAGCTTTACCTGCAGACTTCTTATATTTAATATTTTTGCAGCAGTGTGAACACTTCAAAAATACTTGCTTTTCATATGACCTTATATTGCCTTATAGTGTTTCTGAAAGGAAAAATAGTGGTGATTGCTCTGTGGGTGAGTGGTGGGTGGAGATGGGTTTTGCATGGGAGCATACACCCACCGCAAGTGGTGTTTACACAGATGCCTCCACCAGAGAACTGCACCGCACCCACTGCAAGTGGTGTTTACACAGACGCCTCCACCCATCTCCACCCAGAAAAACTGGGTGAAGGCATCTCGTGTAAAAAGGGTCCATGTTGCAAGACTGCAGTGTTGCCCTGTACCAAGTATAATAAAATGTAACACCCATTTTATCGGTGTTAGAGTTTCTGTGTAAAAAGGGCCTTAGTGTGAACTTTGAAGTCTAGTAACATAATGTTCAGAGTACTGATTACAGACTGAAAGCTTGTTTTTTCCTTCCCTTGCACTTTTTGTAGTCATTTCTACAGTACAAATTGATCATGAAGCACTATGAAGCCCTGTAAAACAGAATAGTAGTATTATATGCCCATTTTGCACAGATGGAAATAATGCATAGACCTAGCAACTCTAATTTTGATAATCTGGGGATTTATTCTACCGTATTATATCAGTCAGAGCTCCCAGGGAATTCATTTTTCACTGTCTACAAATCTGTAGGATCAGGCCTTTGAAGAACTATATAAGTGATATCTTGTTTCTGCCACACTTTACATGGGGACTTCACCATGATACATAGTTTTTGTAGAATATTATCTATTGTTTTGAAACTTTAAACTCTTAGTAGTCTAGCCCACAATGCAAAAATCTGAACTTCAAGTGGTGCTGTTGAAAGTTGGGGCTCTCTTATACAGGAAACTCACCCACAGGTTTATAGTGATGTGGCCAAATACAGATGATTGGATGTATTGTTTTGTTTTCCTGTCCTCCCAGTAGAGTAGAATAATATTCCCATAGGATGGTAGCCCAGTCTGAATTGGGCTGTCTGAAAATAACTACACAGAAGGTTACAAAAACCCTGAAAGAGTACACGTTTCATTGTTTACCATCAGCATTAAAATTACTAAAGCTATTTTCATTTGTAAGGAGCTGTGTCCTTTTCTGACAAGAAAGGTTATGTGCTAGTGCTAATTCGGGTTTGGAAAATCTGCTAGCGTTTTTATGCTTCAGTATTTTCTTGAGGTGCTATAAATAGCATAAGCAAATTATTGTGAATACATGAAGCAGTCTTCTCTGAAAACTGAGACTTTGGCACAGCAATATCACCAGCTGATTAAAATGAAGTGAGAATGTGATGTGCTGAAAAGACCTGTCTTAAATGTTCTCATGCAACTAATGGCCAGGCTGATGGCATTGGGCAATCCAGCACCAAATTGTAAGATTTGTTAAGAACAAAGTATGAAACTGTAAGTTAACAGAATTGTTTTAATGTTTGCTTTATACGTTTCAGTTAAAGTAAAAAAAAAACATGGTTAGGGGGAATCCAGAACGCAGTGAAGGAAAAGTAACGTCTGTTACCTTACCTCCACCGCATTCCGGAGTCCTTGTGGCGGGCGGCGGCAAAGGGCAGATAGGATGCTGCAGCTGTCTGTCTCAGGGAGGGCGGGTGGCCGGGGAGTGCAGGGGGAAGGGCTGTGTGGCTGCATGCTGCGTCAGGCAGCCCCGCCTCCTCCGTGGCGGTTGCACAACAGACGATACGGCCGGCAGCATTGACCCGGGTCTGTGGTTCGGCAGTCCCCATGGCCAGGGGCAAAGGGGCAAACATCTGTTGGCACACCCCTTCACCCCTGCCCGTGGTCCGAACCACCCCACGGCCTGGGGTCAATGCTGCCGGCCGTAACGTCTGAAATCACCCAATATTTTGTCTGATTCCAACTGGAAATGAAAGAAAGAAAGAAAGACCCGCATATGAAAAAGTTGCCTCTGGTGTCCATTTTGCATATGCACAGTTGGGGGTGGGGTAGGGGGTTGGTAGGGATTCTGATCGGAAATATATTCTGATCTAAAACAATAAACAGCTATTCTAAAACAGGAATCTTCTGTGAAAATAGTATAGCTGTTTTGATTCAGGCCTACCCGATTACAAAATCCTTTATTAGAGGTACCCTCAGTCCAGAGCCAAAGCACACCCCATGAGGAGACATATTTATTTTGGAGCAGAGGCCCTTTTTAAAATGGGTGTTACTTTTTATTATACATGTTGCAGGGCACCCATAGAGCACACCTGCAGCCCTTCAACTTGTATAATAAAATGTAACACTCATTTTATCAGTGTTAGAGTGTCTGCATGAAAAGGGCCAGAGTTTATTATCGGAGCAGAGTCTCTAGTCATGAACCTAGGGCCCTTTTCAAACAGGCCGTGGTGAATGTGGGGATGAGTGTGTGCCAGTGGTGGGTGGAGGTGAGTGTGTTCCCATTTCCATGGACGCACACCCATCTCCACCCACCTCCACGCACAGAGCAACCAGTATTGGAGCCCATTGCTCCGTGCATGGGTGATGGGTGGAGTTCAGGAGTGCACTCACACTCCCACCCACCTCAGGTGCCATTCCTACGGGTGCCCATGTGAACAGGCCATTGGAGTCTCTCAGCTTCTGGAGACCCCAAATAGCTTACAGGAGGAAAGGTCTGAGGAAGAGTCTCAAACTCAGAGTTTCTATACAGTGGACTGAAGTATAGTGTATAGTATATATGTTTCATTACAGAGTATGTTGCTTACCCATCAGGCTAGAACTGGTTAGATAACGTATGGAAAGGTACATGGAGAAATTGTTACAAGCACATCATCTCCTTGATGACATACACTGTTGTAACATCCTGGAGTGGCTACATTGTTGACAAGTAACACTGCTGACTAGTAAACTAGAGTTACTAATCAAGAGTTTGGAATAAAATAATCTGACTCTGGAGGAAACGCAACAGAAAGTACTGGCAGCTAAGCCTGAACTTCAGCTATGGCCCGGCAAGTGCTTGAGGGAGCCTCTGAGGTCAGCGGGATGCGGGGCAGTGAGGCTGAGAAGTGTGCTCGGGTCGGGAAGATCTTTAATGCCCAGCCCCCCCCCCTCTTGAGACTTGGTGGAGAAGTGCCCCCAAGGCAAAACAGCAACTGACCCAGGGTGATGAAGTGAGCATCTGGAATGCTCCCTGTTTGACAAGGGGGCGGGGACTGAGTCGGGCGGCCTCTGGGCCATGGATAAAAGACCGAGGCACGGCCAGTGGCCGTGCCCGTGGCTGTGCTGGTGGCACGTGCTGAAGGGGCACAGCCAAAGGGGCGTGCCCTTTGGTTGGGCCCTTCGGTTGGGCCCATCGGTTGTGGCGGCGAGCTAACTTCTCTATTGTGAATGCTGTATGGAAGTGGGAATTAGTGAGTAAGGGGATTTTCCCTTTTGGAGTGGTTGAAGCGGAGGAGGAGGATTTTCCTTCCCACTTCATAGTAATTGGGGAGGGGTGGGAATTGAAATTATTGGATGCTCAGTGAGGGGGGATGATATTTTTGTATTATGTGCTCTACCTTTAATATGGAGGACTGTATTTAGTATATCACGGGATAATGTATTGCTGTTAGAATAACTTTTGTTGTCATTAGGGTGGGGAGGAAAAGGGGTGTGTTACATTGATCGCCTGGTGAGAGCAGGAGGGGATGAGGAGTGGGTGATGTTTGTGATTAATATTATAGTTGTTTTGGTTCCTCCTTGCTGTTGGGGATTAGTCTTGTTTTAGGGATTGAATATTGAAGGAATGAATTATGTTAAATTATATGATTTATTGGATATGTATATGGAGTATTTTCATTGTAGTAGCTTGGAGGTGGTCCCCCCCTCCCAGTGAGAGCAGGAGGGTAAGGCTAGTTTATGGATTCTCCCCTGGTGGCAGCAGGGGTAGAATATGGAGGGGTGATATAGATGGAAGGATTGCTTTATTATATTATGTTGATTTATGTGCTATTGTGGTTGTGTATTTCTCTTTTGTTTATTAGCTGTCTCGAGTTGCCATAGGTGAGGGAGTGCGGGATGCAAATAAAAGTTTGATTGATTGATTGAAAGTTTCTATCCCTATTACATTGTAGGACAGATTCCCTGTCCCAAGAGATTAGAACAGGATTGTGGGCTGGATGAAGCCAGCTCATTTTCTCCCAAAGGTGTGGGGGGGGCCAATAGTAGATAGAGACCCTTGAGTCCTTGAGTAGACAGCTCCTTCTTTATAATTTTAACTCTACTAACTCTACTGCTGCATGTGTGTCCTTGGGCTCAAGATAACATGGCCCATCTGCTGATATACCTCTATACACCCATCCATCCCTCTCTTCAGAATGTCTGCAGATTCTACAAATTCCAGAATGTCTGCAGTAGCAGATAGCTATGAGGCTGTACCCTAACCATACATTTTGTATTCAAGTCTTCCCGTAATATATATGATGGGAATGTTTACATGAAGACTCCTTTATGAAGGCATGAATGGGAATCCTAACATAGCAGTTGATCTGTAGCCCCCATATACATGACACGAGCATCATCCATGTGTAATTCACATGCATCTCCATTGTCGGGACTGTGGCATGCGTGTGTAAGGTTTTAGAATCAAACCGATTATCTTTGCGTTTTTGGACTCTGCACAGTTGGGGTTTTTTAAATTCTTCTGAACTCTTTAAGGTAAAGTTATTGTTTATTGTTACCCAATGAAGAAGAGCAGCAACATATTAATAATCACAGTATCTTCTGTGTTTTACAGCTTACCAGCTTAGAGTATGTCAGCCTCCACCTACTATACCAAATGCTGAAATTTTGACAGAAGATGATGAATTTGAAATAGGTAAAGTCTATAATTTATGTCTATCTTTTTTCCCACAGGAAAAACAGCAAAATAGTTATAAAATTCCACCCTGCTCCAAAATCATTAACAGAAAATATATTGGTAGGCATAAAATTAGTAGGCATTACATTTTAAAGCAACATATTGGAAAAAGTTTTCCTCCTTTCCATGCCTATTTAAAATTCAGGAAATTTGCCTCCATTATTGCAAGATGTTTATGTTGTAAAATGTATATATTTGTGTGTTTAAGCCTTTTCAACCATTTTAATATATAATTGTTTCAAAGGTTTTTTTAAAATGACTTTGCTTTAAAGCAGTGATACACTGTGGATCTCAAAGATTTACAGTTACATCCATTTGTGCGATGAGAAACCACAACTCTGAATGCCAGTCAGTACTAAACAGCGGATCCACTGGCACTTACCACTCAGGAGCTGTTAGTAGGGCTGACACGAACTCTTCTAGCGAAGTCAGTTTCTGAAAACTACGAATTCAGTTTCTGAAAATTGGTCCATGCATTTTGGTTTCAATGAAAATGAGACAGAGGCTGCATGCATTTTCCTCTTCCTCTCCTTGGCTCAATCTTAATTTTGGTTATTTCGGTTTGGTCAGTTTGGAATGTTGTTGATTTCATTTCAGTATAGCAGTCACTTTGGTATTCCTCTGTTTTGTTTTCAGTATTTTTGTTTCCTTCATTTCAGTACTATTGTGCAATGGTATGGTGTTCAATGATGCTATTGTGCCATGTAATTATGCATAATGGTGCTATTACATCAGTAGTAGTAGCACAGAGACACCATGAACAAAATGACTGAAAATGAAATATCAGAGCAAGTGAAGTGACTGAAATACCAGGGGGTTGGGGGGCACACAACAAAATACTGAAGTTAACCAAAGCAACAAAACCAAAATAACCGAATTGCTGTATAAGAAAATAATTTGTGGCACACAAAGATGTATTTGGGCATCATTCGACCATTTGAACATGCAGGTAATCTTTGCAATACAAAAAGGTACATTTATTCCAGACTTGTTAGTGTAAACTCAGTTAACTTCACCGGGTACAGCCACATGGAACATTACCTCACGTTGGGCAGACTTATCCAGTTTGGGCACCGTTGCCATGAGATGCAGTGCCTCATATTCCCGGCAGCCACC
The DNA here is from genome assembly GCA_003113815.1 of Sphenodon punctatus. Lineage (NCBI taxonomy): Eukaryota > Metazoa > Chordata > Lepidosauria > Sphenodontia > Sphenodontidae > Sphenodon > Sphenodon punctatus. Next base: position 563,883 of record QEPC01013456.1, on the reverse strand, counting down.
AGATGTTCACCCCAACCAAGGGTGGGGCTGCGAGCTAGCTGCTATGTCCCGCATCCTTGGAAAAAGGACAGGGATGCAGGGTGTAGCAACTTTAACAAAAGTGGAGTAAGGTTGCTCAACTCAAGGTAGCATGCCACCACTCATGGGCCTGGTCCCATCTGCCCCGGGGCTTTGAGCAGTGGGCACTGGCGCCATTCCTACATGGCCATGTCATGGCTGGGGCAGGATAGTGGATAGGCCCTGAAAGGGTGTTTGGGGTAGGGCTGGGCTGGGGACCCGCACATGTGGACAGTGCGTTGGCCTGCCCTGGGGCATGGCAGGACATCCAATGGTGCCCTGCCTGGGTTCTCCATGGAGAATGTGCGTACTGCTTTCTGTGCTGACCCCGGAGTGTGGTGGCTGCGATTGCCTGGCCCCAGGGCGCACAGGGATCCATCCTATCTGGCTAGTGTAGCTGCATCCATTGTGTAATGAAGGTATCACAATTAAATATCACAAATTTCACAAACACTTATCAAAAAGATATATTAGATATCACAAAGTTAGGTATGTAAAGGTATCGCAAAGTTAACCTCAAGGTATCATTAAGAAAAAAAAATTGTAAATGCTTTTTAGTGTTATGTTGTATATTTTAGCAAAATACTGCTTTTAAAAAGAGTTTAATATAATATATTTTCCCAACTGTTTTGTATTTTTCCTTTTTGTAATTAAATTGAAATAGGTTTATCGACTAACTTTTATAAATTACTAGGTTTTAGGGGGTCTTGATAGCCCAATCCTCAGCATACTGCACTAGATGAGCGAACACAAGGATGGGAACCTACATTTGTTTTAGAAAGACACTGACTATCCAGTTAGATAACCTCATATCGAAATCACTCTTTTATTCATGTATATTTATATAACTGCCTCTTGGTAAATACAAGAGGAAATTTATTTGCTTGGCATTTTTTCAGCACCCTGTTCTCTGTCAATTGGAAACGATTGTTGTCCTGCTGACATCAAATGTCTATATGTTAAAAATTGCATAAATAATTTTATGAACTAGCAATGCATATAGGTCTCATTTTGAAACTGCAGTTATTGACTCCTGTAGTTTTAACTCAGGCAAAGCTCTTACTGAAGCCAGCGTATGTCATATCTGTATAAGGATAGCAAGAATAGACCCTTGATAGTGGCCTTTTTCAAACAGACTGCGGTGGGTGGGTAGATGGATGGATGGGTGTGTGCCCACGGTGGGTGGAGGTGGGGATGTGCTCGTTCCCACGGGTGCACACTCATCTCCACCCACCTCCCCCCATATCCACGCATGGAGCAACCAGCATTGGAGTTCATTGCTTCGTACGTGGGTGATGGGTGGAGTTCAAGAGCACGCATGCACCCCCACCCACCGCAGGTGCCATTCATATGGGCACCCCCCCCATCTCGCCCACACCTGCCATGGTGTTTGCACAGACACACACACCCTGCACACATGTGCGGTGGTGGGGGGGGGCACCCATGTGAAAACAGCCAGTGTCCCTTTAATTAATGTCATGGCTATTACAAAATAAATGATAGATGTAAAAATGTCACACATCTTACCCACCCACTATATGTGTTGTAGGGCGGCAGTGTTGCCCTATGGGTGCCCTGTAACATGTGCAATGGGCAGGTAGCGGGTGCATAGTGGATGGAGGGTGTTTTGTGTGAAAATGCCCATAGATTGTATCAAGGGAACTTCATTAATCAACAATGTTGCCAAAGTGAAAAGTCCCTGTTAATTGTTGATTAACAGTAGTCTCTCTCTCCTTCACCACCTTTTTCCCCCATTAAATAGGAGACATCATAAGGTACCAATGTCTACCAGGCTTTACATTGGTTGGTAATGAGATTCTGACATGCAGACTTGGTGAAAGACTTCAGATGGATGGAGCACCACCTTCTTGTCAAGGTTTTCTGTTTGTATTTTTAAAATATTTTTTATTTTTTTACATTTTCATGTTACGATGTGACAGCCCAAGTAGTGTCTGCAGAACTCAGATTTGTTTTTAATTAACATATTATTTTAATACGTAAAATCTTTCCAACTTCACTTCAGATTTTGTATTATTCCCTTTACTTCTGTGTACTTGGCATAGCAAATACCTAGAGTATACTGAGGGAAGACTATGTAATTATCTCCAGCATTTGATGAGCTTTTAAGCACTACTTTTGCATATTCCAGACTGAAATGACATCTTGTAATTTGCTAATTTTAAAAATCATATAATCAGAAGACAATGGGGCAGGGAGTCTCAACTAAATTAATGGATATAAACTTGCTTCCTGCAAGTTATTTTATCTACTTTAAAAGCAGGAGTGTCATTTGACAAGGCCTGGAGAAAGCAACTGCCTCCTTCCCTGCCCTGACTTTGGTTTCCCTTCCATCACTCTGACCCTCTCTAGTATTTCTCCTCCAGATTGCCCCCACACTAGGAAAAAGGCACAGCCACAAAGGATATGGGTAAAACTGGCCGCAGCTGTTTTATTGAAACCGAATTTAATTAATAACCTGTTAAGAAACAAGTAAACCAATTAAGCCAATTAAACTTAATTAACAACCATGAATAATGGTGGATAGAATTAAAAGCCAGTTACCCTAATTTGACTCTTTTCCATGCCAAATTATGAGGTAAATTAGAATATCCAATTAATCAGACCCTTTCCAATTAGAATGCCAATTAAATGCTGATTAGAATTATACCTAATTAACTTGGATGAATAACAAGGGGGGTGATGAGATGATATAACTTAACCCTTCAACTATCTCTCACTCCCCACATTCAGTACCATAATGTCAACCATTCTGGATTGGAGATACCAGTCCAATCCCCTTCCAATGGACTGACTTGATCCATTTTTTCCGAAGGACAGATGCTGCTGATGCAAACCTCGGGACCCCCTAAATTCTACCCATATGCACACAATGTCTGCCCTTCCTTCCTGTGATAATTTTGGGCGCCCATCCCCTAAATTACCCACAAGCTACACCTTACAGAATGAATCCCATCATCTGCCCATACACCCAGGCTATAAAGCCCTTACCAGTTTAACCCTATGGTACTGAACACCACCACAAGTTCAGCAGCTGCGCTTGCTTGAACACCCCCATGACACAACCCAGATCCCCCAAGCAAATTATATATGCCCTTCAACAACCATCTCATACCAGCCTTTGCAATAACCTTTTTATGTTCCCAATATACAAGTCTAAACCCATTTCAGATAAATGCACCGCATCTTGCCAGAATAGTTCTGGCCTGTTCCATCTTATTTCAGGATGGCAGAACCAAATACCACCAAGGGGGGAAAACCATTTCCTGACCTCCCCATTAACTTTTTTTCGAGCTCTATCCACCTCTCTAGAATTAGCAGCTCCTGGCCACTTAATCCTTTGCAACATTTCCGTGGAAACCAGAGTGGCCTGCGGGAAAAGCTCCCGCAACCGGACTCAATCCTGCCTTATCATTATCGATAGGTCTACCCCAGATCCCCTTGTAAAGTCATTCTCGCCCAGATGGGTTAATATCACATCCGGGTGAGATCTACATGCCCAACCCAACATTAAGGGCATAAGCTGAGGCCAAAGCATCCCTCTCCTTCCTTTCCACACAATTGAACCCCTTGAAGCCAGGCCAAGCTGTGTGCCCCAGCTAGTTGTCTGAACTCGCTTTGCTGCCCACCTGACAAAGCTGCGGCCGATGATCCAAGTTACCTTTCTCTGGGGATTATGGCCACCTCCTATGAAAAAAGAATTTAAAACAAACCATAACTTATGCACTGCCCTGACCGAATCTATAATACTGGGAACGGGCGGATATAAGACCCCAGACCACCATTTGCCTACCCTCCGAATATGGGGGGGGGGGTACTGCCTGCGGCCGCAGATGTGGCCGCCCTGATCCTAAATGAATGAGACCGAAACACCACCCCAGCCAACCCAAGCAGCATCAAGCAACAATTTAATACTGCCAAAAACTGATAACGGGTCAAAGGGATACCTGACTGGTGTATGAACAGTGATTCCGGCAAACCTGGTCTGACCTTTAAATAGTTTTCCATGCATACCACTGGGCAGATAAGCGGCTCAATAGACCAGACCATCACCACATTCGAGCCCCTTCCCAACTGATCAGTGTTAGAAAAACGAATCCAAACCTCCATACCTAACCCGGTCATAGTTTCATCGCCAACTTGCAACTCCCTACGTGACCTGTCATTCCTAGAATTCACCAGCAACTCACTCATTCTCATGGCCCCGAAAAAGGCCACCACAAACACTGCCTGAAACAAACATACCTCCCCAGGATCGTGGCACACCTGCCCCAACTTGTTTACCACGTCAGCCAATATCTTGGGGGACAATGGGACCCTGCGATCAACCTGAACAGGGCCCTGCCTTTTCCATGAGACAATCATCGCCTTAAGCACTGAGGACAAATCGCAATCCTGCACCCCCACTAACTTAGCCATGAAAGCCAAAGCAGACCATCTGGTGGCTATGGTACCTGCCACTAAACCCTTCCTGTGCAATTCGAGCCCGAACTGCACCCTTTGGTCCAGAGGCACAGGGATCTCTAATGCCCAACCATGGTCCCGAGCAAACCCTGAAAATTCCCTGATCGCCCTCTCATATGCCAGCCAAATCTCAGAGGACACAGAACCCTTCACCGTGTCGATCAGCTCTAACCTCCAAGGCTCGAAAGCTGTCTGGGGACGAAGTCCTGATTCTTCCTCGTGAAAGGAGTGAGCTCCCAAAAACGCTGAATCTGCAAATGAGAGAGAGCATCAGCTATCTCGTTCTGAACCCCCGGAACATGTCTTGTACTAAACACAATATTATGCTGCAAGCACCACAACACAAACCACCTAACGAGGCGCATAACTCTCTCTGACTTGGAGGAAAGTGAATTAACCACATGAACTACAGCTAAATTATCACACCAGAATACAACCCTCTTATCCTGAAAACTGTCCACCCACAGATGGATGGAAACCACGATAGGGAAGAGCTCCAAGAAGGTCAAATCCCTCAAAATACCTGAGTCCCCCCACTGCGCAGGCCATCTCTCAGCACACCAGCGACCCTGAAAATAAATTCCCAACCCCGCCACACTGGCTGCATCGGAGTGAACCTGTAATTCAGCCTCAAGCAAGTACAACTCACGCTTCTCTGGCCAGGGGTGGGGGGCTTTCTGGGCTGCTGTTCCCTGCCCTGCCCATTCCCTGCCCTGGACTCTGGCACTCCCCATGAGGCATGTGACCACAATGGACCCCTTCATATGAAGGATACTGTCCAGGGCATCGTAGTATGGGGTGGTCTGGGCTCCGTGTCTGGACTGCCTATTGTTGTCCCGGATGGCCTTGTACCCCATCTTTAGCTCATTCCTCTGGTTGAGGGCAAGCTCCAGCTGGTGCTCCTGGGTTCCCAGATCCTGATGAAGTCCCACATCTCCTGGAACCCCCACTTCCCCCCCCTGTGGTAGGCCCTTCTCCCCTGTGGGTCCTCCTCTGCCTCCTCTTCCTCCCGTGCCTCCTCCGCTTTCTCCTCCACCCATGCTGGGCCTGTCTCCTCTGGGGGCTTGGCCTCCTGGGCCTGTTTCCGTGTCTGCAGGACATGGGGGGGTTATGGTCCGGTCCCGTTGTGCCCCTGTCCTTCTGCTCCCCCCCATGCTAGGTGGCCATCCAGGCCCCCTCCCCCCCGTGGTGCCCCTGTGCCAGCTGCTCCCCTCCCCTTGGTTCCCCTTACCCGTTTCCGGGGTGCCTCTTCCCCCAGTCTGGCTGAGGTCCCCAGGGCAACCTGCCCCGGATGCTGCTGTGGCTGCTGCAGTTGTCCCTCTGCCTCCTCCATCTGCAGCACGACCACCTCCTCCTCCACCACCACCTGCGCTTCCTCTACCTCCTTCTCCACCTCCTCCCACCTCACTCTCTTGCCCACCACTCTCCTCCTCCCTCCTCGCTCCATCCTGCCACGTTTCCCTGTTGCTGATTGCCCTTTAAATCTCCCTCAGGTGCCTGTGTTGTTGCTGGTTGCCTGGCAGTGACGCTGCATCCTTTTCCCCCAGTGGTTGCCGTCCAGACGTTGCCTATTTTTTGTTTTCCGTCGGGAATCTCTTTGACCACGCTTTCGGAGGTGGTCTGGGGGGGGAGCACCGAAAGCATGGTTGAATTTGACCCCATGTGGGTATTGACTGTGGTGAACATCTGGCGACCGCTGAGCAGACGTTCAGGGTGCTTTGGCCCCGCCGCGGGATTCACCGTGGTTCACTGTGGTTGAGCATGATCTCGTAACGTCTTAAAATACCTAATGTCAATCCTGCCACCACCAGCAGCTGAATCAACCACCATTCTCCCTCTACAGCATCATTTGCATTTTTGGATTCTATTGGATAGAATCATTCTTCTGGAGGCTTCAGACATATATACAAACACACAATCTCATTAGGTTGTTTATATTATTTCAAATCAAGTAATGTACCACTGCTTTATTTTTCACTACTTGAAACCTAATAAATACAGATTACACTGATGCCTCCGAGCTTGGTTTACACAAGAATGCAGCTTGCATTTGTCTTATTATTCTAAAAGTTGAAGAGAAAACATGTGGTTTGCAGTCTAAATAATCCAGTCAGCTTTATATAATGTATGGTCTGAAGGAAAAAAAACATTTCTTCCAGATAATACAAAGAGAATAAAAGTCTTTACTCAGTGAGTGTATTTTATTTTATTTTATTTATTTATTTGTGGCATAATTTATCTTTGAACATACTGGGTAATATAGGGTGCTTCTGCTTTCCATAATGAAATGTGTGCTCCTGTTCCTTATTTATAGAAATGAATTCAGTGATGCAAATCTTTAGAGTTCATAAAAATTCATTTCAGTCATATAATAAAAAATAAATAGCTTCAATTAAAGATTTTGAAATAATCCGTTTCTCTTGTAGTGCTGTGCCCTGCCAATTAGATGCGTCTGGATTCAACAGGAATCATATTGAGCCCAGGCTTCCCCGACAGCTACCCAAACCTCCAAATGTGTGCATGGACCATTACTGTGGAAAAGGGTTATAACATCAGCATGTACTTTGAATTCTTCCAGACAGAAAAGGAATTTGATATACTTGAGGTGTTTGATGGTAACTACCAGCTATACAACTTGGAAAGTAGTTCAATACCTATATAGTCCATTTTTCAATATACATTATGTGGCTAACATATATTACATTGTTTCATTTACCATTTGCTGAAGAAATGTTTTGTCATGTGTCTGGTTTAAAACTATATGTCCTTGATCAAGTTGTCTGTGTTTTCACACACAGGGTGGTGTGTTTATGTGTGTGACTATACAGAAATTTTCTCCAAGAATTCTAGCTACAGTTGAGTAACTTGTGTTATTTCTCTCTCTCTTTATCTCTTTTATAAAGGGCCAAATAGTCATAGCCCATTGTTAATCTCTCTAAGTGGAGACTACTCATCTTCTCTAAATATAACCAGCAATGGCCATGAAGTGTTTCTCCGGTGGTCAGCAGACCATGGCACTAACAAAAGAGGTTTCAGGATAAGATATATCGGTATGTGATTCAAGTCTGTCTTTTTCATAGCTGCTTAAAAACCCACAAGTGGCATTGAATGCCTGTAATTTTCACAGAGGTTACCTTTTTCTTATAAGCAGCTATCACATTTGTCTTAATCTCAAAGGGTGGGAAGATCTCTCTTAGGAGGAGACAAAAGATATTAACCCTTCTACAACTATCTTCTTCTGACTCCTTTGGCAACATGCAGCCCTCAAACCTACCAGCCTTACATTGACTTACCCCAAGTAAGCCTCTGCAAGCAGGGCATAGGTGAAGGGTTCTGCCTATGGAAAAGGGAACCCATAGGTGAAGGGTGGTTATTCTGGAAAATGGGAACCCAGAGCTGAAGGGTGGTTGTTCTAGAAAATGACAGTCCCTTCACAGGCAAGTGCCTGCATTTGTGGATGTTAAAAATTACCTACATCTCAGAGAGACACAGATTAAAAGCACTGAATTCTATGAAATTACTACTGTATGCACCATACTGACAATTTTTCCATCTTGTCATTTTAATGAGGTTTCAGTGAAATGTTTGGAAAGAGGGGGGGGATACAATAGCTTTGGGTGTTTGATACCTACATTCAAAACATTACGCCCTACCTATTAAAGAAGGATGATAGCAGAGAGAGAGAAAAAAAATAATCTTTTGTTTGGTTCCTCTAATTTAGTATATTATGTCACCAATGACTCAGGATTCACACTCAGCACTTAGACATTATAATCGCTATATACAATAGACATATTACTTCAGGCTCAAGGGTTCTTAGTATTACACAAAGTCTGAGTATTTAAGGATGTAAAGTTTATTAGAAATTCCTGCACTGTGTTCTTCAAAATCCTTGGGTGAGCAAAGACGCTGAATAACATTGCTAAAAACGCACATTTCTGTAGAAGTTTTGCTCTCCTCCCCAATGATATTTGTGGATTTCTTTCTTTCTTTATTTTAAGTGTTGCAAACTGGAAGAAAGCAATATGGGCTAGAATAAGTCTCGTGCAACATTAGTTTGTTTCCATTTTTACTTAAATCATCTATAGGAGAAAATAATTAGATGCTGACATGACAGGTTTTTTTTTTCTATAGAGTGTTTGATCATAGAGCAGACCTTTCCAGAGAGAAGATGTATTTACAATGTTGAAGGAACCCTGCGGCACAGAATCTGAGCCCATCCCCTAGGGGAAAATAGACATTGAACTAGACCAAAAGCTGGTGCCACATAAACAATATATGTTTATTGTCAAGAAGAGTCTCTAGTCTAGACGTTAGGATGCAAGTCCCTGGTGACCCAAAATAGCTCACAGGAGAAAAAGACCTGCAGTATCAGGAGAGATCTCAAAACTAGAGTTTATTTACACCTTTTAATACAGAGTATATTGCTTAAACATCAGGCTAGAACAGGTTAGATAACATATGGAGATATACATGGAGAAACACATCACATTCTTCCTGACATACATTGTTGATCAGTAAACATTAGGCATTGTTACATTGCTAACATGCAACACTGCTAACTAGTAAACTAATCACAGACTCTGGGGGGACGTTTATATCCCTATGCTCTTTTAAATGGGGTAGAGGGTTTTTTCCTTGGAGTTTATAATTTTGTTTTTGGTTTCTAACCATCTGTTTGTTTTATAAGTGTTAGTTTTCTATTTAAAATTTTATTAGTAATGTGGTTGAACTGTCTTTTTTTGTTTTAAAACATATATTTTGTACAGTACTTCTCCTAATACTAGTATCTTAATTTTTGTACTATGACTATAACATCTATGGCTATGGCCTATGGCCATATCTTAATAAACAATAATAATAACAATCCCTATGCTCACACTGGAGGAGAGTATCCCTTTCCCAAGAGATTAGATCAAGATAGTGGGCTGAATGGAGCCAGCATGTCTGCTTCTGAAGGGTATGTAGGGACCTAAGACACCATAAGAGACAGCCCCTTGCCTTGGGTATGCACAGACTCTTATTTGTAATGCTAACTCTGCAACTGCATACATGTTCTTGGGCTAAAGATAACATGGCCCATCTGCTGTTGGTTACATTTGATTCAGAACTGGCCTGGTTTAACCTTTGTATTCTCACGTATGCCAGAGCTCTTTTTAGTGATATTGTCATGGGCATGGACTGGGAGTGCAGTCATAGCAGGATCAGGTCCAGTGGTGAGTTGTGCAGGATTAAGTCCAGGATCACCGTGCAGGCAGTTCAGTGCAGGATCAGGTCCAGGAACTCTCACAGTTCAGGATCAGCAAACAGAGTGTGGGGTAGGGCAGGGAGGCAGACAAGAAAACAGATGAACTGGACTGGGCAGACTGATGAAGCAGGCAGACAGACAGACAGACTGACTGGGAAAACAGAATAAGTAGGCAGACAGGTGGACAAAATGGGCAGATAGACAGAGTGGACTTGAGTCAGGACAGATGAGACAGGCAACAGACTAGCACAGCACTGGTGCCAGGCAGGATGGGCTCCCATTGAAGGTCGCTAGAGGGTTCCCTCGGCCATCACTAGGGGGCTTTCCTGGATGCTGCTAGGGGGTGCATCTAGCAGATACCAGACCCCATTATGGCAGATACCAAGCCCCCATCTTAGTAGATGGCAAACTCCCATCTTGGCTGACAGAGTCCCAACATCCACGCAGACAGGTTCACCAGTGAGGACAGGAAGGACCAGATTCCAAAACAAAGTTTAGAAGAACCAGCCTCCCACTTGTCCAGAAGACACACCAGGAATGGGGAGTGTAGAACTGCTCCAAGCTTCATGCAGACAGCAGGAGGAAAAATCAGGAGCAGATACATGGACACAGGAACGACTGATGATCTTTCCAGCTTCCTGTGGCTACTGACTGGCTTTGTATGCAGGCCAGCAGCCAACCAGGAATCTTGGGGCATGGAACAGGGCTAAGGGTGTGTGTGACCAGAAAGGGGTGGTGGAAACTCATCATTACTATTCCTGGACCCTGGCCAGAGTCCCTCAATAGTCCTGAGCTGCCAGCCCCTTGCTCAGGACCCCAAGGATATCAGTTCAAGGCCAGGGTCCTGACAGATATACTTCAGAGTCCCCTTTCTCTTTCCTTAGACCTATACTCCTACATTTGTTTGTTTGTTTAGTTATATTTCTCAACCGTTTCCTCTTTCCTACATGGGCAACTCAGAGCGGCTTACAACAAATCAATAAAAACAAAACAACTGCTAAATTTCTAAAATTCAAATAACTGTAATGCTAGACAAATTATTTTAGAGCAACCCCAAGCTGCCGTACATAATCCCTGCTCAGACCGGGATGTGCATATATTTCACAATAATCACAAAGTAAAGACAAGAGGAAAACGGCAAAAACTCATATACAAGCAGCCTCTATGGGGATAAAGGGGCCCTTTAAATAGACACATCTTAGGCTACTGCTGGCGCAGGAAAGCATCCTGTGCTTGCAGCCCTAAAGGGGAAATGGTACACTGTATCAGTTTGGTCCTACCACTCAGAGCCTTAACTATAATCCACACTCTTGTGTCCCCTAAACCCCATAGCCCTCAGGAGATGGCCACCCGCCATATCTCTCCCCTCCCATCAGGGCCCAGGGAATATCCCAGAGTTTAACCTAAATATTTCCCTGCAATGCCCTCTGTCTGAACAATATAGCCCTCCTTGCAAAAACGGCCACCTTCCTCGTAAGGTCTAAGTCCGCTGGGTTCAAGATCCTCCGTAGCAAATTAAATTCTGGGTCCATCTGTGACTGGGACAGTGAGCTTCCCAAATATTTGGATCTGAAGGCTTCCAGGGCTGAACAACGCAGCAGAATGTGAGGCACAGTATCCAGGGTCTCCTCGTCACAGAGGGCGCAAGTTCTCTGAGCGTAAGGAGTGCCCCTGAAACAACCCTCCAGATAGGCTGATGGAAAAGAGTTCCATCTTAAACGTGTGAATGCTACTCTCACTGGGTGGTAAATCCAAGTGAATAGATAAAACTGCCCTGACTGGTGATCCTTATAGGGTATATAGTCAGGGGCCACCCTCTGTGATTCCTCCAGCTGTAGGGACTGATTTTGCAGCCTCCTCTGGACCAAAGCCCTAGAGGGTTTGACCCCCATTCTCCTTTAAAAACACACAACACATGCAGTATGCTAAGATTGGTTTTACTGACAGTCATTTCAGTAAAACACAAAATATGACATCCATTTTCTCTCACCATAATGCCTCTTCTGATCATATACCAACGGGGGGAGAGACACTCCTGCTGAATATCTGGAACTTGCTCATTCTCTGACTAGACAGAATGCCGCACGAACTGTACATGAAAAACGAGAGCGAAGGTTTCATCTGTAAATACCCAACCACAAAAAGACAAAGCCAGTAAAAGAGATCACTAAATTGCAACAGGGGGTAAGCAGGCAGGCAGGAGAAGCAAATTTATCTCCCTGCTGCTTTCCTGAATATGCTGGGGCATAGGCAACGTGTGTGTGTGTGTGTGTATGTGTGTGTGTGTGTAGCATACAGGGCACATGCTGCTCTACAGGATTTTTGAAGCCCCATAGATCCCCAGCTCTCACTCCTGTGCACCCCACACTATCAACAGTTACCGGTCACGTATGAATGAGGGGGGGGGTGGTGTTTCATGGACAGAGATGACAGCACCCTATTGTCATGCTTTCTGTCCTCAAAAAATAGGCAAGTGATGCATAATACAAGTACTTTAGAGGCTATTGCTTTCCATAGAGTGCAAGAAAACATGGGCTAAGGGCTGTAAAACAGTCACAACACCCACTCCAACTCAGGGAGATTGAACTAAAGAAACAGTTGCACTGTGGTAAAGACTTATGAGAAGGTGACATTGCAATAAGGTAAGCAAGGCCTTTCTCTTCCACTTACTTAACTCACAGAGAGGGAAAGGGAGAGATTTCCTGTAGTTGTCATCACTGCAGCAGAGTGCAAAAGGGAGCAGGCAGAGAGAAAACAAGGGCAAAAGGGATGCTGCTAAATTTCTTTCAGTAGAAGGATGACCCGTGTTTAAGTAAAAACTGTCCCATTTTTGGTGCCAAAGACTGACTGAAGGTAGAGATGAAGTAGTTCAGATTATTTCATTTATTGAGCCAGCTTCTGTCAGTGAGAGTATGCAAGTATTCAGGCCCCACAGAGCCTTTTCTTAGGCATGTAACAAGTCAGAACTGTGTAGACTGAACAAATGCAAGACAGGTATATATAAGAATGAAGTGAGTTGGAAGGAAATGGATGGATAGGGAAAAACTAACTTGAGAGGAGGCTGTATTGGAAAAGAACATAGATGTCAGACATTGAGGGTATTTTCAGACATGACGCCACCATGGGTGGCCACACTTTACTCCGCCTGACCACTGGTGGTGGTGTCACATTTGATCCTGCCTGCCAGGTGGGATCAAAGGTTTTCCCAGATCATGGCAGGATTTAACCTAGCCTGTGCTGTGAGCTGGGCTCCCTGCCAACTCACAGCATGGGGTAAACCATGCCACGGTCCAGGGAAACCATCCCCGGACTGGGGTAGAGCAGGCTCTCATAGATGATGGCCTGCTCCACCTAACTCCGGCCTGTGGTTGGAGCTTTTCCAGACCCTGGGCAGGATCGAAACATGGTGGCATATAGTGCCATCACATTAGAAAACCCCCTTAAAAATGGTGGGGCTGATCCCAAGCCCCACATGCAGCTGCGTGCAAACCGCGTGTCCCACACATTGTGTCCCGCAGAAATTGCACTCATGCACACAGGGTTCATAGGGTTTGGGATCGACCTCAACAATGTGAAAAATCATTATGATGGTGTAAAAGACAAAGAAGAAATAGATAACAATAAATGAAAATAGAAAACTATGCTAAAGCTTTAGCAAAACTTTGAAGAATTGCACAACAAATTTGCCTAGTTGGAACATTCTGTAATTTTCCTGTTGGACTTTCTGACAGAGAGAACAAAACCCAGATTAAAAATATCAAATACAGTTAAGATGAAGGGAACTTATTTGTTAGTAGCACATCTTTTGTTCTTAATAATTGTTGACTTTTTAAGAGAAGATTCTTGTTACATAAAAAGTAAATATTTTAATTGGGAAGGGAACAGTTTGACCCATACAGCAGCTTGTTTGATTTTTATAGCAATCGTCTTAATAATAAATAATGTGCAATTATGTTTTTAAAAATAATGTTGGAACAAACATAGTTGGATATTCAGTGTTTTAGCAAGGCAATTATTATAATTATAATAATACAGTCATAGAAGTGGATGTTGACTTCACCTTTGCTTTCTGGGAACTAAATCCTGCTTCCCTTACTTTGGGTTTGATTGTGCCTCTTTAGTCTTATTAAATTACTTGCAAGATAAAACATTACTCTGTGTATATATTGGCAGATTGGGCTTGTAACAGTCCTTGCTAAAGCAAATGTCTATCTGCACAGCATAGAAAGGTTTGCATAGAAATAGATTAAGAGTCTTATGAGTTGGTCCTTGAAGATTTAGCACAAGGAGAAAAACATGTTTGTTTATTTGTTTTGTTTTTTAAGCTCTTTACTGTAGTACTCCAGAGTCACCTCCCCATGGATTCATTGTCAGTCAGACAGGTGGACAGCTCAACAGCATGGTTCGCTGGGCTTGCGATCGAGGATTTCGCCTTGTTGGGAAAAGTACAGCTGTGTGCAGGAAATCTCCTCATGGATATCATGCGTGGGATGCGCCAGTTCCAGCTTGTCAAGGTAAATATGTTCCATCGCAAATTAAGTAGCACAATTTAATACATTTTTCTCCACTTCTGAATTTTACTATCAGTTTTTCCAGAGTTAAATAATAATATTTTACATGTCTGTGAAGATTTTTTTACAGCACAGCACTGCATACACAAATTATGTAAGGCAAATATTTTAAGAGCACCTGGTATGGTGAGAAAGTATTGATTGTATAACTTTGAAATGTGGGGGTTTTATACATTTTTGGAAGTTTTGAGCAGGCCGAGACAGTTAAAGTACAAACTTATTCAAATAATAAGATTCAAAATTCTTGATTTAAAATTTAGAAAATTTAATGGACAAATTTTTGGTTTGCTTTTTCTCTCAGCATTCCTTGGAACTGCAAATTTCCACTCAGATTTATACCAGTACCAAAATAGTACTCCAGAGTACGGCAGAGTATTTATTTTTTATTTCTGAACTAGCAATTGATGAATGTAAGAGTAGTGCAGCTGCTCTCTCTCTCTCTCTCTTGCATTAGCTATGTTTCACTTTTGTGCTTTTTTGGACCTTATTAAGTTAATATTAACTTTCAAGAATGACAGCTTGTGACAGGATCTAGCAAATAACATTGTATTTACCTTAATAATACTAATAATACTACTACTACTAATAATATAATATAGTGCCAACAATGTACCTGGCACTTTACCATTAACAATTATAAACAATTATAAACAGAGGAGAGATGACTGGAGGGGAACAGAGGGAAAGGTAGAATACATCTAAGAAGTTGCAAAGTTGCAGGTGCACATGGTTAGTTTAGTTAGAGGAGAGGAGGAGACATACATCCACAAGAGACATAAATTTAAGAGGTTGCAAAATTGCAGGTACATATGGTTAGTTTAATTACAGGGGAGGAGGAGAACCTAAGAATATCAGGGTGGATACTAAGGGGATAATGAGCTAGGAAAAACCTGATGGAAGAGAGAAGTTTTCAGGAGGAATTTGAAGATAGGGAAGGAGCAGAATGGATATGTTCAGGGAGAGAGTTCTAGACATGGGGGCAGCTGTTATGGAGGGGTAGGAAGAAGGGGTTTTTTCCCCAGGGACCTAGCGCACTCACCCTCTCTTCACTCACACCTTCATGCTCCCAAGGGCTCCACCACACTGGAAAGCTTCCCCTCAGGTTGTAAGGTGGCCGAAAACTCCTTAAAGGGATATGGGCCTTTTCATCACGGGGGTTCCGGTATCGCCACGCCCTGTGTGAAGCCCCTTCACACACCAACACTTGAAACCACACCCACACACCCTTGCTTCCCTCACCCAGTCTCGCCGTGCTAGGGTCCAAGGGGGTGTTTGCCCGTGGGGGAGAGGAGGGGTAGGGCCCAAGGGTAGGCAGGACTGCTAGGGACGGAGGGGGAGACACAGGGAGGTACACAACAGGGTTTCCAGGGAAATAAAGGGGATATCACAGTGTTCAACACAAAAAACAATACACAATACTTAAGGTCACTCACTCACTTGCTCGTATTCACTCTCACACTCACTCTTGCACACCCACAATAACACAGAGTCACTACTTAGCTTTTCCACAAGTCCTCCACACTCCACCACGACGCTCAGGGGCCAGTCTCACAGCACTGCTGATCACCGGCAGTGTGTGAGACTCCTTCCTGGCCCTAAATAGGGGAAGCCCCGCCCCCTTTTCCTTTCAGACGCGCTGAGCGGCGTAATTCTCTTAATTGTTCCCCAGGCTGGTGCTTCTCCTGGCCCCTCCCTGCTACACAGGGGCTATCTACATCCCCGCGTTGTTCTGTGCGCACTGGGGGCGGTGCTAGCTCTGGGGGCGTGGCCAGTCCCCGTGAGACTGCTTTTGGCCGCTCTTCCTCGCTTCCTGGGGGTGTGGCCCTCTGCTGCTGCCATGCCTGTTTGCCGCCGCGCTGTTGTTTACTCCAGCTGCGGCGGCGATTCCTGAGAGCAGCAAGGGAAAAGGGGTGGATATGTTTCAAGGAATAAGAGAGTCATCATCAGGCCAGCATGGTAACAGAGGAGGAGTGAAGCTCCTTTACAGGACTGTGGTGGGAAACAAGCTCAGAGAGATAGGCCATGAAGGGTCTTGAAAGTAAGGACCAGGAACTTGTGTTGAATGTGTTTAGGTAGAGGGAGCCAGTAGAGAGAAAAGAGATGGGACTGAACATGGTCAAAACAGTCGGTGAGGTGGATGACCTTGGCAGCAGAGTTCTGAACAGAAATGAGGGGGCAAGATGAGAGTGGGGAAGGCCAGTAAGGGGAAGGTTGCAATAGTCAAGTCCAGAGAAGACTAGTTTTGGCAGTGGAAACATTAATGACCCAGATCTTACTAATGTTGTGTAGGGAGAGATGACAAGAATTGGTGACAGATTGGAACTTAGCTCTAAAGTAGAAGGAGATATCAAAGATGAACCCAAGGCTATGTGCCTTGGGGCTGGTTGGATGGTGATCCCATCAATGGAAATTGAGAAGGAGGAGAGAGAAAGAGAGAAAGATTTTGGAGGGAAGATGAGGAGTTCAATCTTGCAAATATCAAGTTTGAATTAGCAGCAACACATCAAGGCAGAGATGTCAGAGAGAGAGTTTGTGAAGTGAGACTGGATGGAGGAAGAGAGAGGTGGAGTGGAAAGATAGAATGGAGTGTTATCAGAGTACAGGTGATACTGGAAGCCATGAGATTCAATGAGTTTGCCCAGGGACCAAATGTAAATAGAGAAGAGAAATGAGCTGAAGACAGAGCTTTGCGGAACTCCTACAGAGATGGGAAAGGATGTGGGGAAAGAACCAGCAAGAGATTCATTGAAGAAACAGTTGGAGAGATAGGAAGAGAACCAGTTAAGGTCTGAGCCACAGAAATGAAGGGTGTGAAGTGAGTCAAGGAGGAGGGTATGGTGGTCAACTATGAGTGTTTTCGGACGTTATGCAGTCCGGATTCACCACAGTGGATTCCCAGCGGTGGTGAACCGAACAACCACCTCCCGTGGTCAAGGAGAGCCCCGAACAGACGTGACAGGAACAGGACCATGGCAGGGAATTGGGCTGCTGGATCACAGCCTGGGGCAGCGCAACACACGTGATGCTGATTCCCGGCCATGGTCAAAACACCCAGAAGGCACCGGGGAGGGGTGGGACACAGCCATGGCCGCCTGAGGGCAAATGAAGCCAAAAGGGACAAAAGGGAACGCCCACACAAGGAAAACGGGAAGGGAGGGGGGAGAGGGAGAAGAGCCGCCATGGTACCGCAACAGGCAATGGCATCCAGAACCCCCACAACAGCACAGTTCACACAGGCACCCCCTCAGCAACACAGGCAGTCCCAGAATGGGGGGCCCTGGAAGGTCAGGGCACAGACACTGGGGGAGGCCACATGGAACAGGGAGCAGCCCGGGAATGGTTCAGGAGGCACACACTCACCCCAAGCACAGGCGAGGGTGCGATGGAGGGGAGGTAGGAGAGCCGGGACCGTGCAGCAGGTCCAAAGTCACATACATGCCCCCCCCCGTGGGAGGAAGATGGGAGGTGCAGTCTGGGGGCCCCAGAACCCCGAGGTCACCCAGGCACCCATGAGGGGGGGCAGGGGCACAGGAGGGAGCACAGGTGGCTGAGGATGGTCAGCTGCACCCAGGGGAGTCGGGAGGCCGTGAAGAGAGCCAGACTCGGACACTGGAGAAGGCAGCCACGGAGGGGAACACCAGGTGCAGAGGCAGATGGGGGGGTAGAGGGGGCCCACCACCACAGGCAGGGGCAGCAGCACCCTGGGAAGCAACCAGCACAGCAGCACGGCCGGGACATCAAGGAGGGAGCAGACAGAGGACCACGGCAGATGGGCGGAGGCGGGAGCCCACGGGGGGGCAGCAGCCAGGGCCCGAAAGGCACAGCCAGCTGCTGGGGGCCACAAAGGGGCCAGGGGCCGGGTGCTCCACCAGGTGAACTATATGGGTCCAATGAAGCATGCCCCGGCAGTACCCCAGTACTGACATGTGGTGGACGATCAGGTAGTACACCTCAAATGGATCTGGCATGGAGAACCCCAACTGCACATCGGAACGGGACCACACACCAGACAGCGCCACCAACTTTGCCGCGGTAGGCTCAGACATGCAGTAGTCTGCAGCAGGGGACCACGGAAGGTGACCCAGCTCCAACAGCCATTGATACACTGCCCCACGAGAGCACTGGTACCCATGGACCTTATGAACGCAGCCAGCTGCGTTCCACGGCCACGGCCGTAGGACACGGCCAAGACAGGGCCCCCCTCCTCCAGACAGACCGTGTAGGCGGCCAGGCTGCACACAGACATGGCAGACACTGTCTCTGCTGCAGACCAACTCACATGAGAGCACCTCATCTCCGGGATGCGCCCATCGGGGAAGGGACACAGCCCCAGTGTCTCAGCATGCAGGCGGCAATCCCGGGCCCTCGCCTCATAGCCGAAGTAATGAAGGCCAGAGCTCAGGCTCACATAGGCAGGCTGTCCAGGCAGCTCAGGAGCAACTGCATGGCCGGGGTATGCCACAGGTCACACAGGGCCATGGTCTCACAGAAGGTCCACGTATGGTGGGGCCCAGGGGACCCATGGGGGCCAGGAGCCAGAAGCCCAGTGAAAGTGCAGCTGGCCATGGTCCAGTCAGCCAGGGAGAATAATAGTTCCAAAAGGGGGGCCCACATTCCCCGGAGGGGCGGCAGGGGACTTGGGGGCGGGGGAAGCAAGGCCAAGCGATAAGGCCACAGGCCGCAACAAGGCATGGCAACAGAGCGAAGCATGGGGTGCGGACCCAGCACAGCTGCAGGAACAGAGCGCACAAACAGGACAGCCAACATACTAATCAGGCCAGAAAGGACACAATGTTGCCAACAGAGAAAGGTGGGAGGGTGCATGCCTGTCTGTGCACAAGGCCCCATGCAGGGACTGCAGGTGTGCTCTGCAGCCTGCCTGCACCTCCCCAGGCCTACCGCTGTGCAGGAAGTGGCCCGGCCACCCAGGAGGGGGGCACCCCCGGATGACATGGGTGCGCCCGTCTGGTCGCTGGGTCCCGGCCCGGGGATGGGTCAACATGTGTCCCAGCCTATACCAGGGCCAGCTGCACCCCACCCGGGGCAGACCACACCATGGAGCGAGACAGATTGGGCACCTGCGGGATGCACCTAGCGCTCTGCGCCCACACCGATCAGCTGCACATCCTGACTGCTGTGGTGCACCTGGGCATCTGCCTGCAGGTTACCTTGGCCTGGAGCGCCGCTAGGGCCCAGCGAGTCCACCACACCTGCAGGTGCTCCCTGGCCCAGCTCAGGGCTCAGCGGGTGACCAGGGTGGACCAGCAGGCCATGAGCCATGGCCGGAAGAGGACCGCTGCGCTCCACAGGGTGGCCAGGCACCTCCAATGGCAGAGGGAGACCATGTGGTGGGCTGCCCTGCTTGCTATGCCAATTTTCCGGTGGGTACAGGTCACAGAGCGGGCACAGGGGTGGTGGTCGCAGGCACTGGCTCAGTGGGACGAGGCCACCTGGAGGGCGCACTTTCGGATGGACAAGCTCACCCTACTACAGCTTGCGGAGCTGCTCATGCCCTGGCTGGAGCAGCAGCACACCCCTATGAGGATCCCCATCCCCATGGTCCAGCGGGTGGCCATAGGGGTTTGGGCTCTAGCAATGCCCAACTCCTGCCGGTCCGTCTCGCAGCACTTCAGTGTCAGGCTGTGCACCATTGCCTGTATCCTCCGGGATGTCTGTGAGGCTGTGGATGGCATGCTCCTGGACCAGCTGGTGATCCAGCTGGTGGACCAGGTAGCAGTGATGGCCGGCTTCACAGCTGGAGTGTTCCCCAACTGCATGGGCACCGTGGATGGCTCCTACATAGAGATCCTCTGACCCTCGGCTGGGGAGGCCACAGAGTATGTCAGCAGGCACGGGTATCACTCCCTGCAGCTGCAGGCTGTTATGGACCACCGGGGGCGGTTCATCAACATCTTCACGGGCAACTCGGGGTGCAGCCATGATGCCCGGATCATGACCATCTCCCCCATCTATGCCTCGATGTACCGCGGGGACTTTGTGGACATGGGGATGACCCAGATTGAGGGGATGCTCATACCCCCCTGTATCCTGGGGTACCTGGCCTATCCCCTCACCCGGTGGCTGATGAAAGTATACCCGGTCACCCAGACCCCTGTAGAGGCGCTCTATAATTCCCGCCTGTGTGCAAGCCTGACCGTGGTCGAGCAGGCGTTCATGGCCCTCAAGCAGTGCTGGAGGAGCATCGCTGGCCAGCTGGACTACATGGTGGAAACCTCAACCCTGGAGATAGGTGTCTGCTGTGTACTGCACAATGTGTGCAAGACCGATGGGGCAGCCCTCGAATACCCCATGCCACGGCACCCTCCTGGTCTGGTACCTCTGTACGTGATCGCGGACAACCCAAGGGAGTACCTGTACGTCAAGCACATCTGTGTCGCCCTCACCAGGCATATCAGTCGGGCGTCCGAGGCATGAGGGTCCTCAACCTGGAATCCACCACCATGGGGCCCCCTGAGGCTCCCTGGATGAGCCCCTCTATGGGCGCCTCTCCCCCCCCACGGGCCCATGAGCAGACCAAAGGAAGTGCTACTGCTGTCCCTACATTTATTTGTAAACCCAATTACAAGTGCCTCCAACACCCCAACCACCACCACCCCACGCTGGTTCCATGCTCCCCCACTCTCAGACCACCCTCCCCTTTCCCCCCTTCCCCCTGTCTCTGGGGTCACCCCCTCAGCCACCATGTGGGCACCGCAGAGCTCTGTGAGCTACCCTCCCCCCTGCTGTCCATGTCCCCAACGGTGTCCTGGGAGGCCTCAGTGTCCGGAGGGGCAGGTGGAGGTGGGAGGGAGGGTGGACCTGGGACCCGAGAGACCCCCCTGGGTGACTGCTCATAAGCACTCATAGTGCCAGCGTGCAGCAGCAGGGAGGTCCTGATGTAATGGGACCTGTCCATTTTGGCTGAATGCTCCCGCACCATCCCCGCGATGTCCTGTTCCAGCCACCCGAATGCCTCTGTCTGCCTGCTGTGCTCCCGGTGCTCCAACCTCAGTTCCAGGTGCACCTCTGCTAAGAGACCCTAGTCCCGTGCCTCCACCCATAGCAGGGAGCACTCTATGGATGCCTCCATGCGGTCCATGGCCGCTATCATCTGCTCCCCCTGTTCCGTTGTGGTCCGGATGATGTCCTTCACCTGGTCCTCCCTCTGGCGCCGTACCCGTGCCCAGTGTTCCCTCACCTGCTGTGCTGGGGGCACGGATTGCTGGGGCCACTGTGGCTGCCCTGCAGGGTACATGGAGGTAAGTCATTTGCTGCCCTGGGAGACCACCCCTGGACCTGGGAGAAGCCTGGGGATCTCTGCCCCCCTCGTGGGTTGGCGCCAGTACCCCCTGGTCCCCAACGCCCCGCCTCCACCCTCCACCCTGTCGGTGTGTCTCACCTGGGTCCTCCGGCTGCTTCCCGGGCTGCTCTGCGCCGGCCTCCTCACCTGCCCGCCTCTGGTGCCAGGGCATTCCGTGTCCTGTGGGGGTACGGGGGGGTTATTGGTGGAGGGTGGTTGGATTGCCTGGGCGGACCCCCAGGCCCCTGTCCTGTGGTGTCTGTGGTGGGTGAGGCCTGCCCCCTGGCTGGGGCTCACCCCACCCCCCTCACCCCAGGTCCACCTCCCCTCCCACCTGCCGGCTTACCCTCGATGTCCATCTCCGATCCCTCCGAGGCCGGCCCCTCCATGTTGCTGTTCTCCCCCTGTGTCCACTAGCTGAGGGTGATGAGTGTGCTGGCCTCGGACTCCGCCTGTCCGGCCAGAGGGTGAGAGCTCTCCGGGCTGGTGTCTGGGGTGGGCCTGCTGGTCTCTGAGGTCCCAGGGCATTCCTCCTGGGGGTCTGGGGCCCTGGAGCTGATGCCTTCCTGGGGGGCGGCAAGGGGAGGGGGTATCTTGGCCCGTTCCCTGCCCTGGACCACAGCACTCCCCACGAGGCATGGGGCGACTATCGATCCCTTCATATGGAGGATGCGGTCTAGGGCATCGTAGGCCACCGGTTGTTGTCCCTGACCCCCTCTTTAGCTCTTTGGCCTTCGAGCGGCACTGTGCCATGGTCCGGTGATGCCCCGCCACCTCCATTTCCTGCACTATATCCCGGAACACGTGCTCATTTCTCTGATTGAGCGCAAGCTCCAGTTGATGCTCCAGGATCCCCCAGATCCAGATAAAGTCCTGGGTCTCCCAGAGCCCCTATTGCCCCCTCTGTGGTAGGGCCGTCTCCCCCTTATCCCCTCCTCCTCCTCCTTCTCGTCCACCACCTGGGCAGCTCCTGGATCCTCCAGGGACTAGGGCTCCTGGACCCATTTCCATGTTTGTGGGAGGAAGGGGGTGGGGATGTTGGTTGTTGTACTACCTCTGCCGCTGTACCTTGGCCCACCCCCTCCCTCCCTCCTGTCGGCCGGGCACCCACCCCCTGGGTGCCCCTGTGCCACTGGGCACCCTCCCCTTCGGTCTCCTTACCCATTTCCAGAGTGCATCCTCCCCTGGAATGGCAGCAGGCACCGGGGTGGCCTGTCCCAGCTGCTGCTGCTGTCCCTCCACTTCCTCCATTTGCAGCACAACCACCTCCTCCTCCACCTGCACTTCCACCACCACCTCCTCCTCCTCCTCACTTGTTCCTCTCCCTTCCACCTCACTCCATCCCGCCACGTTTCCCTGCTGCTGTGTGTCCTTTAAATCTCCCTCTGTGACCTGTGTTGTTGCTGGTTGCCTGGCAGCGATGTTGCATGCTTTGTCCCTGGCAGGGAATCGTTTTCTTTTATTCTGGCCGGTGGTTGCCATTCAGACGTTTCTTTTTATTGTTTCCCATTGGGAATCTCTTTGACCACGCTTTTGGAGATGGTCCGGGCCAGAGCTCCAGAAGCGTGGTTATTTTTGATGCCTGGTGGGAATTTATTGTGATGAACATCTGGCCGCTGCCGAACAGATGTTCAGGGCCCTTTGGCCCCGCCGCGGGATTGTCCGTGGTTCACTGTGGTTGACTGTGATCTTGTAATGTCTGAAAATACCCACTGTCAAAGGCAGCAGAGAGATCATGCAGGACAAGAGTGGAATGCAAGTGTTTTCACTTGACAAGAAGACTGAAGCTACGTTGAAGAGGGTTGAGGGAGGAATTGGAGAACAGGAAGTTGAGACAATGAGTGTAGATGGCACATTCCAGAAATTTGGAAGCAAAGGGGAGAACAGAGATGGAGTGGTAGTTGGAGGGATCGGAGGAGTCAAGAGTGGGTATTTAACACCATCCATTGGGGCTACAATCCTGCCAAGTTTAATCAAAATCAAATGAAAAATAAAGAAGGTATAGCCAAAAATCTGTTTTTCAGGTTTTTCTTATTAATTCATAATAACAAAACATTTTTTTTCATTTTTTGTTATATTCTTTTGTTTTAGTTATTGAATAACAAAAATGAAAACTCCCTATTTCATTTTTGTTATTATAATAATGAAAATGAAATGTACACCCTGGATTAGCCTGTATCAGCCCAGCTGAATTCACCTTAGCCCATGCTGAGTTAACCACTTTCTCTTGGTGCTGCATTGAGTAGCAGCCACTGCCTGCCCACTGGTGGAAGTGGACAAATATCTGACAGCCACCTAACAGACAGGTAGGTGAATCACAGACTAATCAGCTAATGTTGGCTACTTTCTCATTTGTTTTCACTGGCCCTTTTCACACAGGCCATTTTTACACTGATACCCCTTCCTCCCCCCCACGCTAGGGGTTCAGGTGGGTGTGAGGTGGGTGGGGCATCCATGTAAACAACCAATAGTGGGTGGGGGGATGGGTGTCAACTCGATGTTCTCCTGTGTGAACACCAAGCGGGACCGGTGGGGGTGCATGCGCATTCCCGTGCAACACTCACCTCCACCCATCGCACACCAATCTCAACCCACTTCCACCCACGGAGCCCTCCGGAAAACCGGAGGAGGCTCCATGGGTGGAGATGGGTGGAGGTGGGTTTACACAGACACACACACACACACACACCTCCATCCACCATGGCCAAACACCCATTCCCACACCCACCTCCTTCTGTGTAAAAAGGACCACAGACACTCTAATACTGATAAAATGGGTGTTACATTTTATTATACATATAGGTAATAGGTAAAGGTAAAGGTAAATTTATTTTTTTTGACATGACCACAGGCCATTGTCAAGAGTTCTAAAATACATAACTAGACAAACTACAAACTACAATATTATCTGAATACAAAGGAAATTTTTACCTAGCCATATCCCTTAATCCTGCTATACAATACCATATCAAGATCAACCAGTGTGTCCTTCATTTGGAGCCAAAGCCCTCCACCTCTCTTTTTCAATTGCATACCCAACCGAGGCCACAGCCTGGGTGGTCTTGGAATTTCTGTCTGAAAGTAAAATTATTATTTGCCTCTCTAGGGGAAGGTATTTTGCTAAACAGTATATTACGCATTCCTGCATACTGAGGACAATAAAATAAGTAATGTGGTAATTCCTCAATTCCCTCTTTGCAACAGGGACATACTCTTTTATCGTAAGGTATTTTCTTGTATCTCCCCTCCAAAACAGCTGTTTTCATAATCTGTAATCGAAGAGCTAAAAAAGCTCTCTTATGTTGTAGATGTAATCTCTCTTAATATAGCTACAGTCCTCCCTTTTGGGGATTATCAGGCTGTACCATGGAGCAAATTTAATCTTCTGTGCCTGTGATTTAGTCATCTGATTATCCAGATCTAAGATTATAGCCTTAAGCATGCACTTTGCATTTTTGAATGGAAGAGTTTGAAGGAACAGAAAAGATAACCCTATTTTTCCAAAGGTTTTCCCAGTATCCGTCCACCAGGCAGATTTTCTTGTTGTAGCAGCTATCTTTTCCCTCAGACAACATTCAGAGAGAGCTGCTGCTGGGAGGTGTTCAATTTTCATAGTCGAAACCGTTAAGGTTTCAAGTATGTAAGATTCCACCGACCTTGTTCCCACCTCCAGTCTAAGCATGGCTGCTGGAATTGCCATTGGGACCTGAAGAATACACTTCAGAAATTTATTTAGAATGGGCTCTAACATTTTTTTTTGCTAGTGGGAGATGTCCCCACAATAACGCTCCATATCTTAATTTGGCTATAACCGTAGCCTCAAAAACTTTGAGTGCTGGGGCAATTTTTTGGCCTCCTCTGGTATTAAAAAACCTTAGTATCACTCCCATTATGGCTAAAAAACTCTGTTTTAAAGCTTTTAGATGCGGGGACCAGGAACAATTATATGAGAAAGTAAGCCGCAAATAGCTAAACATTTTCACTTATTCTATTTTAACATAATCTATAATCCATCTCTCAGCCTTGAATTTCTTGTCAAAGACCATTACTTTTGTCTTCTTATAATTGATTTTCAAGTCCTCCTCTATACACGCTAATCCAAAATAGCTAAGAAGTCTCCTAAGACCCAAGGCTGACGTAGCTAAAAGTATCGTATCATCAGCATACATCATTATAGATATTCTCCTTCCCTGCACTTTAGGGGCCATATACCTCCCCTTGTCTTGATGTTTCACAATCAAATTATTAACATATAAGTTAAATAATAATGGTACAAGCAAACAACCTTGTCGAACTCCTCTTGTGGAGGGGATTTCATCTGTCAGAGCTCCTTTTTGGCTATATCTAACCTGCATCCAAATATTTGTGTATAAAGATCTAATAATCATCAGAAGTCTCTCATTGAAAGCATTGCTTCCAATTTCCTCCAGAGTTGATCCCTGTTTATTAAGTCGAATGCTGTGGAGAAATCAATAAAAGCCACAAAAAGTGTCATTTCTTTGCTTCTATATTTCTCCGCTAGATGAGCCAAAATATAACAATGCCCCAGGGTACTTTTATTCAGAATAAAGCCTGCCTGATCATCCTCCAAAATCTCATTTTCCGACACCCAATTCTGCAATCTATCCAGTAACAATTTAGAGTACAGTTTAGAGATTATAGGCAATAAACGAATAGGTCGATAATTTTTCAGGTCATTTTTATCTCCCTTCTAATAAATTGGTACAACTATTGCCATTTCCCAATAATCAGGTATCATCCCAGACTCATTTATCAAGGTGAAAAGATTTGCCAGGGCACCAGCCCACCATTCAGGCATTAGCTTGGAAATTTTAGTGGGAATGAAATCCCCCGCCCCCCCTGGGCCTTTCCATTTTTCAGATCTTTTATTGCCCCCTTTATCTCCTCTTCACTAACTGGTTGCCATTTCAGGGGTACTACCTTTGGCCTCCATTCCTTAGCCCCTACTTGGGTATTTCGCGGTGTACTAAAATTAAAAATCTTGAGGAAATGAGTCTCCCATACTGATCTAAGTATTCTTGGCTCAACATACCCAATATTCCCCCTCAAGGAGCTATTAATCAGACTCCAGAAGTCCTTACTATTTTTTTGGTCTAATGCCTCTATCAATTCCTTCCACTTATAATTTTGATATTGATTTTTTAAAATTGTAATAATTTCTTATATGTTCGATAATCTTGCTTATATTGGGGTAGTAAGGAGCCAGTAACATCTTGTTTAAGGAGGCTCACATTCCTCCTTAATGCTGACCTGACCCTGTGGCAATTCGTATCCCACCAACCATTCCCAGTATTCCTCGCTCTTTCCCCTACATTGACTTTGGTAAGGATCAGAATCAAAAGGGAGAAAAGCTCTTCAACCGCCCTTATAGAGTCACCCGGGACCTCGGCCCCTAAAATCTGGTTTCTCAGGTACTGCGCCTTTTCTGAGGACAGGACTTGATGCACTCCTACATCTACCTTTGGTGCCCACCTTATTCTACTAAGTCTTCTTTGTTCCAATTCACAATCGAATTTACAGATCTGAACAGGAGGTCCCATCCCTAGTCCCTCTAAAACCAGGCTGATAGGAAAGTGATCACTTTCTATCCTGTTTCCCACACTAAAGGCCCCCATAAATTTCAGGAGCAATGGGGTGATTAAAGCATAGTCAATTACACTACCACCCTGAGCCAGAGGGTAGGTTATATTTCCTGGAAGATCTCCAGACAAATTTCCATTAAGGATATACCGGGAATTTTTGATGATGAAGTCATAGAAGATGTTCCCCTCCTTATTTACCTGCTGATCCTTTGAGATTCTATTCTCATTCCAATCCTCATCCTGTTCCAGGAGGTTGATCATATTCCCTGCAGTGCTTACCATATCTTCTGATTATCTGGGCCAGTTCTAGAATTGAAATCTCCAAGGATATTTCCATCTCCAAAATTCTTTTCTTTCAACTCAAGCCATATATGCCTAAATTTCTCCCATAGATCAGTCTTTAACCCTGGGGGGGTGGGGGGGATAAACATTAAATATCTGGATTGGAATATCAATTCCTGGGAATATACATCTCAATACTAGGGCTGTATTGCCAAGGGACCCTTCCCATGTTACTTCAGCTTTAAGATTAAGAGAGATAAATGTAACGATCCCTCCCGACAGACATCCTTTTAGGTGTCTTTGTTCAGCTGGCAAAAGCCAGTTGTGAAACCCCTCTAATTCAATCTGATCAATATCACAAATCCAAACTTCCTGCAGGCAAACAATATCATATTGTTGTAGATACTCCAAAAAAATCTTCTTCCAGTCTTTTCCCCATCCACCCTGCTATGTTCCAGGATGGAATTTTTAGGGGGAGGGATCAACATAGGTTTTGTTTCCCATCCAATTTGGAAGTGGGACTACAAGTCAATTTTTTCCAGGAGCAACAATTTCCTCCAAAGGGGGAATTAACTGGGCCGGATGTTCCTTACCCAAATTCTGCCTGATGTTAGTTTTCTACTGTTGCTCAGGATAAATCTCCCCCCTCTCTTGTACAAACAGGGTCTTTCTAAGGTCCCTAAATTATAAACCTCTTCATTTACCAAATCCCCCTCCTCCAGGGGCAAACTTTCCTCCTGAATTTCCTCTACTATTGGAATTACAGCAGGATAATTCTCATGGTTTTCCACTAGGTAGTCAGATCCCTTTTTTTTACTCTTAGGAAAATCTTCATGACTCCTTTCTATATTTAAAGAATCTTGATGTTTTCTTATTTTACTTTCTATTTTCCCTTTTTCCTGATTGTGATCCAATACACAGATTTCAGGGGGATCTTCATCTAATACTAATAGGGGTTTGTCAAATAATCCCTTTATTATACATGTTGCAGGAATGAAGGTGTGCTCTATGGGTGCCCTGCAACATGTATAATAAAATGTAACACCCATTTTATCAGTGTTAAAGTGTCTGTGTGAAAAGGGCCACTCACAAATGGCTACTGCCATAGCACTAGAAACTCACTCATTTTTCAGGATGATCACATCTTAAAACATTACTTTTAAATTTTCTCTTCAAAGGATAAGGATACTATGTATCCTTATAGTCTTTTGTGTTCATTGCTTCTCTGAAGAATGTGAATAACCTTGATATTTATTTATTTATTTATTTTCATTATTTATGCCCCACTTCTCCTGCCTAGGCGGTATATGATTCCTAGGAGTATATGATTGTTTGAAAGATTGAGAATAACTGCAATGATTTTTGGAGTACAATTTTTAGTTTTACTAAAGCCAAAATGAAATTTAGAAATGTTTGATAAGAAGAATTGATAGATTTGAACCATCTTTTAAATTATTTTAAAATTTATTTTAGAAACTTTTACCCCGCCCATCCTGCCACAGGCATCTCTTTGAGTTTTATATAATCCAGTTTTCTCAGTGATTGATTAGACTGCTTGAGGTTTTGGCTAGGGTTGCCACCGTAAGTCATTTTTTTACCCGACACTTCCATTTTGGCTTATGGGAGTGTTAAATTTAAAAAAACACCAGGTGATTTGGCACTTGAGACCGACAGTATTTGGTGCTTTGCTTTGCAGAGAGAGAGAGATAAGTACTTGTCTCTTTGATAAATGTTGTCATAAACTGACCCCAGTGCAAATCAATAATTCCTGTTAATTTTGATAATTTTATTGGTCATGCTTCAAGCACGTTGTTGTAGGCTGAAGTTTAAAGAAAATGCTTTGGGCAGACAAAGCAAGTAACATTTCAAAACAAATATGACTGAATCTCCTTGCTTCTTTCCCATGTTATAAATTGTCATGCCTAAAGTGATTAATATGCCAAAGATGCTAAAACAATAAAAGAAAGAAAGAAAAAAGGTGTAGAATTACCATCCTCAGTTTTAAAATTATTCTCTTCACTGTACTGTTTTCCAATAATGCATATATTTCTCAGTTGAATAGCGTTTATTTATTTATTTATTTATTTATTTATTTATTTATATTCTGCCCTCTCCCCTGAGACTCAGGACGTCTTACAATAAACACATAAAATACAGATATAAAATAGATAATGAAAACCCCACAAAACTAAAAGCACCCTGTATCTCTCCCCTGGGAGAGCTCCCACTCCACAAGCCCATACCTCACCTTCTCAC
The DNA here is from genome assembly GCA_003113815.1 of Sphenodon punctatus. Taxonomy (NCBI): domain Eukaryota; kingdom Metazoa; phylum Chordata; class Lepidosauria; order Sphenodontia; family Sphenodontidae; genus Sphenodon; species Sphenodon punctatus. The sequence goes on along the minus strand of QEPC01013456.1, from coordinate 534,084 downwards.
AGGGTCATGGCTATATCCCACCCCCACCAAACCATTCACACCCCAATCCCCTTTAGACATCAATTAAAGAGTATATATAAAATACATTCTCTACCACACAATCCCCCACCAACCCAAAAAACCTTCATAGTAATATGAACAAATATCTGGGGTGAAGTAGTGTTAAAAGAATATTAGCTTCTGCTTCTCAAGGCTTTTGGGTGAATGGCTATTTCAGGTTTACAGCTAGAGATGATAGCCTAATTCTTTAATCCCCAGAGTAGGGGACAGCAGTTTTCTACCAATGTTACCACTCAGAACTGTTTGGGGGTGCAACCCCAGAACCAGGGGACAAGCATAATTTCTCTAGGCCCAATACAAAATTGTAACACGGTGGGCCCCCAACCGGCCCACCCACCCCTGCTGCAATCTCATCCCATACACACAGGGTATTTTCAGACGTTACAAGATCACGCTCAACCACAGTCAATTCCCTGTGGTGGGGAATGGTCCCGTAACGTCTGCTGGGGAACCGGAAGTTCCCCCCCAGATGTTTACCACACTAAATCCCTGCTGGGAATCACCTTCACCACTCGATCGGCTGAATCCATGGGGCCGGGGCCGCTCGCGTGGTGAAGGTGATTCCCGGCGGGGATGAAGGGTCTGGAATCCCGGGGCAGGCGCTGCAGCTGACCACGGTGCCCACCCATCTCCTCAGAGGGCGGCTGGCGAGGGAGCATGGAGGGGGCGGGGTCGTGCGGCCGCATGTTGTGCCACGCGGCCCCGCCCTCTTCCCGATTCCCCGCCGGGATCCCCTGGCATGTCTGTTGGCCGTGCCGGAGAGATCCCGACGGGGAATCTCAGGGTTGTTTCCGTGATGGAGCGAAGCCGCCCCATCACGTCTGAAAACACCCACAGTCTCACAAGACATGAAAGAAAAAAATCAGCAAGGTGATTTAAGTGTTCTTATGATATAGTAGAACGCCTGCAGTTTTTGATGATTGCTAGCTTGGTGAAACTTCTTGCAGCTTCTGCCACAGTCACTAGCAGTGCACAAAAATGAGAGCTGACTCTGAAGAGCGATTTTTCTGCCTTGCAAAATCTTGTTTCTTTATCAGTACTTGAAAGAACTTTGTACCAGTAGCTAACCAACAAAAGGCATGAAAATGAGCTGAAGTACCTTTTCAGTATTTCCACTTGTGACTGAGCTTCATGTGCCAAGTTTAATTCAAGATCACATTCCAGTGCTTCCAGAATACCTGGAAGATGCTTGGTCACTGGACAGACAGCATCAGCACGTGCACTCCAGCACGTGTCTGATTGAGAGTGGATTGGGCAGTAAGTTACTGCACACAACCAAAAAATGTTAATGTTTCAGTACATGCTGCAGCAGCATTAACTCCTACAAGGTTAAGTGAATGGGAAGCACAAGAAGAATACACAGAAAGTGCATTTTTGGACATAATGCAGGCCTGAAGATCTTTTATTTCCCCTGATATATTACATCCATTATCAGATCCTTGACCTATGCAGTCATCAAGATGAATATTATGGCGTTTTAAGCTGGCAATTAGCATCTCCCCTATCCGTTCTCTACTTTTCTTATCAAAGTCGATAAACTCAAGAAACCTTTCTTTAATGTTAAATATGCCACGATCTTGGTTCTGAACTACAAACCTGAATATCAACACATGTTGTTCATGATGAGAGACATCAGGGGTAGCATCACATACAATAGAATAATAGAGCAGGTTCTGATCATATTGTTTTTGCATCTCACTGTCCACGCCATGTCCATCTGACAATGTCTACTGGCAGTAGTAAGTTTTATGATCTATGCTATTTTCATGTTCAGGAGGTTTAGTATATAGTTTGCACCATTTCCCCCCCCCCCAAAAAAAAATAATTAGTGAATACCCTTCTCTTTTTTTCAGCAGACTGTGTTGCTTACGTCTGTGTTCCCTTCCAGAAAGTAGCCGACATGGAAAGAAGTGCAGTGTTTGGGTCATAGCACTCCAAACAAGCCAGTTTCTTGATATTTTTTCCTTATTGTTGGAAGTCTTACATTTGAGGAAAAATTCAGGAAAATTATGTCCACTAACATATTTTGGCATTGACTTGACTAGCTTCTGCATTTCGTCAAAAGTTAGGATACCAGATAGAACAATTTTGTTTATTAGACAGATTCTGGGTGATTTCAGACGTTATGAGATCACAGTGAACCACGGTGAATACCCACTGTGCCTCGAACGTCTGTTTGGTGGCCGCCAGATGTTCGCCATGGTCAATCTGCACGTGGGTTCAATTTCAACCACGCTTCCCGGGCACCCCGGGGGACTTTCCTGGGAAGCGTGGTGAAAGTGATCCCCAGAGGGGACCAAAAAAACCTCATGTCTGGTCGGGCGCCACGGCCCGGGATCACCGGTGGGATCCCGGGCCGTGGCGAATCCGGCCAGACGCAGCGGCCTCATTGACCCCGCCGCCTGCCCGTCTCCCCAGAGGGCGGGTGGCGGGGCACGTGGAGGGGGCGAGGCCGTGCGGCCGCACGTTGCGCCGTGCGGCCCCGCCCCCTCCCAGATCCCCCACCAGGATCCCCCCGACATGTCTGATATGGCGTGACGGGGTCATCCCGGCGGGGGATGGATAGGGTGTTTTCGGTATGGGGCCAACTGGCCCTGTAACGTCTGAAAACACCCTCTGTTATCTGTTTAGGCCACAAGCCAACATGAATCTGGTGGTGTAGCACTACCCTTGTCGTCTTCTTGTAAACCTTCTTCTGAATTTATTGGTGCTGATCGTGATATTACTCGACTCTCTCTTGAAATCATCAAATTGGAGTCAAGTAATTAATCTGGCTGCTTTTCTTCATTAATTGACACAGGAACTTTTTTTAAAAGTGGGATTTCTAATGCAGTTTAAACCAGCGGTACCAGGAAACCTCCGGGGGGGGGCTTTAGACATTCATCCGTGAACCGGAAGTCGCCCGGGCACCATTGCTAATAGCGGTGCCGTGGAACTCAGTGTTTTGAGATGTGGCATAGGTAAGACCCCGATAATTTTGGTATTTTTTTAAATATATATATATATATATATATATACATGTAAGATGTAAGACCTTTTTGTATGGTCAGACATTTGGTGGGTTTGTAGGGATGGGGTGGATTGTTAGGGGATTTGGAGTGAAGTGACATCAGTTTGTACGAAGGAACACAGAGAAATGTTCTTGGTGACTGCTGCACAATTATGGAACTCTTCCCCCTTGGAGATACGCCTAAGCTTGAGCCCGCTTACCTTTTGGAAGAGATGTAAGACCTTTTTGTATGGTCAGACATTTGGTGGGTTCGTTGGGATGGGGTGGATGGGTTAGGAGGAGGGTTGGTGGGTGAGGTTTTAGTGGTTTTTAAAAAATCCCTTTTATATGTTTGTATATGTTTCTATATGTTTAATGTTTATACTTTGTTTATATTATATATAAATAGATAATATAAACACACACACACACACATATTATATATATATATATATATATATATATATATATATATATATATAATATGTGT
>QEPC01013456.1:498946-529119 GCA_003113815.1 Sphenodon punctatus | reverse complement strand
GTCCCCCCTTCCACCCGCGCAGCCTGGACTCGGGGAGGGTTTGTTTTTTTTAACTTTTTTGGTGGGGCTTTAAGTTTTTACATTGCAGCCATTTTTAAATGGCTGCAATGTAAAAAAATCCGGTACCCGGAATCCGGTAACCAGACCGGATTTACCGGGTCGAATCCGATAATGCCAGTACGCCCGGTACCGGCATTATCGGATTCCGGATTTACTGGTTTTCCCGCCCCTACTATTTATATATAATATAAACAAAGTATAAACATTAAACATATAGAAACATACAAACATATAAAAGGGATTTTTTAAAAACCACTAAAACCTCACCCACCAACCCTCCTCCTAACCCATCCACCCCATCCCAACGAACCCACCAAATGTCTGACCATACAAAAAGGTCTTACATCTCTTCCAAAAGGTAAGTGGGCTCAAGCTTAGGCATATCTCCAAGGGGGGAGAGTTCCATAATTGTGCAGCAGTCACCAAGAACATTTCTCTGTGTTCCTTCATACAAACTGATGTCACTTCACTCCAAATCCCCTAACAATCTCACCTGGGGGCCTCAGATAACATCGAACAGGTGTGGGGACAAAATAGAACCCTGTGGGACCCCATGAGGGAGCTCCCAGGGGATGACATGCCACCACTCATCACAACTGTCTGGGTTCTCCCATCCAGGAATGAGTGGAACCATGCATGAGTAGTCCCACGAACCCCCACCAGGTCCCACACCCATGTCAACAACACCCCATGATCACCTGTGTTCAAGGCTGCCAAACAGTGAAAATTGGCAACATTGCAAATGTGACACAGTATCTGATTATCCTCTCACACAAATGTACATCAGAAGTTTTTCCACTGAAGTGAATGGAGTTAAACTGGTGAAAAATAATATTTATTAATCTTGTTCATAGAATGGTGAAAGATGACTTATTTGTTTTGTTTAGAAATGTATGGACAGACCAGAATTATTTTAAGGAGCCTAGTGAAAAGGAGATTAAGGGGAGACTTTATAGCAGCCTTTAAGTATCTAAAGGGCTGCCACCAAGAAGACAGCAAGCAACTGTTCTGCATGGCTACATAGAGACTAGAAACAATGGGTTCAAGTTACAGGAAATTAAATATCAGGGAAAACATTCTAACACTAAGAGCTGTGTAGCAATTTAAACAGTTGGCTAAGGTGGTTGTAGGCTCTCCATTGCTGGAGGTTTCCAAAAAAAGTCTTGACAGCCAACTGGCAGGGGATTATTTCAGATGTTACGCGCTCCCCAGTCACCACAGTGGATAACCAATGGTGGCAAGCCAGCCAACCCCCCCTCCCCCCGTGGTCCAGGACAGTCCCGAACAGATGTGACAGGAGCAGGACCATGGCAAGGAAACGGACAGCAGGACCACAGCTGGGGCAACACAACAGACGTTAGGCCGATCCCGGACCGTGGTCAGAACACTCAGAAGACACTGGGGTGGGGTGGGAGGCAGACATGGCCAACCAAGGGCAAACAAAGCTGAAAATGCCAAAAGGCAACACATACACAAGGAAAACAGGAAGGGAGGGGCAGGAGGGAGAAGAGCTGCTAAGGAGGCACACAGAACAGGCAACGGGAAGCCATGGACAAAGCAGAACACAAACACACACACACGCCCGAGCGCATACACACCCGAATGGGAAAGGAAGGAAGCGGGGAAGCACACCGGGAAGGCCAACACACACAGGGGAAGGGGGGAGCCCCAGGCCAAGGAAGCGGAGGGGACCGGGGCGGGACTAGGCCAGGACAAGGTAACAGGCACCCAGAACCCCACTGCCAGCACAGACTGCACAGGACACACAACAACAACACAGGCATCCCAAGACACAGGGGTTCCCACAGGGATGGAGCAGAGTCAGAGGGGGAGGGCAACAAATCTGGGGAAGGCACAGGAGCAGTCCGAGGCCGGGATCCCTCGCGCTGATGCAAAGGCATGGCCAGGGACGGAGGTGAGCAGGAACTGGCATGCAGCACATACAGACCACCCCCTCCCGGAAAAAGCCGGGTGGCGCTGTCCAGGGCCCCAGGCCCGCACAGTCACGGAGGCACCAAGGGGGCAGGGGTGTGTGTGTGTCAGCTCATGGACACAGGAGAGCGGCCGGCTGGCCAAGGGACATCCACACCACAGGGTGAACTGGTAGTGGACTCAGACAGCAGGAACCAGCCTAAGGGGGTCGTGGTGGAAAGGGAGGGCAACACCTCAGGCAGCGAAGGCCAGGGGGTGCCCGTGGAGGGGGCACATCAACACAGGTGAGCGGAACGGAGGCAACAGACCCAGCCACAACAGCAGTGAGACCGGAACAGCATGGAGTGAGCGGCCAGTGCCCTGAGCCACCAGGGGGGTGCAGGGAGCACAAGGAGGGGCACCCATCCATGGCACCAATGACACAGGGGACCTCACAGCCAGCTGTATAGGGTCACAAAGGGGCCTGGGGTGGGGTGGCCCACCAGATGCACATAGTGTGGCCACTGAAGCATGCCCTGGTGGTAGCCCAGCCCCGACATGTGGTGGGCAATGAGGTAGTAGTCTTCGAATGGATCTGGCCCGGTGAGCCCCACCTGAACATCCACACAGGACCACACAGTAGCCAGCGCCACCAGCTCCGCTCCAGTGGGCTATGACAAGGCATAGTCAGCAGCAGGGGGCCAGGGCAGGTTCCCAAGCTCCAACAGGTGGCGATATGCTGCCCCACGCGTGCACTGATAGCCATGCACCTCGTGGATGCAGCCAAAGTAGGAAACAGCCAGGGGAGGGCCCCCCTCCTTCAGACAGGTAGTGAACCTGGCCAGGTCACACACAGAGAGGGCTGAAAGCATCTCTGCTGGGGACCATGCCACATGAGAGCATCGCATCTCCAGAACGTGCCCATCAGGAAAGGGATGGAGGCCCAGCACCTCCAAATGCAGCCGGCACTCGCAAGCGCTGGCCTCATAGCCAAAGTAGTGAAGGCCAGAGCTCAGGCTCGAATAGGCATCAGGGAGGGTATCCGGGCTGCGCAGGTGCAGTTTCATGACTGGGGACTGCCACAGGTCACACAGGGCCATGGTCTCCTGGATGGTCCACCTATGGGGGGAGCCAGGCGAACCTGACCATGGGATCCCCGCAGCAGCACTGCTGGCCATGGTCCAGCAGGCAGAGGGTCTGATCAGCAAGGAAAGCAGGGCCCCACGTTCCCATGTGGGCTGGGGAGGGAAGCAGGGGAGCACCAAGGACACGCGATAAGCCTTCAGGCCGCAACATAGGATGGCTAGCGAGCGATGCGTGGGGAGCATATCCCAGCACAGCTGCAGGAACCGAGCGCACAGGCAGAACTGCTATCACTGATAGCAGGGAGGTGAAGACAACAAGCACCCAGCTGTGGACCACACCGACGGGCGCATGTGCAACCAATACGGGAGCGCAGGTGTAGCCATGGGGGCCAACCCACCATGCACACACCGGCTGGCGATGAACAGGTGGCGAGGCAGGTGGGTGAGGGTGGGCAACACAGGTGCGGAGCCCCCCCAGGTACAAGGGCGGGGCACGGAGGAGAGGCAGGCCCAGGACAGTGGCATTACAGCCACACACAGGGACATGCCACAGACACGGCCCACCATGGACGTGGGCTGGAGGGTGCATGCTGGATGCACATTGCCCTATGTGCAGAGTGGTTCCAGGTGCACACCGACTGTATGAGCCTCGCCACTGACGTGCTACACCTGGGCGCCCGCATCCAGGGGTTCCTGGGCAGGAGCAAGCGGCTTCCCAGCACACCCACTGCGGGTGCCAGCACTCCCACGGCAGGCTCAGGACCCTGCGGCGGTCCTGGGTGCACCAAAGGACCCTGCGACTTGCCTGAGGGTGGACTACGGCTGTTCGCGAGGCAGCCGGGTGACACCAGTGGTGCTGGGATGCCATGCACAATACTTCACTTCTTGCAATGCCCATACAACAGAGGCTGTGGGTAACAGAGCGGGCACGGGAATGGTGGGCCGGGGCCCTGGCCAGGTGTGGAGATGTGGAACAGAGGGCACACTGCATGGACAGGCAGTGCCTAGTGTGCCTTGCAGAGCTGTTGGCACCCTGGCTGGAGCGGATATGCACCCCCATGCATGATCTGTTACCCATGGCCCAGCACGTGGCCATAGCTGTCTGGGCACTGACAACCCCAGATTCCTGCTGGTCCGTGGCACAGCATTTCAGTGTGGGAGTGAGCACCATGTCGGGCATCCCCCATGACTTCTGTGAGGCCATAGAGGGCATGCTCCTGGACCGCACGATCCAGCTCGTGGACCAAGAGGCCGTGATGACTGGCTCCATGGCTGGTGGCTTTCCCAACTGCCTGGGCACAGTGGATACCACCCACATAGAGATCCTCCACTCCTCCAATGGGGAAGAGGTGGAGTACATCAACCGACACGGGTACCATTTCTTGCAGTTCCAGGCGGTTGTGAACCACTGGGGCTGGTTCATCAACATCTCCATGGGCCCCTCTGGCCACAGCCATGATGCCCGCATCCTGACCATCTCACCCCTCTTTGCCCGGATGTACCAGGGGACTTCACCGACATGCGGATGACCAGGATTTAGGGAGTGCTGATGCCCCCCTGCATCCTAGGGGACCTGACCTATCCCCTCCTCCGCTGGCTCATGAAGCCATACCCAGTCCCATGGACCCCAGCGGAGGCACTGTTCAACACCCGGCTCAGCACCTCGCAGACCGTGGTCGAGAGGGCCTTCAGTGCCCTCAAGCACCACTGGAGGTGCCTAGCAGGTCAGTTGGACTTCACAGTTGAGGCCTCGGCCCTCATGATCAGTGCCTGCTGCATCTTGCCCAATGTTTGTGAGACCAATGGGGCTGCCTTGGTGTTCCCCATGCTCCAGCGCCCACCAGGATCCATGCCGCTCTATGTGAATGCGGAGAACCTGAGGGAGTACCACTATGCCAAGCGGATCCACGCTGCCCTGGCATGGTGTATCACAATCAATGCCAGAGTCTGAGTGTGCTGGGCCTCCCCTCAGCAGACCCCGACTGTCCTCGGACCTCACCCGCGGCAATCCCCCAGCCCCTTCTCAATGACGCCAGTCACACAATAAATAGTTGGGTTGGGAACACCTGTGCTTTTATTCGACTTTGTGCATCCCCTGTCCCCCCTCCCGCTCCCTGCAGCTCCATGCCCAGCCCTACCTCCCCCTTCCCTGTTCCCCACCCCACGGACCTGGCTGCCTCGGGATGACCCCTTGGCCCCCCTGCAGGCACCATAGAGCTCTGTGAACTCCCCTCACCCCCGCTGTAGGATTCCCCAACTGTGTCCTGTGAATCCTCCATGTCTGGACCGGCTGGTGAGGTGGGGACAGGGGGCGGGCATGGTGCAGGTGATGCATACAGCCCCCCTTGGTTGGCTGCTGCCTCCAGAGGCTCTGTGGGACTGGTAGGTGAATGCATGGGCCCTGCGGACGTACTGGCACCTGGGGCAGTGGTAGGGGTGCCGTGGGGGCCAGCTTCGGCCAGAAGGCCCGGAAGGGTGCCAGGAAGAGCGGCTGCCATGATGTAGGTACTCATGGTCCCCACATGCAGCAGCAGTGAGATGCCAATGTCCATCTTACACGTGTGATCCGCCATCAGCCCATCGATGAATTGCTATAGCAGCCCCATCGCCTCCTCCTTCCTGGTGTGCTCCCGTCTCCTTTCCTGGCTCATTTCCACCTCCAGCCATCTATCCCTGGCCTCCGCCTGCTGCAGGGCCCTCTCCGTTGCTGCCTCCATTTGGTCGATAGTCACTATCATCTGCTTCCCCTGCTCCATGCTGGTCCAGATGATGTCCTCCGTGAGGTCCTTCCTCCGGCATGATACCTGTGCCCTGTGCTCCTGCATCCACTGTGCTGGGGCCACAGGGACTGCAGGTGGGGGCGTCACTGGTTGCCATACTGGGGAGTTGGTAGGTGACTGTTAGCCATGCTCAATCGCATGCCATCTGTCCTGGAGCATTGCAGGGGGTGATTGGGGGGTCCCCTGATGGTAGGCAGCCAGGATCCCCCCCTGGGGCCCTCCTGTGCCCCAGCCATCCCTCCCTTGCACCTCCACACTCTGCCACTGTCCACACCACCCCTGGGCCGGGGGGGGGAACCTGTTCCACCCCCGCTTCTCTGTGCCCTTTGCGCTCCCGTGTTGGGTCCACCCCCTGCCATGGTGCCTCACCTTGATCCACCAGCTGCTGTAGTGTCCGGTCCCCTCTATCCCTCTTGTCTGGCAGTCCCGAGTGCCTAGGCGCATATGGACCTGTTGGGGAATGAATGTGGGGCATTGTGTTACACTTTCATGGGCCCTGTTCCCGTCCCACCATCCCCCCCCCCCCGCTCGCTGGCACCGGGAGCCGACCAGCAGCTTCTGTCCCCCCTGTTCCATGTCCAGGTGGGTCCCCGTGCACCCCAGCACCCTTCCTGCAGTCCCTGGTTCCTGGGGGCTGCGGTTATGGTCCTGCACCTTGTAGGGGGGTCCCCACCCCTTGGCCCATCCCCGCTAGTCTGTTTTCCATCCCACCTGCATTCTTACCCTCTATGTCCATCTTGGAGCCCTCCAAGGCTGGCCCCTCTGTGTGGCTGTGCTCCCCCTGCATCCACTGGCTGAGGGTGTCCAGTGTGCCAGCCTCAGAATCGCCCGAGTCGGACTGCGGGTGTGGGCTCCCGGTGCTGGTTCTCAAGGGAGGCCTGCTGCTCCCCAAGGTCCCGGGGCATTCCTCTGGGTGGGCTGGGCCCTCAGGGTTGGTGCCTGCATTCGGGGTGGCTAGGGGTGGGGATAGACTGGCTCATTCCCTGCCCTGGACCACTGCACTCACCACGAGCCATGGGGCGACTATGGAGCCCTTCATGTGGAGGATGCGATCCAGGGCGTCATAGTAGTGGGCAGTCCAGGCTCCATGTCCGAACCACTGGTTCTTGTCCTTGATGGCCTTCTACCCCCTCTTTAGCTCCTTGACATTGGAGCGGCATTGGGCCATGGTCCTGTGGTGCCCTGCTGCCTCCATGTCCTGCACTATCTCCGGGAACACGTGCTCATTTTGTTTGTTCACGGTGAGCTGAACCTGGTTCTTGAGGGACCCCCAGATCCTGATGAAGTCCTGGGTCTCCTTGTGCCCCTATTGCCGCCCCTCGCTGGTACCAGCATCTGTTGCGTGTGTCCTCCTCATCCTTGTCCTCCTCCTGCTCCTCCACTAGCCCTCTGCTGGTCTCCTCCGGGGGCTCCAGAGCCCGAGCCCGCTTCCGGGTCTGTGGGTCATCAAGTGGGGGGTTTAGGTGCCTCGGTTCTTCTGATGCATGGACTGCCTCCCTGCCCCCCTCCTGCTGGGCACCCCCCTCTTGCTCCTGTGCCTCTGTGCGGGTCCCGCCTCACTGTCCATATCCATTTCTGGGGTCCCTCCATCCCCTGACCGGTGCCAGGGACCCCCGGTGCCAGGGGCCCCCGGTGCCTCTGGGGCAGGCTGCCCCAACTGCTGCTCCTCCGCTACCACCTCCATCGACAGCACCACCTCCTCCTCCTCACTTGCTTGCTCGTCCTCCGCTCTCCTCTCCCTTCGGCCTTGCTCCATCCCTCCACGTTCCCCTGCTGCTGTCTTCCCTTTAAATCACTCCTAGTCTGTGTGTTGCTCATTGCCTGACAGCGATGCTGCATGCTTTCTCCATGGCTGGGGCTCGTTTTGTTTGGTCCCACCTGGTGGTTGCCGTTCAGTCGTTACTTTTTGCGGTTTCCCGATGGTAATCTCTTTGACCACCATTGGCTATGGTCTCATCCCAACCTCCGGAACAGTGGTTGGGTTCGACCTCAACTGGTGATTGAGCATGGTGAATATCTGGATGCCGCTGATCTGACATTCACGGCTGTTTGGCACCGCTGCGGGGTTGTCTGTGATTGACTGTGATCTCATAACGTCTGAAATCACCCAGGGCTGTTGTACCTGTATTCATCCTGCATCCAAGCAGGGGTTCCAACGCTATGATTCTGTGAATGAAAATAATATTATGGGGCAATGCTGATTAATTGATTGTATTGTTTTTCACCAGACAGACCAAAATGAAAATTATTTTTTGTGATAGCTATATTAATCTCCTTTTTAAAAAAAGCAAAGCTACAGAATTTATTTTAGTATTTTTCTCTATATGAATAACAGAATTTCATGATAAATCTACATCCCACTTGACTCAAAACAATAAAAGAACACGTATGGTACAAGATGTGCTACAACAATTTAACACAGTGGGGTGCATCAGGAAATTAACTTTAAGTGACTTCTAATGAAGTTGTATCTCTACTTTTTCTCTAAGACAATGGGACTCATCTTGACTATGTGGGGTGACACTGTCTAGTTAGTTCTCAGCACTGACGTTTAAGAGATGCAGTTTCTGTAATTTTCATTCACTTCCCATTTCGTAGAACCCAAGGCTAGCTAGATTGCCGCATACCCAGCACCTGGAGATGAAGAAATAGTTTTCGTCATGTTATACTCATCCTTCTGGTTGCTTTAGCAACTCACAGAGCTACTTATTTAACAAACAAATTGTGCTTTTAAAATTACCAAAACACAATCTTTATTGAACTACACTGAGCATCTCATTCATTACTGCAAATGAATGTTTTCTGCTGTAGCAAATCTAACTGAAATATTAAGAAGCTACCATATATATCTGAGTTGTTATTGTTGTTGTTTATTTTCGCTTCCCACTCTACCTACAAACTTAACAGCACCATGATTATGTAGTCAGTTATTCTTAGAAAAACAGTACCCCGTTCCTGAAATTATGGCATCACTGTACTGGTGATACTAATTAGCTAGGGTTACCATAACTTTGTACTGCCCTAGCATTAGGGTGTGATTTGTTCAGATAGTTACTAGCCTTTATTGGAGAAAAACAGCAGCTTTGGGCTTCTGCTTCAGGAAACAAAGACTTCCCCATAGTTCCCAACAATACATGAAACCTGTGGAATGCACATTCTGCTACCTCCCAGAAGTACTGACACTTCCCAGGTTCTTTCTGATGACAATTCAAGGGCCATTATTGAGGTCCAATGGATAGTGTACATAGAACCATAGAAAGATAGAATCTTAGAGTGAGGGGTACCTCAGAGGTCATCTAGTCCAAACCCCTGCTCAGTGCAGGAAATCCACAGCTACAGCATCCCTGAAAGATGGCCGTCCAGCCTCTGTTTGAAAACCTCCAGTGAATGAGAGCCCACCACCTCCCTAGGCAGTCTGCTCCACTGTTGAACAGCTCTTAGTGTTAGGAAGTTCTTCCTAATGTTTAGCTGAAATCTGCCTTTTTTGTAATTTGAGCTCATTGGTTCTAGGCTTGCCCACAGGAGCAACAGAGAACAAGTCTGCTCCATCTTCTATGTGACAGCCCTTCAGATATTTGAAGATGGCGATCTCTCCCCTTAGTCTTCACTTCTCCAGGTTAAACTTTCAGCTCCTTCAACCTTTCCTCTCAGACATCTCAGGCTGCTTTTAAAAGAGGTGCTTAAAAGCGCCTCCTGAGCCCTGCGTTCAGAGAAAAGTCACGCCTGAAAAGCTGTGTGGGGATACGCTGGTCTGAAAGCCCCCCTTCCCCTCTCATGTGTCTCTGCTGGCAGACACAAGCAGCTCTGCATCCCTGAGCATGTCTGCCGGCAAAACCGCACACGGGGGCTTTCAGACCAACCGATATCCTGGCTGAGCATTCCTTCCCACAGCCAGAATATTCTCGGGGGATGTGCGTGGGAGGTCTGAAAGTGGCCTTACTTTCATCAGGGATCATATCTAAATCCATGAAGCCCCACGTAGAGCGGCTCGACTACTGTAACGCGCTCTACGTGGGGCTTCCCTTGTTCTTGGCCCGGAGGCTGCAGCTGGTGCAGAATGCGGCGGCCCGTCTTCTTACGGGGACGGGTCGCCGGGAGCACATTACACCGGTGCTCCGAGCGCTGCACTGGCTGCCGATAGTGTGCCGGGCCAAGTTCAAGGTCCTAGTAATGATCTATAAAGCCCTATACGGCCTTGGCCCCTCTTACCTTAGGGACCGCCTCGCCCTTCGCGCCCCGGAACGACTCCTGCGGTCTGCCGGGGGTGCCCTCCTGGAGGTCCCCCGTGTTAAGCGGGGGGCCACGATGGAGCGGGCATTCTCGGTGGTAGGGCCGCGGCTGTGGAACTCCCTTCCGGAGGAAGCTCGCCTGGCCCCAAGCCTTTTGACATTTCGGCGGAACTGTAAGACCTGGCTGTTTGCCCAGGCCTTTGGGAGGGAGGGTGGGGGGGGTGATTTTTAATCCCCCACCTATATATTTATTTATGATTGTACACTGCCCTGTTTTATTGATATATTTTATATTTGTATTTTAAATGTTTTAAAACTGTTTTTATTGTTGTTAACCGCCCCGAGCTGCATGGCAGGATGGGGCGGTATAAAAATCTACGAAATAAATAAAATATAAATAAATATGACCTACTGATACAGTTTTTTTTTTCTTCTGGGAGCATACAGGTAACATTCAGATTGAAGCATATAAGAGCCAGAGATAAAGCTTTTTCAGCTTTGTTTGTGGAATTATATGTCAAACAAAATTAAATTGCTCTAAGGTCTGAGAAGTATTAATGTAAGTGGTAAGACCGACCTTTTTGCTAAAGCTTTCCATCATCCAAAGTATTCGTTAAAAACAAACCCACAGAAACATTGCAGCACTTCTTGGAATCTCGAAACATCAAAATGCAGCTTGCAAATCTTATTTGTAATGTTCTGTGCCCAGATACTATTGTGATGAGTACCACCAATGCCTACAGATTCATCAAAACAGCTTAGTCAAGTTTACAAAATGAGCAGTATTCTTTAGATCAGCGAAACATTTAGCATTTTAAAGTCTGTCAGCAGTTTTGATAAGTACACTTCTGTCACTGTTACTGCTATCTGGTAACTGCCACTTTTACACATGACAAAAATGAATTCTTATAAGTGCTCAAGATAATACTGGGTGTTATAACTGCTGGAGTTTTGTAATGTGTGAATGTGCTATTCCCCTTTTATGCAGCGAGATCTTGCAGCCTTGTAAGACCCACTCTTACGAGGTTGTGAGATGGGATCTCGCTGCATAAAAGGGGAATAGCACGTTCACACATTACAAAACTCCAGCATTTATAACACCCGTTATTGTCTCAAGTACTTATCAGAATCCATTTTTGTCATGTATAAAAGTGGACCTGTGTGTTAACTTGCATTCCCCCCACAACCCACTTCGTCCATTATATTTTGTGTGCCACTTTACTTAAACCCAGAAAGAGTTTGACATTTGAAAGCTATGGGTTAACACTATGCTATGTGATAGTTCTGACAGGCAGAAATTATATTTTTTTAGATATACAAGATTTTTAATTCATTTGAAACTAGTGAATTGATACAGTGTTTATCAGATCTAACCTGCATAAGGTCCATATAGGATGTAATTTGTTTGTACAATAATTTTCATTATTGGGGCTGATACCATGCCCCACATGCACCACATGTAACCCACTCACGCAGACGCGTAACCTGCATATACACGCATTGGGAGTACATTGTGCCGCACGGAGGGGGTTTGGGATTGTGATCATTGTCATCAGCGAGCGAGCCAATTTTACTTTTAAACCATTTGACCTTGTGACTTATTATTTTTTCTTTGAGAAGCTCCACAATTCTCACCTATAGGATGTTCTTGCAGCTCTGTAGGCATCTGTAAAGCTTCATTCTGTCACCAGTTACTGGACAGACTATAGAAGAGTCTGAAAGAAGGAGAGGCTCTTGCCTCCTCACCGCATGCACTCACCTCATCCACTCACCTCCAAAGTGCAGGCTTTTAGTCTTGTGAGAGAAATAGGGATGGGCGAACGAGGTTCGGAAGTTCGGAGTTTGAACCGAACTCGGTCTGTTCGGTTGACCGAACGGAACTTCCAAACCGAACTTGAATTTCAAATCGAACCGAACCAAATTTCTGAACTCCGATCTGTTCGCCCATCCCTAGTGGCAACACACATCAAAAAACCTGGTTTTGAATGGCCAAACTTGGTTTGGAAGTTCGGAATTCGACCGAACTCAGTCTGTTCGGTCGACTGAACTGAACTTCCGAACCGAACTCGAATTTCAAACCGAATTGAACTGAACTGAAATTCTGAACTCGAATTTCAAACTGAACCGAACCAAACCGAATTTCCAAACTCCATTCTGTTCACCCATCCCTAGAGAGAAAGGAGATAGAAGAAAGAGGCGGACCTTTCCACCTTCAGTTCCTTCCAACCACCACCGACGAAAGAAGCAGGAACATCCCCTCCCGGGAGAGAAGGAACACTGTTCTTTGGAAGATTTCCAAGAAATTGTGATTTAAAAGTTACTCCTCTACACTCTCTATTTTGGACCTGCCAGATAAGTACATTGCTTTTCTTGGGAGGGAGACAAAACGAAGTCCTGTAGAATGTGTGCAGCCCTGTCATGGAGGGCTACAAAAATACAGGATGATCCATTTGAAAGAGATTCTAAGAAGGAAAGCCTTTCAAGGGGGAAGAAGATCTAAAGGCTCATCCTCCAACCTCTGAGCTCCACCTTGTCAGGCACTAGCTCATGCAGCCACATGGCACCCATCACTATTATGCTGCCAGCATAGGAACATGATATAATAGTTGCCACGCGGCCTCAACAACCTCAGCATTTGCACCTGCCGATGGCACCTCCCCCAGCACTGCCAAAAGCGCTCGCTGCAGCGAGCTCACTTGGGGCTTGCCTCATGAGCAGGAGGAAACACCACGGGAGCCAACTGGAGACCCTGCCTCAAAACAGAAGCCTCAGGAGTAGCATAAAAAGAAAAGAAAAAAGAGGAATTAAGTCAGAATGCCCTCTTGCTCCTGAGTCCCAAACTGAGCAGATCCCTCTGCAGCCAGCTCCATATCTATCTGTAGAAACTCTCTGCTCAGGGAATGAAGAGCCTCTAGTGCCCTCTATCACCTCCAGTCATTCCCAAGGTCCATCTCAAATACACAAACACCCCAGGACCTGTCTCCGCATCAGTCCCCCTTCCAGTGCTGTGCTAGGCACCAGTCATACATACAGACTCAACACCATTTCTGGCATCATTCCTAATCCTAGTCAAGTTGCAGATGGTGACAGCCAGTCTAGATCACACTATTCTTCAAGATCCAGGTCACACTCCTGGTCAAGACCAAGGAGCTACTCATCTCACAACTGCTACCCTTCTCCGGGACACAAGCGCCGACACTATAAGCCATGTCAACACAAACAGGGCTACCCCTCAAGATCTCACACCCCAAAACACCACCAGCACAGGAGCTACTCCTGGCCACGCTCACCAGATCCATACTACTGCCACCATAAAAAAAGAAATGACCGAGACATCCTGCATCCCCCTACAGACTTGCACTCCTCCCTTATAGAACAAATGGCATCATCTGCACCCTAACAACCACATGGCTTCCCCATTGAGAGGCCACATACATGCAGCCACTATGGCCTCTCCCCACCCCATTCTGGGATCCTGTAGCTCCAGCACCTCATCCTACATCATCTGGCTCACAGTTGGTACCACATGTATCTCAAGCACCACTGTCACCAGTTGCTCCACTGGGCCTACGGCTCAACCACCAGTGACACTGCCCCCCCCAGCCCCCTGATGGGTCTCTCCATCTTAAAAGCCTTATTGGGTCATTCGGACACCCTCATGGAGATTATCCTTAAACCAACCACTCCATGCACATATCCAGATGCAGGGAAAGACGACTCTACTTCTTCAACCCTGTTACTGGACTCAGATGACATGGTGGACCCACCTCCGACCTTTTGTCAGACCCCGGCCATACTTACCACAAAGGACACCAAGGCTTTCCAGGCAATGCTCTGATGCCTTACTGCCACCATGGCCCAGTGTCCTAGAGAAGAGTGAAGAAAACATGCTCAATCTCCTTTGGGGCATTTTAGGAGGGAGAGAAATTGGATTACTATCTCTGCCAAATTTTGATGAACAGATGACGTCACTGGATACTTTCTGGCAGATCCCAGCCTTATCAACTCCTACAAATAAGGTGGAAGACTCCATATATGCAGTGCCACAAGATGAACTCCAATTGTTCTTCCCTCTCACCTGCTTCTCCCCCTACTTCTTTCCCCTCTCCTCCTGCCCCCCACTAAGCCTATAATCTCCCTCCACCATTCCCACACCACCTCCTCCTTCCCACCCCCACATCTTGCCCCCTGGCCCAAGGCCCGTCTCCTGCCGATTCCATCACCCCCCCTTTCCCTAATCTTATCCCCATTCCCTGTCTCCCACCTGATCACCTCCCGTTCTCCCTCTGGAACTGTCGCTCCTCTGTTAATAAAGCCCCCAATATCCATGATCTTTTCTTCTCTTGCTCCCTTCACCTTCTCGCCCTTACTGAAAACTGGATCTCCCCCACTGACTCTGTCACCCCTGCCACCCTCTCCTATGGAGGTCTCTCCTTCTCCCACCAACCCCGCCCTGAAGGCCATGGTGGTAGCGTAGGCTTCCTCCTCACCTCTTCCAGTCAGTTTCAACCC
The DNA here is from genome assembly GCA_003113815.1 of Sphenodon punctatus. Lineage (NCBI taxonomy): Eukaryota > Metazoa > Chordata > Lepidosauria > Sphenodontia > Sphenodontidae > Sphenodon > Sphenodon punctatus. The sequence goes on along the minus strand of QEPC01013456.1, from coordinate 514,542 downwards.
CTCCCCCCTTCCCCTCTCTCTCCTTCCCCTCCTTTGAGGCTCACTCCATCCACCTCTACTCCCCTCTCCACCTCCGTGTTGCTGTCATCTACTGCCTCCCCCGGCTCCTGCTCCTTCTCCTCCTTTCTCTCTGAGTTCGAGTCCTGGATCACCTTATTCCTCTCCAATGACATCCCCACACTTATCCTTGGTGACTTCAATATTCATGTTGACACACCCTCTCAGTCTGGCATCACCCGCTTCCTCTTCCTAGTCTCCTCCTTTAATCTTCACCTCTGGACTAGCTCCCCCACCCACACTGATGGTCACTCTCTTGATCTCATGTTCTCTAAGAACTGTTCAGTCTCCGATCTCTCCTTCAAGCCCCATCCCATATCTGACCATTTCCTTGCCTCCTTCAACCTTTCCCACAGCTCCCCCTCCTCTTCCCCATCTACCCATACCTTCTACAATCTGCAGGCCATTCTACCCCAGGACTTTGCTTCCTATCTCCTATCTCTCTCCTCTACTCCCCTCAGTCTCCTCCTCCTCCTCCTCCTCCTCCTCCTCCTCCTCCTCCACAGTGAGAGCAATGCTGGAGTGAGGTGAAAACTCAGAATTATTTCTTCCCAACAAGTATTGTGTGCTGGGAGTAGGCTTCTTAAAGATCCTTTTGATTATGATTATGATTATGATTGTTGGTTTTTTTTTTATTTTTATCTGGCACTGTAAATCATTAAAGACAATTCCTTGCCCTGAGGGGCTTTACAATCTGAGAAAAACTAGGAAGGTAAGACAATGGAGAAGGAAACATAGGGAGAGAAAGACATCCATTCACAAAACTGAGAAGTTGCAAGCGCACATGCTTAGCTTAGTTTCAGGGGAGACGCAAGGAGATCCTGAATGATAAGACAGTAGAAGGAGCATTTTTGAGCAATCTGTGGGGTGAGGAGTTAGGGAAAACCTGATGGAAGAGGTAAGTTTTTAGGAGGAAGGGAACAGAGTGAATGCTAATAAGTCTTAGCATTTATGTAACATTTTTTCACCTGTACAAAATTAAATAAGCCTCAGAATCCCCATTTTACTGATTGAAAAACTGAGACAGAGAGAGATTGCCTAAGGGGTCATCAATGGCAAAGCCAAAAGGAGATGACATCAGTGGCAGAGCCAAAAGGAGATGCAATATCTCTTTATTCTCAATAAATTATCCATTTTAATCTCTCATTATTCTTCTCTTCTCTACTTTATCATCATTCATCATTCTTTTCACTCAGTGAATAGCTGGAAAGCTACTGAATTATAGTTCCTATTTCCTGCTGCCCCCCAATAATCTTAAAAGGAAAGAATGACTGATGAGTCATTTACCTCTCAATATTTGATCCTTTCTTAAAATGTATTATCCCTGTTTGGATTGAAAGTAATCATTAGTACGTTACCAGTCACTTACATATGAACTAGTAGGAAGGTATGATATGCATGCAAGATTTTTGAGAAGAGATGTAATTTATGCTGAAGAACGGGGGAAATAACATTTTGCCCATTTTTCTTTTATTCAGCAATATCTTGTGGGATCCCTAAAGCACCAGTATATGGTGGGATATTAACAACAGATTACTTAGTGAGCACCCGTGTTACTTACTTTTGCAATGATGGCTATCGACTATCATCCAAAGAGCTTACTACTGCAGCCTGCCAGGCAGATGGCACATGGAGCAATCACAATAAAACACCTCGTTGTGTAGGTAAGTAGCATACGGAAATACCTTCATGATTAAGAATTGTTCTGTGTTTGCTTTTCATTAATAAAAGGAAATGAGTCACATTTTTTAAGATGACTGCTTTTGGTTGATTAATACAGTACTGAAACATCAATGTGTGTTAAAAATGGTTTTAATCTAGGATATTTGATTAAATTTCATGGAACTTGGTTAATCAAATGCATTATAGACAATATCAAGGCCTGATCCTAGGCCTTTCTATATTTGTAGAAGACAGCAGTTGCATAACCAAGTCAGAGGGTAAAAACAAATGTGCAGGTGGTGTGGCTGCTCCCAAGCCTGGCCTGGGATGTAAAACTATGACCGACATTTCCCAGGAGGGCAAGAAGCACAAAACAAATGTGCCCATGACCCAGGTGGCCAGGAAGCCATCCCAATCCATCCCAACCCCAGTAAGGCTGGGGAACACAACAAACATGTGGCAGCCACCTCTGTCCCCTGTTCTTCTCCCAGCACCCTGCCCCACTCCGCTCCCAGCACTCATCCAGGATAGGTCACCATGATAACCCCCACCCCAAGGCTGAAATGGCAGGGCTGAACGAATATGCTGGCCCACGTTGAAGGCCCTTGGACTGGGCTGCCCCTTGGACATATTCCAGAGGACACAGCCTGGTCCATCCACCTACCCGCCCCAGGACAGTCTTGGACCAACATCTGGCCATTCAGGACCACACATGCGGGTGAGTCCCAGGCCACAAGAGGCCAATGCAGGGCAGCATCATGTTTGTTCTTTCCCAGAGTCTATGACAGCAGATGCTTAAGTACACAGTCTTTACTCATCTTGGGGATGGCTATATAGAAGCTTTGAAGTTTCTAACCCCACATTCAGAGCTCCAGGGGATGGCACGTAATTCTGCAAGGAGAACAAGCACCTCCTTGACAATAATCCAGAAGAAACCAAATGGGCCATTAGACTGAAGCAAGGTCTATCAACAAAGGTGGCATTTGCTAGCTGAAGTGTGGTTTGTTCTCTCTTCCATGAAGTTTGAGAATAAAGGAAAGACCACTACTCCTAATAGTGTGCATGCATATCCAACAATGCAGGAGGATTTTTCTAGTAAGTTAAAGACCTGCCTAGATTTTTATTTCTTCCTTCAGCAGCACAGGAGACAACATCAACTAAATGTCATAGGGAGAACCTGTATAAGAGCCTCCCAAGCATGGGGCAATTGTGATACTCTCTTATACTGCTACCCCATTGAGTATGATGATGGTGGAAAGAGAACTTTCATTTGCAATAAAGATATGAGGAGCTGCCTAACTGAGACAGACCAATGGTCCATCTTAGCTCAGTATTATCACAACCTGACATGGCAGTAGGGTTTCAAATCCAGCTCTCCAGGGTCCCTTGGCAGAGGCCTCACTCAGGCGTGCTACCTGAAACCCTCCAGGATCCCCGGCAGAGGCCTCACCCAGGTATGCTACCTGAAATGCTGAATCGGAGATGCCAGGGTTTGAACTCGAGACATTATACATGCAAAGCATGCTCTCGACCACCTGAGCCATGGCCCATTTGCAATGGAAGCATAACACTGAATAATAAAATTAGGTCAAATAGAATTCCTGAATTGAAATATAGCCAAGGGACAATTGAACTGCCACCTACTAATGATCACACAACACCTCTTGCTGCAGCTGCTTAGATTAATAACTTGGATAATATTGCATTCCAAACATGTAGTCATTCGGATTAAAATTCAACACAGAATTCATAAGAATAAATATTCTCTCATTAACGCACTTGTTAATACCCCTTTATTGAGTCATAAATATTTGTCTCTCTTTTCCTGAAGTTGTTACTTGTCCGAGCATCAACTCGTTTACCTTGGATCATGGGAGATGGCGAATAGTAAATGGCTCACATTATGAATACAAAACAAAAGTTGTTTTCAGCTGTGATCCAGGATATTATGGCTTAGGACCAGCATCTATCGAGTGCCTTGCTAATGGAACATGGAGTTGGAGAAATGAGAGGCCTTACTGCCAAAGTGAGTATTTATTTAGTGACACCCTTGGAATACAAACAATTGCTATTATGTGTATAACTAGTGTGCATTTAAGTCTGTAGTTCTGACTTTTTATATGCCTGAAGAAGGGCCTTGTGTAGCCTGAAAACTTGCACATTCTCTAGGGATGAGCGAACAGAACCGAGTTCGTAAATTCGGTTCAGTTCGGTTTGGTTAGAAAATCGAGTTCGGTTCGGAAGTTCGGTTCAGTTGACCAAACTATTCGAGTTCAGTCTGAACTCTGAACTTCCGAACAGAATTCAGAAATTCAAACCCCATTGAAATAAATAAAATATTATCTTATAAGGATGGGCGAACAGAACCGAGTTTGGAAATTCGGTTCAGTTCGAAAATTGAGTTCGGTACGAACTTGAACTTCCGAACCGCGTTCACCCATCCCTAACATTCTCACCAACAGAAATTGATCCAATAAAAGATCTCACCTGAACTAATTTGTCTTCATCTCTTACATTTGGGAGCAACTTTGCAAACATGCTCACTCTGACCTTCCTTTTAGGTTTCACAAAGATTTTAAATTGCCCAAATATTTTTGATTCAGTTTGCTAAAATAGATGTGCCCCTTCCACAGCACATAACTCTGTACCAGTATATATATCAAGGGCATGTGTTCACTGGTGGCAGTGGGGAAAGCGCAACGAACAAGAATCCCTAGAAACTGTAACAATTAGGGATGGGTGAACAGAACACGGTTCGGATGTTCAGACGTTCAGTCGTTTGGTTTGAAATCCAAGTTTGGGTTCGATGGTTCAGTTCAGCTGAGTTCGGTTTGGCCAAATTGGTCGAACATTCAAAAATAGCACTATCAATACCAAAACCGAAACAAAACCGAAACCGAATTTTTGGCCCTGAAAAGACCTTTTTTCCGCCCCCGAATTCATCCAAACTCATCTGAACATGACCAAACTGCTCGGTTGTTCAAGAGTTCGGTTCGGACGTTCGGTTCAGAAATCCAAACAGGCTGAGTTTGATCCGAACTCCGAACATCTGAGCCGTGTTCACCCATCCCTAGTAACAATACTTAGATGGAAGCAATGATAAGTTGGTGAGCAAAAATGTAGGGGTTTGTTAATCTAAATTTAATTTTATACTTCAGAACAGTACTTCAGTTTATACTATTAAATTATATCTTTTTAGCAATCCCTAATTTAAAAGGAATAGCTACAGCTATTAGCAAATATGTGACAAAGATAATATAGTCAAAATCGAGATTATTTACAGGTTTGACAGGTTTTTGGATGTATTTTAATCTATTCATTTAAAGACATGTTAAAATTATTTAGTAATGACCAGTATACATATTCTTTTAGACTTTTCCAAAGACAAGCTCAGTTCATCATAATTTCAATAGTGCTCTTTGCAGCACTCCTTATTATGCCAGGGGCTCACATTTAACCTTTCATCGAAGACATTTCAGAGATAAAACTGAAGTTCATTTCCATAAGGAATGTAACAGGGTGAGTTTTCCCTACAAGGGTTAATGGGCTCAGTAACCCTGCTCCTAGGTAACTAACCTTAGAGTTGGAGAGAACAACTAGCAGGACCATGGGTGTACTTCCCTCTCTAAGGGCATATGGCATGGTAAAGTAGAGGATTATTGGAGTTTTCTAGAGCAAAAGGAGGTCTGCAGTAATAGCACAGGATATAATTGGAGCAGGGGAGAAGAAACTAGGAAGCTTGCCCTCTAGCTAGGCATAGGGAGAGCTGTTTGGTGAGACCAGTTCATGTGGAAGACCAGGAGATGATCCTAAAGAATTAAACTAAGTGGTTGCTCCAAAACTCCCCAAATTGCTGGGAGGCTATGGCAGTCCCTAGAGCAAGGAAAAGGCAATATGTGAAAAGACTGAATTCCTAGTTTGCCATGAGCACAGGCGATTCTAGAGTAAGACTTGGGCTGAAGAGACAGTGGTGAAACAAACTATTAGAGCACCTTCTCCTGGTGGTCACTAAGGGCCAGAAAGTGGCTTCAGACAAGAATCATATTTGTAACGAACAAAATTCACTGTGTGATTCAGCTTTTTTACTCTTGTTTAAGAAGGGGAACTGAGTCATGGAAGGGCAAGGGTCCATCCTACTACAGGATACTTTTAATTAGTTAACAAATTAAATAATTAATAAATTAAACTTTTAAATCAGAAAATGTTCTGAATTTTGAGTAAAATTAAAATGGTCTCAGTATTCTAGAGCCGCTGTATTATAGATTTATTGTCATGTTCAATTACATGCTGTCCTGGTTGGTGTTAGCCCTAGTAGTAGTAACTGCACAGTACATAGTTGCTGATGTTGTAATGTGTGCCCTGCATAATTCCAACTCCTCCTTTTCCTGCAATAGATCCTGCTGCAGAAAATTTGAATAGGTAGATTAGTTTATCAAAGCAACTGAAGGAAAAATGAGGGAAGGTGGCTTCAGTAGCTGCTGCTGAGCATGCTCAATTCATCTGTGTATGTTCAGTAGTAGAAATGTACTATGTCTCATGTATACCAGTTTATCACACTACACCAGTGTTCCATGCTTAGAGGAGGAACTGCAGACTAGGCTGGAGTCTCCCCCATACTCCCACCATGAATAGCAGCTCCCATGCCCTTCTGGAGCTGCAGCCATGGGAAAGGGGACCCATGCTCTGGGAAAAGAAGCACAACCCATGAATCTGGGAGAGGAGTGGGAGCTAGTGGGTTAGAGTAGGGGGGAAGCTCAGAGATAGGACTCCTGGGGCTCTCTGGGAGGGGTGTGGGAGCTACTGGGTTTCCAAAATGGTGGAAACCATCATTAAGGACAGAATTACAGGGCATGTTGACAAACATGGCTTAAGGGGGGAGAGTCAACATGGATTAAGTAATGCCTCACTAACCTGTTAGAATTCTTCGAGGGTGTAAATAAGCATGTGGACAAGGAAGACCCAGTAGATATAGTGTACCTAGATTTCCAGAAAGCATTTCATAAGGTCCCTCATGAGAGACTCTTGCGAAAGTTAAAAAATCATGGGATAAGAGGTAGTGTCTTACTATGGATCAGAAACTGGTTAAATGATAGAAAGCAAAGGGTTGGACAAAATGGTCAGTTTTCACAATGGAGAGATGTAAAAAGTGGTGTGCCTCAGGGATCTGTATTGGGACCGGTGCTGCTTAATGTATTCATTAATGATTTGGGAAAGGGTGTTAAGAGTGAGGTGATCAAATTTGCAGATGATACCAAGTTATTCAAGGTAGTTAAAACACGAGCAGACTGTGAGGAACTACAACAGGATCTTATGACACTGGGTGCCTGGGCATGTAAATGGCTAATGAGATTTAATGTGTACAAGTGAAAAGTGATGCACATAGGAAAATATAATCCAAACTATGCTTACACAATGCTGGGTACTAAGCCAGGAGTTGCCACTCAAGAAAAAGATCTGGGGGTGGTTGTGGACTATGCAATGAAATCTACAACGCAATGCACAGCTGCAGTCAAAAAGGCAAACAGAATATTAGGAATTATTTGGAAGGGGATAGAGAATAAATCTGAGGATGTTATAATGCCTCTATACAAATCAATGGTGCGACCGCACCTCGAATATTGTGTGCAATTCTGGTCACCCCATCTCAAAAAAGAAATAACTGAACTAGAAAAGGTGCAGAGAAAGTAAAAAAAAATTGATCAAGGGCATGGAAGTGCTCCCATATGAGGAGAGGCTTGGTAGGTTGAGGCTCTTCAGTTTGGAGAAGAGACGACTGAGAGGAGATATGATAGAGGTCTATAAAATCATGAGTGGTGTGAACTAATAAACAAGGAGCAGTTATTTACCCTCTCAGCTAGTACTAGAACTAGGGGACATGCCAAGAAACTCATGGGTGGCAAGTTTAAAACAAATAAAAGAACATATTTTTTCACTCAGCATATAATTTGGTTGTAGAATCTACTGCCAGAAGCTGTGGTAAGGGCCAGTACTATAGCTGAGTTTAAAAGAGGTTTGGACAAGTTTCTGGAAGATATGTCCATTAGCAGCTTTTAGTCAGACAGGATCAGGGAACATGATGGGAGCTGGGTGAAAACAACAGGGAATGGATCCCCCATTGTGACCTATTGGGTGCTTCTCCCAAGCCATCGTGATTGGCCACTGTCGGAGACAAGATGCTAGGATAGATGGACCATTGGTCTGGCCCAGTATGGCACGTATTATGTTCTTATTATTAGAGTGTGGGTGGGGCCTCAGAGCCAGTATTCCTACTTTCTCTAGGAGGGAAGTGGGGACTTGTAGAGGGGGTTGGGAATCAGGACTTCTAGTTTCTCTGCGAGAGATTTAGAAGTTAGCAGATTATAGAGGGTCAGATTAGAGCTATGAATTCTGGGTTCTCTCAGAGAGGAATGGGGGTTAGAGCAGAGGGAGCTCGGAGCTCATAGAGTTCTAGGAGGGAGGATTTAGTGTATTCCCGTTTCAAAAACAGGGAAATTCTTGGATTAAAAAACCTGCGGTTTAAGAGGAGTAAAGGTTCTTACAAATTAACTCCTCCAAAAAGCATTGAATTTGTAAAGTAAAAGCTCATGCCTTAACTTGTATAACATGTAAACAGTAACGGTATTGTACAGTCTCACATATTGTGCTCACTTACAGCTTAGAAAGGGTGGGACTCTAGAGGGATTACTGGATACTGGATTTACCAGTATCCGATCTCCCAATACTGGATTTATCGGTATCGGAATACCGGATTTTTAACATTGACCATTTTACTGGTTTTTTTTACATAGTGTCAGTTTGTTAAATTGTGGTGATGTAAAAATTTCGGCAAAGCTGGCAATGTTAAAAACCCAGTATTCCAATACCAGCAAGTATTATCGGATTAATATGATACTGGACATTATCAATATTATCTGATTAATCCGATACCAGTAGCCCCACCCGTACAACTTAGCCTCTATGCACCCAAACTTTGTCTTGGTCTTTCAACCCCAATCCTCTTCCTCTTCAGGTTGGGGGCAACACTGATGCTGGAGAAACCAAGGGGTCAGGGGGCAGTGTACTTTCTCTATATGCTTACACACTTTTATAAAAGCACTAAGAAAGCACTATGGAAACATACAAAAGTTACTGAATAAAAAGAATGAGAAAAATGAATAAAATAGCTTAAAATAAAAATGAGGAAATGAATGAAATAGCTTGTGTAAAAATAAATAAAATGTCTTTGCTAAGACAAATGAGAGGTGGTAACCTTAAAATGAGAAAATGAATAAAACAGCTTTAAAAGGTTAAAAAGAAAGAAAAGCATTAGCTTAAAATAATTTTAAAATAAAAATGAGAAAATTGAATGAAAGAGCTTAAAAAGGTATAAAAGTAAGAAAATGAATTAAATATATTGAAGTAAGTTCCAACTGGGACTAAATAGTTTTAAATATGGAAAATAAGAGACTTGGGGAAAAGGAAAAATGGAAAACAAAAGTAAAAGAGTTGGACAGAAAAAAACAACAACTAAGTCTCGTCAGCAGGCCTGTACCCTTCAGGAGGTTTGGACAGCACACAAGATTTCTGTAAGAAAGCTTTCTGAGAGTCTTGCAGTATGGCCGTCCGGTGTTTCTCTAGGCATTGGCAAGCAAGTCATGTGTAGCATCAATCAGCATGGATTTTGCCTCTTGCCAAATGATGATGAAAAAAAAAGATTTTTTTGTTTTTATGTCTCCGCAAAGACTGTTCAGGCTGTATCTCTTTGTAGTTGTTTTGACTTTACCCAATCCCACTTCTAGGAACCAAAGATCATTGCAACCTCTCACCAGCCCTGTCCTTTGTTCCATTAACTTACCCCACACTGAAGTGTCTATTAAATTCTATTAATTTTACATAATTTTATATACGCATCACGTACTATGTCTCTCAGAAATTGTTTGAAGATCTGCCTGTGTTTTACTTACTTTGGAAATAAATTTTATACTAGCAACATACCAACAACACTAATTAATAAAACTTTGAATTACTCATTAAGGAACCATTCAAATGAATAATTACTTATTCATTTGAATGCTTCATTAAGGTACATTTTGAAGCTAATCTTTATGTTGAAATAAACCTTAATTTTTCCTAATTAACTACAATATTTTTAATGTCTTTAATTTTTAATCTGCCTTCTAGATTTTAAATTATACATTTTTGTTACTGTACACAGAATTCCTTTACTAAAATATTTTAAAACAATTTGGAATATGCATTGTGAAATGCATTGTTATTCTACTCCAATTAAATGCCTTTAAACCATTTATTTAACTAATTAAACTTAGGCCATTTTCACATGGACGCCCCCCCCCCACCACACACACACACGTGTGTGTACGGGTGGAGGGGGCGCTGGTGTGAATGCCATGACAGGTGCAGAGGGAAAGGGTGGGCCCCCATGGGAACACTGTGGGCAGTGGGTGGGGGTGCATGTGCACTCCCACATTCCACCCACCTCCACCCATTACCCACATACGGAACAATGGGTGGCAATGCCTAATTACCCACATTACCCACATATGGAACAATGGGTGGCAATGCCNTTTGGTTGTAGAATCTACTGCCAGAAGCTGTGGTAAGGGCCAGTACTATAGCTGAGTTTAAAAGAGGTTTGGACAAGTTTCTGGAAGATATGTCCATTAGCAGCTTTTAGTCAGACAGGATCAGGGAACATGATGGGAGCTGGGTGAAAACAACAGGGAATGGATCCCCCATTGTGACCTATTGGGTGCTTCTCCCAAGCCATCGTGATTGGCCACTGTCGGAGACAAGATGCTAGGATAGATGGACCATTGGTCTGGCCCAGTATGGCACGTATTATGTTCTTATTATTAGAGTGTGGGTGGGGCCTCAGAGCCAGTATTCCTACTTTCTCTAGGAGGGAAGTGGGGACTTGTAGAGGGGGTTGGGAATCAGGACTTCTAGTTTCTCTGCGAGAGATTTAGAAGTTAGCAGATTATAGAGGGTCAGATTAGAGCTATGAATTCTGGGTTCTCTCAGAGAGGAATGGGGGTTAGAGCAGAGGGAGCTCGGAGCTCATAGAGTTCTAGGAGGGAGGATTTAGTGTATTCCCGTTTCAAAAACAGGGAAATTCTTGGATTAAAAAACCTGCGGTTTAAGAGGAGTAAAGGTTCTTACAAATTAACTCCTCCAAAAAGCATTGAATTTGTAAAGTAAAAGCTCATGCCTTAACTTGTATAACATGTAAACAGTAACGGTATTGTACAGTCTCACATATTGTGCTCACTTACAGCTTAGAAAGGGTGGGACTCTAGAGGGATTACTGGATACTGGATTTACCAGTATCCGATCTCCCAATACTGGATTTATCGGTATCGGAATACCGGATTTTTAACATTGACCATTTTACTGGTTTTTTTTACATAGTGTCAGTTTGTTAAATTGTGGTGATGTAAAAATTTCGGCAAAGCTGGCAATGTTAAAAACCCAGTATTCCAATACCAGCAAGTATTATCGGATTAATATGATACTGGACATTATCAATATTATCTGATTAATCCGATACCAGTAGCCCCACCCGTACAACTTAGCCTCTATGCACCCAAACTTTGTCTTGGTCTTTCAACCCCAATCCTCTTCCTCTTCAGGTTGGGGGCAACACTGATGCTGGAGAAACCAAGGGGTCAGGGGGCAGTGTACTTTCTCTATATGCTTACACACTTTTATAAAAGCACTAAGAAAGCACTATGGAAACATACAAAAGTTACTGAATAAAAAGAATGAGAAAAATGAATAAAATAGCTTAAAATAAAAATGAGGAAATGAATGAAATAGCTTGTGTAAAAATAAATAAAATGTCTTTGCTAAGACAAATGAGAGGTGGTAACCTTAAAATGAGAAAATGAATAAAACAGCTTTAAAAGGTTAAAAAGAAAGAAAAGCATTAGCTTAAAATAATTTTAAAATAAAAATGAGAAAATTGAATGAAAGAGCTTAAAAAGGTATAAAAGTAAGAAAATGAATTAAATATATTGAAGTAAGTTCCAACTGGGACTAAATAGTTTTAAATATGGAAAATAAGAGACTTGGGGAAAAGGAAAAATGGAAAACAAAAGTAAAAGAGTTGGACAGAAAAAAACAACAACTAAGTCTCGTCAGCAGGCCTGTACCCTTCAGGAGGTTTGGACAGCACACAAGATTTCTGTAAGAAAGCTTTCTGAGAGTCTTGCAGTATGGCCGTCGGGTGTTTCTCTAGGCATTGGCAAGCAAGTCATGTGTAGCATCAATCAGCATGGATTTTGCCTCTTGCCAAATGATGATGAAAAAAAAAGATTTTTTTGTTTTTATGTCTCCGCAAAGACTGTTCAGGCTGTATCTCTTTGTAGTTGTTTTGACTTTACCCAATCCCACTTCTAGGAACCAAAGATCATTGCAACCTCTCACCAGCCCTGTCCTTTGTTCCATTAACTTACCCCACACTGAAGTGTCTATTAAATTCTATTAATTTTACATAATTTTATATACGCATCACGTACTATGTCTCTCAGAAATTGTTTGAAGATCTGCCTGTGTTTTACTTACTTTGGAAATAAATTTTATACTAGCAACATACCAACAACACTAATTAATAAAACTTTGAATTACTCATTAAGGAACCATTCAAATGAATAATTACTTATTCATTTGAATGCTTCATTAAGGTACATTTTGAAGCTAATCTTTATGTTGAAATAAACCTTAATTTTTCCTAATTAACTACAATATTTTTAATGTCTTTAATTTTTAATCTGCCTTCTAGATTTTAAATTATACATTTTTGTTACTGTACACAGAATTCCTTTACTAAAATATTTTAAAACAATTTGGAATATGCATTGTGAAATGCATTGTTATTCTACTCCAATTAAATGCCTTTAAACCATTTATTTAACTAATTAAACTTAGGCCATTTTCACATGGACGCCCCCCCCCCACCACACACACACACGTGTGTGTACGGGTGGAGGGGGCGCTGGTGTGAATGCCATGACAGGTGCAGAGGGAAAGGGTGGGCCCCCATGGGAACACTGTGGGCAGTGGGTGGGGGTGCATGTGCACTCCCACATTCCACCCACCTCCACCCATTACCCACATACGGAACAATGGGTGGCAATGCCTAATTACCCACATTACCCACATATGGAACAATGGGTGGCAATGCCTAATGCTCTGTGTGTGAGGTGGAGGTGGGCGAGGGTCTGTGGGAAAGTACCTCCATGCACTGCCCACCTGCCGCGCCAACCACCCATCCCCCCACGCACCTAATTACCCACATTACCCACATATGGAACAATGGGTGGCAATGCCGAATGCTCTGTGTGTGAGGTGGAGGTGGGCTAGGGTCTGTGGGAAAGTACCTCCATGCACTGCCCACCTGCCGCGCCAACCACCCATCCCCCCACGCACCTGCGCCCATGTGAAGTGGGCCTTATTTTAACATTAGGGATATATTAAACCCATTGATTTTAATGATGTGCCATGTAATATATTAGAAATCCAGTGATTTTAATGATCTGCAAGGTTGCATTATTTGTCCATCATAACACTGTTAATTTCTGTTGTTTTGCTATTCTTTTCTTTGTTTACATTATTACTAATCCAAACAAAGATATGACTTGAGAGCGGAATACACACAATCCTTTTGGACAAAGGGAAGCTGTAAATTTCCATTTGGATTGAAACCACAGAATACAGAAAAGCAACATATGTCTCAACATACATTCAAACAAATTTAAACACACCAGCATCACATACACGTACAAATTTGGCAGCACACACACTTTTAATTAATCAGCATGTACACTTATGTGTACTTTCAACAAACAAGCATAAGCATGTAAGAGGGACACGTAATGGAGTTTTATGCAATCCGCCCCATCTCTCCAATTCAGAAAGACTTCAGACCACAATACATATTTAATATCCACTATTCTATTCCAGTATAAAGACATCAATTTTTAACAGAGTTTAACAGTGTGAATAAAATGTAGAGATCCATGAATTCAAGCAGAATTCATGTCACATGAATTCATGCCACATACCCAGAATTTGCAGGTCCCACTAGGGGGAACACGTCTACCACTAGATGAGCAATTAACCATTGCAATTTAAATTGTTTCATTTCCCCTGAGTTCATTATGAACCATAATATAATTTCGTCCAAACATTTTACTGCAGATACCAGACATTACTAGCAAAAACAAGATATTGTTTAATGTATCTTGTCTGAGGCAAGACTCGTGTTTTCTTCTAAAGAATGCAGCCACAAGTCACTGAAAAAGTCAGGATGGAAAAATCGATCTCCGACCTGTACTGTAAATGCTAAAACTCAACAGGTAGACCCCATATTGCTTTCCTTTCCAGGTGGGCAATTCCTGTGCACTATCACCCCACTTATTCTGCAAACTGGATGGCCAAAAGCATTGGTTTGTCAGTTGTTCTAAGGGTTGTTGCTTTCCTTGCTGAATCAGTGCCCACTAAACAAGAAATGCCCCCCTCTGCTTGAGGTCAAAGGACCCACCTAATTTTAAGCTCACCAATATAAAATTAAAAGCAAATAGTTCAAAGTGTTCACATTAAAAACATTAAAATTACATTTAACAGAATTCAGCAGTGCAGTCATATCTCTTTACATCACATCACTCACCTATCTTGTAGAACAGCAAGAAACAAAATATTTTTCATTTTGTCTAATTACTTTTTGGGCATACGGCTAACAATTAGATAGACAACGATAAGCCAGGGAACATTTTTAATAAACATTTCTCAGCACAGAAATTGTCTCTTAGCACAAAATAATGGCACAAAACTATCTATTTCCCAATTCTGCGAAGAACTGACCTGTCTTCAGCAATTCAAAGACTGAAACAGGGGCCTATTTTCAGGCCTATTTTTCATGGCTACACTGCCAATGAGCATCACCTCTGTCTTGTCAGGATTTAACTTCAATCAGCTAGACCTCATCCAGTTCCCTACAGCCACCAGACATTGGGAAAGCACCATGACTGCCGGGCCGGGGTCAAATGGAAAGGTGATGTATAACTGAGTTAGGGATGGGTGAACAAATCGCGGTTCGGGTTCGGCTGTTCGGTTTGGCTGCGTTTGGTTCGTCCATTCGTTTCGGCATTTCGGTTCGACTGCGTTTGGTTCGTCCGTTCGGTTTGGTAGTTCAGTTAGTTCGCCGAGTTCGGGTTTGGCTATTCAGTTCGGTCGTCCGAACAGGCCGTTCGGTTAGGCCGTTCAGCTGTTTGGTTTGGCCGTTCGGCCATTCGGGAAATGTTGTTATGGGTATTTGTTTGTTTTTTATATGGTTTTTTGGTTTTTTATTGGGTTTTATATGTTTTCTTTTGTTTTTTATTTGGTTTCTTTGTTTTTATATGGTTTTTTAAAATCTAATATTATATATATATATCTACACTAAATCTAACTGCTATTAACTATTTTAAATGCTATGAACTAAATGAATTATCTAATAAGTACACAGACCTACTCCTACAAACACTAAAACTAAATCACTAACGCTATCTCTATCACTAAGCTAACTCTTACAACTATCTATCTATCTATCTATCTGGATATCTGGATATCCAGATATATATATATATATATATATGGATATACATATGGATATCTCTCTCTATATATATAGATATATCTATCTATCTATCTATCTATCTATCTATATACATATATATTTCACTACAGACTCCTCTTCTGTTTGTGATTCCCCCCCATCCCATATATATGGGATGTATATATATCCATATCTATCTATCTATCTATATATATACATATATATTTCACTACAGACTCCTCTTCTGTTTGTGATTCCCCCCCATCCCATATATATGGGATGT
>QEPC01013456.1:477419-498881 GCA_003113815.1 Sphenodon punctatus | reverse complement strand
GGGGGGGAATCACAAACAGAAGAGGAGTCTGTAGTGAAATACATACATACTCAATGAGTCTGTACAGTGCATAACACAAGGTTTCAGTTTATGGTTTAAGTTTCATTTCAGTACAAAACTGAAATTAAACTTAAAGCAATCTAAAAATCCTACTCAACGCCTGCTGTTCAGGAACAGTGACTAGCTGAGAAGGTGTTGGGAAAGGGGGAGGCAGATAATTAGTTTCGTTTCTTGCAAACCTCTCCACCCCTGGTACATGGAAGTCTGCTCCTCAGTGACTGACACCTCCTTGTCATGTTTGACCTTCCAGTGAATGTTTTTTTGCCACCTGAACTCACCCGAACACGATCCAAACTGACCGAACTGTTCGGCCATTTTGGTGTTCGGTTTGTTCGGTATGTTCATGTTCGTGTTCAGGTTCGGGTTCAAGTTCGGTCGTCTGAACAGGCCAAGTTCGGGCCAAACTCCGAACTGCCGAACCGCGTTCGCCCATCCCTAAACTGAGTGTCATCAGCATATTGATGACACCCGCCTCACAATCTATGCACAACCTCCCCCAGTGTCTTCATATGCACATTGAACATGAGTGGGGACAGAATGGAACCCTGTGGGACCCCACACAGGAGACCCCTAGAGGAAGATGTACAATCCCCTAGGACTACCAGCTGAGATCTGTCTGCTAGGAAGGAACGGAACCACTGAAAAACTGTCCCACTCACCTCAGCAAGATCCTGCAGGCCAGTCACCTAACCAACACCTCATGAGTCTCTGTGTCAAAGGCCACTGACAGGTCAAGTAGAACTAGCAGGGCCAAACAACCCTTAACTAGTTCCACACATAGATCATCAAACAAGGCCACAAGCACAGTCTCAGTGCCATAACCTGGGCAAAAGCCAGACTGCAAGGGGTCCAGAAAAGCAATGTGGTCTAGATGCACCTGCAACTGACAGGTCACCACCCATTCAATAACCTTCCCTAAAAAGAGAAGTTTAGAGATAGGCTGTTAACTTGCCAGGGCATCAATGTCAAGAGATGGTTTCTTGAAAAGAGGCAAGACCATGGCCTCCTTAAAGCAATCTGGCAACCTGCCCTCCCAAAGGGAGGCATTGATAACCCCTGCCAATACCAACCCCATCATCTCCCTGATGGCCTTCACCAACCAGGACAGGCGTGGGTCCAGTTCCCATGTCGTGGCCCTCACAGATCCAAGCACATCCCCTGCATCAGCAGGCATCACCAATTGAAATTGATCTCATAAACACTGACCAGACAGGACATTCCTAACCTCTGGCTACCGTCCCCCAAAAGGCAGAGTTAAAGTCATGTTCAATGCAAGCAATTTTATCTGCAATGTATGCCATAAACATGTCACAGCAGGCCCTGGATCACTCCAGGTCCAGGCAGAGACAGGCTGGCCTGACCAAATGCCTCACCACCCATAAAATCGCCAATGGATACGACTGAGCAGATGCTATGCTGGCAGAAAAGAACCTTTTCTTTGCTACCTGCACAGTCACTGCATAGTTCTTTTAAAATAGTCTATGCCATAATCAGTCATCTTCAGTGTGGGTGTGGCACCACCATCACTCTAACTGCCTCCCTTTGCACTTCAGTCACCCCAGGTCATCTGTAAACCATGGAACCTGCAGTGATGAATTGCCTGAAGTAGATGCCTGGGGGCCACCTGATCAACAGCCCCAGTCAGCCAACCATTCCAGGAGGCCTCAAGGCTATTGATGACATAGTTGCTGAGGTCTGTGGGTAATTACCCTAGAGAATTCTGGAAACCAGTGGGATCAATCAGTCTCCAGGGTTGGACCATCGTAATTGGTCCTTTACCCTAGCAGTCAGGTAAACGTGCTGGGATGAGAGCGTGCAGGAGGTAATGGTCCAACCATGACAATGATAGACTCGTAACACTCCACCCCCACCCCCCAAGGTCAGTGCAGAACAATAAGTCCAGAGTATGCCCCTCCTTATTTATCAGGCCTACCACCACCTGGGACAGGCCCATGGTTGCCATGAACTCCAGCTCCACACCATGCAACCTGACCTTGGCATGAATGCTGAATTCTCCCAAGACAATAAGCTTCAGAGACCTCAAGACCAACCCTGACACCAGGGAAGCTACAGAAGTTAGGGATGCTGCTGGATAGTGGGGTGCATGGTACACCAACAGAATCCCCAGTCCGTCCCATGCCAAATCAACCACAAGATGGATGCCCTCTATCCCATGCTCCTTCTGCACTGAAAACCTCCTGACAGGCAAGTCATCCTGAAAAACAATGGCTACGCCCCCCCATCCCCACCCCCGTTCCCCCAGTCTAGGCTGATGCTGAGCAGAGTACCCAACTGGAATGTCAGCCAAAATCAGCCACAACATATCATCCAGCCAGGTCTCTTTAATACAAACAAGGTCGGCAGTCCAATCTAGGATCAATTTCAAGAATATAGATGACTTATTGACTACTGACCTTGCATTTAACAGCACTAGCAACAGGCCAGAGGCCCCAAAGACCTTGACTTCCTGTCCATCCAAACCAGGTGGGGCCAAGAGAGGGACCGGCACCAACTATCAGTACCTAAACACCTGGTGACAATGCCCACCTCCTTTAAGGACCATATTTCCCATGCCCCAGAATGACACCTATCACTTCCCCCCCTGGTGTGACCCCCACAGCCTGGCCCCCACCCTCTGGAGGATCCCCCATTGGGGTGGTGGAAGGGGATACCCTTTTCCCTACATTTACCCCCTCCATAACATCATTTCCCCCCCTCACAGGGGGACACTCCCATCCCCCTGAACAGTGCATCCCACCCCTTCTGCTCATCACGGGAAAAACCCCATAACCCCCATTACTCCCCCTCACAGGGGAGTAAAACCACCCTCCCATATTCTCAGGGCCATGCCCACTGCTCACACCAGCGGGCATAAACCCCTTCCTTACTCCCTTAACCCCACCCGCCATCAAATAACCAATCCGAATATTACTAATACCTCCCATCTCCTATTCCCAAACTTCCTCCTAAAACAAACCCTCCCCCTCATGCACACCTGCTTCCAAAACCAGCCCAATTCTCCCCAGCTACCCAGTACTCACTAAGGTCAACACCCAAGGACCCTTTGGACATGGCCCTTTGGCACGCAGCCTGCAGCATGCACCACCTGTGGTGCCGCTGAGCTGTGCACTGCTAACTGTGCCCTGGCCTGGAAGTAAGTGGAGGGAATCCCCAACCCTGCCCCCTCCTCCTGCAATGCAGGGGGATGATACCATCTAGGGGGCTTGGGGAAGTCATCTTCTCCCCCACAAGGATGGAAGCAGCGGGAAGGAGCAAGCCCTATGCCACAATCTTTCATCTCCAGCATGAGTACGATGCCACCATTGCTCTAACTGCCTCCCTTCCTGCTTCAACCATCGCAGGTCCACCATTAACCATGGGGACCTGAGATGCCGATGCCCATGAAATGGATGCCTGGGAGCCATCTGGTCAATGACGTCGGTCAACAAGATATTCCAAAAAGCCATGAGGTCATCGAGCGAGCAGCCATCGAGGTCCAAGGTTAACCCCCAAAAGCATTCAGGAACCTACTTGGTTCCATAAGTCTTCGGAGGTGAACCAACCAAATGGGTTCTGCACCCTCCCTGGGGCAGACATGTGCTGGGAGACAGGTCCTCAGGAAGTAATGATCCATCCATGGCAAGGTGACAACAACACATCCCCCACCAATGGATCTCCCACCTCAAGTCTGGTACAAAACGCCAAATCAGAGTTTGATCTCTCTCATACCACCTGAGACAGGCCAAGTTTGCCATGGCGGTTATGAACTCAGGCTCCGCTCTTACTAAACTGGCATTGGTCCCCAGGACTATCAGCCTCAGGGACTGCAAGCCCACTTCTGATACCAAATCCAATAGAGCATGTAGGGAAGCTGCTGTACAGGTGAGTGCACAGTATATTAGCAGGAACCCCAGTTAGTCTCTGGTGAAACCAAACAAAAGATAGAGGCCCTCTATGCCAGTCAGGATTTGCACAGTATACCTCCAAACAGACCATGTATCCCTAAAAGCAATGGCTACACTGCCCCCCCCCCATCCCTCTGACCGCAGTTGAATCTGTATGGAGACCCTGGCTAGAACAAGGTCAGCCAACACTGGCCCTGACTCATGGTCCATCCAGGTCTCTGTAATGCACACAAGGTCAGCTGCATGGTCCAGGATCAATTCCAGACCACTGAAGGGCCACGCCAAAGGGCGCTTTGGATGTGACCCTTTGGTGCATGGCCTATGCCACCACTGGGCTAAGCGCCACCTAAGGCACCCGGACGTCTCCTGGAGGGAGCACTGGCTCCACCCCCTCTCCTCCCAGGGGCTGTACCTGAGGAGAAAGCAGATGGTAACCAATCCTCAGTCAGGAGCCATACAGCCCACATAGCCTACAGACAGCCAAATCCCTTTCCAATACATTATCATACTCCAATGTATGATATCCTAGGGACAAATATTTGCTTGCCCTTAACCACCTGTGTAGTAAGCACTTGATTTGCTGCCTGAGAGGGGACCTATAAATGAAGGAGAAATCATGGATACAGTGAAGATAGGGATCAAGTCCATAATATTGAGGTCGCAGGGCAGGGAAGAGCTTGCTGTCCCCAGCTTCAGTATTGCCAAACTGCAGAGGAAGAGGATTGGGGCTGAAAAACCAAAGCAAGGTTCGGGTGCATGGAGATTAAGTTGTAAGTGAGCACATTTTGTGAGACTGTACAATGTATTTACTGTTTACATGTTGTGCAAGTTAAGGTGAGAACTTTAATTTACAAATTCAATGCTGTTTGGAGCAGGAGTGAATTTGTAAGAACCTTAACTCCTCACTTAAACCATAGGTTTTTTGATCCAAGAATATCAACAGTCAGTCAAGCAATGGGTGTGATTGACAGTATATTGAATATTGAGAATTGGTTGTTAATTGCATTGTGTCAGTGCTACAGTGCAGTTTGCACAGTGAAACTCAAGAAAAACAATGAGAGAAACCAATGGAAAATGTAAATGTAAGATGTCTGAAAATGTAAATTTAATGTTTTTCGTGTGTTGTCTAGTATAATGATATTTTTTTTTAACCTTCAAGTTATTTCCTGTGGTGAACTTCCTACACCTCCGAATGGGAATAAGATTGGAACTCAGATTACCTATGGATCAACAGCTATCTTTACTTGTGATCTAGGATTCATGTTAGTTGGCTCAACTGTAAGAGAATGCCTTTCTTCAGGACTCTGGAGTGGAACTGAAACACGGTGCTTAGGTATGGAAACTCCTATTCCTTATTCTTTCAGAAGTCAGTTGCAAGCAGAGTAAGTTAACTAATTCTTGTTTCTGCAAGCTCTTCAAGTTCAGAACTCCCATGTGTTTAATGAGAATGCTGTGCTTGAAGGGTTTGCATGACTGCATCATGGTCTGACTCAGTATCTAGTTTATGTTACTGAATATTTTTGTTTGTTTTATTTAACAAGAAACTATCTTTAAGCTAGCACACCTAAAGCTGGACAACTACCTACTTATTTATAGTAAGTAAAATATTTGGGGCTGTTTTAAAACACCATACGCCTTCCCCATAAAAACGGTGGAGCTGCAGGGATGGCCAGATTGATGGTGAATACAATCTACTTGATCCAGTCATCATCCTCAGATGATCAACCAGGTCTTCTCCTCCTCTCCATGTCAGGACCTCTCCAAGTGGCTCCCAGCTCTAGGCAACCTCAGCAAGTGGTCTCAAGTGGAGAGAAGCACTCCCTTATGAGGGAAGCCTTACCTGCTCCACTGGAGGTGCTCTCTTAGTTTGTTTTTACATCAGAACCACTCCCTAGTTTATCAGTAGGGGTGGGAAGTTCGGTACATCTGGTATCCGATACTGCTGGTATTTTGCTGTACCTGCAGTATCGGATTACTCGAGTATTTGTGGGTACTGGTAAAGGTTCCCCGTGCCGGATTTTTTTACATTGCGGCCATTGAAATGAATGGCCGCAATGTAAAAAAAGAAACAAAAAAAACCCAACCACTTTCCCTCCCCAGTCCAGGCTGCACAGGTGGAAGGGGGGACACCCACCCACCCACCCTGGCCTGCCCAGCCTGGATTTTAAAAAAATAAAATTCCCCAAATTCCCTGCTTGTGCAGGCTCCGGGCCGCCGCCGGCAACCCAGAGCCTGCACCAGCAGGTAGGTACTGTGGTACTAGGGTGGTCCCTGGAGTGGGGGGTGGTTTAACACCCCCCCACCCTAGGGATCACCTACTTTTGGTGCTCCGGGCGGCGGCGGAGGTGACAGCGGCAGTACGGCGGTCCGGCGGCTTCAGCACTGGCTGGTGGCTTCAGCGCTTACTAGGCCTTCCGCGGAACTTCCGGGTTTCCGGAAGCCTGCACTAGGGACTTAGGGTAAAAAAAAAAAAAAAAAAAAAAAATTCAGGCTGGGCAGGGTGGGTGGGGGGTGCCCCCCTTCCACCCACACAGCCTGGGAGGGGGAGGGGGCAGGTATTGGTTTTTTTTTCAATTGTTTTCAATGGGGACAGTTCCCCATTGAAATCAATGGAATAAATCTGGTATCGGTATACCGGTTTTAATCCGGTAAACTGGGTTTTTGTAAACCAGTAACTGGTAACCGTTTTTTTGCCAGATGTCCCACCCTTAGTTATCAGTCCCTCTCTCCACCCCTGATAGCCTCTGAGGGTGTCTTTAGACATAACGCTGTTCAGGGTTCTGTAAGACAGTGTCCTACCATTATAGTGTTTAGACATAGCATCAACACAGTGTTCACCCCAAACACTGATTAAACTGCAAGACCTGGCAGCATTCACTTCCAGTGTTTGGGGTGAACACTGTGTTGGTGGTATGTCTAAACACTGTAACGGTGGGACACTGTCTTACAGAACACTGAACAGCGTTATGTCTAAAGACACCCTATAAGTGTCTTTATAAAGACCCTCCCCTCCCCATTCCCCCCACACCATGATCTACTGGAAACTAGCTTGTCATCTACCAGTAGATTGTGATCTACCTCTTGGCCACCCTTAAACTAGACTGTATTTTTGGAGGGTTACGTCCATTCTCAGATATCAGTGGAACCATAGGACATATTTGGATGCACTGAGGATATTTTGCTCTGGGTTATTTTGTTGACTTTGTAGGAGATAATTGAGGTTAAGCTAGTGATAGTATTTTAATTTTTAGAGTTACCATTCTAATTTATCATTATTGAGGAAGCATGTGAAGATATGCAATGAAAGTATAGAATAAAAATATTTATATTTGGGGCCTGAGCTAGCAGACCATTATGGTATTTTATTATGCCTAGCTTCCTGAATACATTTGCTTGCTACTTTTCTATAATACAACTTTTCCTCTATTAGAAGTCTTCAAGCAAGACACTTCTAAGCTTCAGATGATTCACAAATGAACAAAGCTATAATCTGTTTATCTATGGATCTTTAGTAGGTGCTTTTTTCCTAACATTCAGTTGAGGGAATTTTGATTTGAGTTTTTGAAGAGAAGAAAAAGGATACTGCAACCCGATGAATATTTATTTATTTATTTTTTCTTAAAGTTTAATGATATGGTGAGTCAGGCCAGTTAAATAAAGTCTGTAAGAGATCTCAGCATCTGCACGAGCAAATTCTACTGAACTTTCCTACCATAATTACCTGATTGTTTGTTAAGGTCAAAGCTGTTAGACACTTGTAGAAAAGTGAAAGTTGCTGCTTTCTGGAAATTGTTAGTCTGGATAAAATGCTAACTTCTTAGAAAATCTTGGCCTGTTACTTTTGCACATCTCAAATGAAACCATTCAACTACTTGAAAAGATATATGACTACTTGCCAAGGGGGTGGCTCTCCAAGCCCTCTCTTTGTTTAATTATACTGCACTTATGTCCATAGAAGCATAGGATATTATTAACAATAACCTTGAACATATTAATAGGGTATACAATGATTAATCACATTCTGAGAAGAGATAGCCTGAGGTGATGATTCTTCTGATGAAACAAGGAGTTACGCTTTCTCCCCTCAGTGGTATTGGTTATTTAGTGTCTACATTTCAGTGCCCAAGTTTTTAACAAGGCATATGAAAAGAACATCACAGAATAGACAAAAAAAGTAGCAGTTGAGTCAGAGTGGTGTTGGAACCAGAGTATAATCACCAACATGTATTTTATTTTATTTTTTAAAAAAAAAAACTTTAATCCAATCTGAAACTGTGTTAATCAAGGAAGAATAGGACAAATGTCTGGTAAAAACATGATACCAACTTTATGTGCATTAGGGATGATATTTCAGTCTTGTCATAGGCCCATATGCACCAGTATTATTCTCCACTCACCTTCCACAGTGAATTATCTAAGCCACCAAGGGAAACAGGATCTTTCCTCTGTTACAAAGATGCTACCAGGCTGTGGCATTTGTGGTTCTAACAAACTATACATCTATTCAAAATGCATCTTTTGGGCAGGATCACCAGGATAATAAAACAGAATATACAGTAATTCTACTATATAAATCTTTGAAGTGACCACCCCTTGAACACTGTGTGCAGTTCTGGTCACCCCATCTCAAAAAAGAAATAGTAGAACTGGAAAAGTGCCCTACAGAAGGGCAACAAAAATTATCAAGGCTGAAGAACGGCTTCTGTATGAGGAGATGGTTGGTAGATTTGGGCTCTGCAACTTGGGGAAGAGACAAGTGAGAGGGGATATCAATCACAATGCGATCACAATTTATTTGTATCCCGTTCTCTCCCAACTCAAGTTGGCTTGAGGCGACTCACAACACATCAAATACAATATCTGGATTTACATCCCACATAGGGGATCTAGTACAAAATACATTATAATAAACACAAAAAACCCCACAATTACATCTAATACATAAGTCAACCCCCAACTCCCTCTACTGGTACCATCACATCTCTCTGCTCACACCAGGAAGCCTGCTACACACCCTCCTACCTTCCATCCCCTGATGCCACCAGGAGATGTCCTCCTCCTCCACCCCTCTATCACCAGGGGGAGAAGGAAACCTCCTCACCACTTTTACCAGTAGAAAACATGTTTTATTTCGACCAGCCAATGACTTCCGGGCCACCCCTCATGACACCGGGGGCAGCCGCAGGGACGGTGGTGCAGGTATTCTGGGGACCCAGAGAGGCAATGGCGGAGCAGATGGAGCAGGAAGCATCTTCTCTCCCCCCATGGTGAAGGACAAGAACTGGTACTGGGGGGGGTGCTCAAAGCTGGCTGTCCAGGGGCCGCAGGACATATCTCCCTTCCCCCCCACCCTTGCAGGGGTGGGGCTTGGGGAGGGAAAATTCCAGGCCGCTCCCCATGACACTATGGGTGGCTGGAGGCCATGTCAGAGACACATTCCGGAGGTACAGATTGAAGGGGCATGATCAAAGAGGCCTGCCCTTTGGCTGTGCCCTTCAGCAGGGCCAGGAGGTTGGGGAAGAGAGGTCATATGTCTTCAGGATTTCATATGCCTTCTTTTCATATGCCTTGACAAGGGAGAACCGGTAGATATAGTGTACCTGGATTTCCAGAAATAATTTGATAAGGTCCCACATAAAAGACTCTTGAGAAAATGAAAAAGTCATGGGATAGGCGGTAGTGTCTTACTATGGATAAGAAACTGGTTAAAGGATAGGAAGCAAAGAGTAGGACTGAATGGTCAGTTTTCATAATGGAGAGATGTAAAAAGTAGTGTGCCCCAGGAATCTGTACTGGGATTGGTGCTGTTTAATGATCTGGGAAAGGGTGTAAAGAGTGAGGTGATCAAATTTGTAAATGCCATCAAGTTATTCAAGGTAGTTAAAATACGAGCAGACTGGGAAGAACTGCAATGGGATCTAACGAGACTGGGTGCCTGGACATCTAAATGGCAGATGAGATTGAATGTGGACAAGTGCGAAGTGATGCACATAGGGAAAAAATAACCCAAACTATGAGTAAACAATGCTGGGTACTAAGTTAGGAGTTACCACTCAGGAAAAGGATCGGGAGTGATTGTGGACAATACACTGAAATCCTCAGCCCAGTGTGCAGCAGCAGTCAAAAAAGCAAACAGAATGTTTGGAGTCATTCGCAATGGGATAGAGAATAAAACTGAGGCTGTCATAATGCCTCTATACAAATTGATGGTGTGACCGCACCTGGACTATTGTGTGCAGTTCTGGTCGCCCCATCTCAAAAAAGACATAGCTGAAGTAGAAAAGGTACAGAGAAGGGCAACAAGAATGATAAAGGATATGGAACAGCTTCCGTACAAAGAGAGACTTGGCAAGTTGGGTCTCTTCAGCTTTGAGAAGAGAAGTCTGAGAGGAGACATGATAGAGGTTTATAAAATCTCAAGTGGTGTGGAGCAAGTAGATAGGGAATGGTTATTTACCCTCTCAAATAGTACTAGAACTAGGGAACACTCCATGAAACTAGCTGCCGTCAGATTTGAAATGAATAAATGGAAGTACTTTTTCACTCAACGCATAATTAACCTATGGAATTTGTTGCCAGAGGATCTTGTCAGGGCCAGTAGTATAGCTGGGTTTAAAAAGGAGTGGATAAATTCTTAGAGAGTAGGTCCATTAATGGCTATTAACCAAGTAGCTTATAGGATGAACTTTCTGTCGGGAGCTGGGAGTGAACAACGGTGAATGGATTGCCCATTGTGACTGTTGGTTCTTCTCCCATGCGATCGAGATTAGCCACTGTCTCAGGACAGGATGCTGGGCTTGATGGACCATTTGTCTGACTCAGTATGGCATTTCTTATGTTCTTATATGGTTGAAGTTTATAAAATCATAAGTGAGGTGGAACAAGTAAATAGGGAACTGTTATTTACCCTCCCATGTAATACTAGAACTAGGGGACACTCCATGAAACTAACTGGCAGCAGATTTAAAACAAGCAAAGTAAATACTTTTTTGTTCAACATACGATTAACATTTGAAACTTGTTGCCAGAAGATATTGTGAAGGTCAGTAGCATAGCTAAACAAGAATAGAATAAAATTCTTGGAGGATATGTCCATACAAGTCTATTAGACAAGTAGGTCAGGGGACAAAAACCTTGACTTGAGAGATAAGAGTGAAAAACAGGGAATGGATTACTCCATTATGATGGAGTATATACTGAAGCAATCAAGAGTCACATAGGAAACTGGATGCTGGCTAAACTGACCATTGGTTTCACCCAATATTAATGAACACTTTTAATGTTCTTAGGATGTATTAATAATTGTAATAATAATAATAATAGTTGTATTAATCTGGTTGTCTCAGCGATCCACAAGAGGTGAACACAAAAGTCTCTGTAGTGGCCCAGAATTGATTCATTTAAAAATTAATATGAATCTTAACAGATTATCACAGGAGTTAAGCTAAATTATAAGCTGAAAAGAGATAGTTAAGCATCAGGAACCACGAGAGGCCCTAACAGCCAACCCTCAAGATCACAAGTGGCCAGCCTTCACTGGGCAATGCCAAGATCATCACAGGGTTACTAGACAGCCTCTGTAGTCACAAAAGGGCCAGGGAACTCTGTCTGTCAGTTAAGGTGAATCCTCAATGGCCATCAAGAGTCCCTCAGGAGATTGGGGTAAGGCAAAAGGAAAGCTCTCAGAAAGGGAAACAAGTGCAGGAAGAGAAGGAGAGACGCACACACAGCACTAAAGAAGCTAATCCAAGTAGGTTTAGAGCATCCCTCACTGACTGAAAGAGACTACACTGAGTAGGTGAAATACAGTACACAAGAGACAATGATGAGAAGGAGGATTGAACATGCTCAAAAATTGAGGGAGATACACACTGGATGGGAGAAGTACAACACACAAGGGCTGAAAGATGACACTCCAAGGGAGGAAAGACTTGGATACACACAGTACTACCAGAAGGATTGGGCTATTGAACAGAGGGAGCAAGGGACCAGACCAGACTGTGATACAGAGCTTCAGAAGGAGGGGGCATTTAAATAGGGAAATGAAGCACAATGTAAGACTGGCAATACAGAGTTGCAGGGCTAGTGTACACACAATGAGCAAGGCATAACAATAGACAATGTAGTTAGGGTTACCGTACTTCCCCTTTAAAAGAGGACACTTATGAAAAATACATGCTGCAGGACTGCACTGGAACCAATGAAGCCCTGCACCATGTATTTTTCATAAACATCCTCTTTTAAAGGGGAGGTATGGTAACCCTAAACATAGACAATGGGGCTGATCCATGGCCTGCGGAAACCATGTGCAACCCACGTGCAAGTCCATAGTGGAGATATGGTCCTGTGCGGATCCCATGCAGAGGGATTTGGGATTGTGGCCAATGAAGGGGATTTCTGAGGCCACTAGAAGCAGAGACTCAGGCAAGGACATAGGAGAGGGAAGGGGAAGGTAGCAAGAAAGGGCAACAGGAGACAAAGCTCGACAGGGTTTTAACAAGAAGTGGTGCACCCGGGCAAGGAGGCACAAGGAAAGTAGGTCACAATGCATGAGCTAGAACACCATGGGAAACAGAGAGGGGACCAAGTCACAGTCAGGGGTCAGAGAAGCGCTCTGCTGAGGGCAATAATTAGCAAGAGGGAGACCATGCTAGATGCGGTAGCGGAGGTTATCCCATTAAGTAACAGAAACAAGAGCAAGACTATAATGGAAGAAGAGGTGGACAGCTAAGGAGACAGGGAGGGAGAATCTCAAGTAGGGGAAGACTAGACAAGAGTGAGACAACCTTGACACTGAGAACAGAACCTGAAAAGCACATATGGGGTCTGGAACGCTGAAGGAAGCTGTTCCACCAACTTCCCTCTGCTCCATGACTTAAATACAGTTGGGAGCCAGTCAAGGCATGGCCACTAATAGAGAGGATATATGGACGAATACCAAACTGCTACCCCAGTTAACTGGTGGTGTAAAGGCAAAAAGCCAGTCTCCTCTACATCCAGCATCAGGAGTTTGAAGCCTCACCCTACAGTAAGAAAGACTTTACTGTGGATAATAGCATAATAGGACACCTGTAAGAACAGTGTTTCAGAGTTTTTAAGAAAAACTCCTTAAACAGTTCCGCTGTGGAAGACTTAAGATTAAATGAAATAGTTTGCAAGCTGTGGAGTAACAAAATGTGGAAAACACACTTCAAATTCTTAGTATAAAGTGACAGTCAAAGATAAAAAAAAACCCTGTGCTTACTGTGTCTCCAAGGTTGCAGACTGCCTCTCACAATTATACTGTCTTTTCCACCAAGAGACAGTTAAATCAGCCTATGTGGGGAATTGTTTTGTTTTGTTTTGTTTTGTGTTTGGGGGGGGGAGGGCTGTTGTTTTTTAAAACCTTTAATATAAATTCTGGGGAATCATTTACAAGAAAGTGATGATAGTAATATTTTGTTGCACGCATTTCTCAGAGGAGAAGAATGAAATCTTTATGGAAGAAATTCATAGTCTCCTTCATTTTATATGAAAAATCAAGACCTCTGATTACTGCTTTTCTTACTGGAAGTGGATGATATAGAAACTTAGAGTTGGAAGGTACATCAGAGGTCATCTAGTCCACAAATGATAGTAATAAATAATGTCATGAAATAAATACTGAAATAAATAGTGGCTAGGTCGGAGTCCAAGATATATGGCCAAAGCCACGATACCAGATGTAACTGGCCAAACCCGCTCCTCGCCACAGCTGCCTCCTGTATCCAGGTGGAGTGACGAGTTGAGGAGCATCCCCCAGACTACGCAAGAAAACATGTCTTGGACCTGCTATTTAGTAAGATTTTTAGACAGGGCAGCAAGTGTCTTGGGATTGGCCCTGCCCAGAGTGTCCAGTGTTGCTCTAGCTCATAAACCACAGCTGGTAAGAATATTCAACTTCATGCTTCGGGGCATATGCTAGTTTCTAATCCAGAGTTTATCCTGAGATCTAGTGTTGGGAGAGGGAGAAGGGGAGGACAGGTTAACCCATATCTGTTTACACCAGGGCCTCCTGCAGCTTTCTATGCAATATTTGGTGTTGACCACTAGCCATAAATGGACTATATGGATTACAGGTGTGACTCAGTGTGACACACCTGTGTCATGTTCAGTGTTGACTGTTCCATTTTCAGTACAGTGAATCATTCAAGTAGAAGCTATCACCTGAAAAACAGAAATAATTGGAACTCTGGCAACAAAGGATGAGAGCGTTTTTGTCCTTTGTCTAAGTGAAATACTTTGGTTTCACACAACAAAGAGAGTAATAATCCTAGCATCAGCAAATTCCCAGAAAAGACTATTTCTCTAATGTTTGCTGAAAACAAAGTTTCACTGGGACAGAGTGGGAGGAGGTTTTAAAAACTAAATAAATGTTAGGGGAAATTTTCTTACAGTCATGATTCAGCTTAGCACACTTAGTGAATAAAAATAAATCCTTTTTTTACTTTTGAGTGGTTGGGGAGGGAATCTAGCTTTCATATGTTCATGTACATCATCATCCACAAACCATTCACAGCCAGGCATTAGGCAAACCTATACTGAGGAAAAAAAGAAGATATAGTGTTGGTTTGGCAAGGGTCACAGACAGATTATTGTTATTTGATATACAAAATCCATTAGAAAATGGAAGGGTAGGGATTAAAAATTCAGTTCAAAAATTCAGAAACAGACTTATATCACTCTCATGTCCTTCAGGGAAGATGAAAACACAATTATTGCAGATTTCATTCATTTTCATTTTCAGATAAATCAGCTGTCCCATGTAACACTGCAGACTCCTTAGTAAAACCCCCTATAATTTGTTGGAAAGTTTTTATTTAACTTATGAAATACACTAGACTTATAAAAGGCAAACAGATACATTTGTATGCCTTATAAAAGGCAAACAGATACATTTGTATGCAGATAGATTTCTGCCAATCTATCTATCTGCACAAATCATATATACTTAGGATATTAACAAAGAAGATGTTGTCCCACATTAGCCCTCTTTAGCCCCGGATTCACCTGCTTGTTTATCATGTGTCTGCCAGATGTTCACCTTGGGGTCACTCCACATGGCACCAACCCTGGAATTGTGGAGCCTGCTGTGCAGGTAAATCTGGAGCAACGGGCGTCCATGGGGAAGCCTCCTGTGTGTTGGGTCACGTGTTGCCTCCATGCAGATTCTGCACTATGAAGTCATGGGCGCAGCCTAGAGCATCGCTAGAGCGACCATGACTCCATGGTGGAGGGAGGGCGACATGAGGGTGGACCATGGTGGAGAGGAACACCTGCCTGTTTGTTGAGCTCCCCATGTGGGACCTATAAGAGGCAGCTCCATGGGAGCTGCGTGGAGCCACTGCAGTCTCCAGTAGGCGCTCAGCCCATGTATTAACACCATTAACACGGACTGTCCAAATGATGGCCAAAAATCTAGCCCACAGTTTTAAAATCCATTTTTAAATATCAGTATTATTTAAAATAAAATGTAAGTTTTAAGAGTGACATCATGCAATAACAGCTTCAAGCTCTGCATGTTTAACGTGTACTATTTGTGTTGATACATTTAAACAGTATGGCATTGACCACTATAGAAATAATGCACTATAGAAATAATGTACACTGGCTATATGGTAAGAGATCTTTATGCAATGCAGCCTGCCAGTTAATTGCAATGAGAACTAAACAACTTTTAGGACAACAATGGAAGTTTTTTCAATGCATAAAACAGTCTCAGACAACTATAGGTAGTAGAAGACTTAGAGACTAGGGGTATTTTTAGACGTGACGCCACCATGGGTGCCCACACTTTACTCCGCATGCCCACCGGCAGTGGCATCATGTGTGATCCCGTACACCAGATGTTACCACGGACAGGATCAGAGGTTTCCCCGGGACCATGGCAGGATTGAGCCCACGCTGTGAGCTGGGATCCCTGCCAACTCACAGCACAGGATAAACCCTGCTATGGTCCAGGGAAACTAATTGCCAGACTGGGATAGAGCAGCCCACTCTACCTAACTCTGGCCTGTGACTGAGGCTATTCCAGGTGGGCACGATGGCCGCATAGGCCGCCGCACCTGCCTATCAGGGAGAAGGTCAGGCCTCACGCACTAGCGTGGGGGTGGGGCCATGCAGACCATGTCCGCACGATGCCCCCACCCACTCCCTAGCCCAGGCAACCAGCATGTCTGTTCGGTGGCCAGGCCAGATCCTGCCCGGGGTGAGGGCTCTCACCCCAGGCAGGATCAAAGCGTGGCAGTGCCTCCACAATCACGTATGAAAATACACTGGGTTTGTAACAGAAGAACTGTTTCCATTTAGTGACGTATCTTCCAGTTAAAGACTCTAAATTCTCTTTAAAAGAAAAAACAACCCCAAGTGAAGCAGCTGGAGGGGGGGCATAGCTCAAGTGGTAAGAGCATGTGCTTTGCGTGTATAAGGTCCCAAGTTCAATCCCCAGAATCTCCACCTCAGGATCCCTGGTAGCATACCTGGGGGAAGCCTCTGCTGGGGGCTTGGAGAGGTCTCAGGTAGCACACCAGGATGGCTTCTGCCAGAGACTCTGGAAGAGCTGGATTTGAACCCAAATTTGACATCCCTGCTGCCATGTCAGATTGTGACAATACTGGGCTAAGATGGACAATTGGTCTGACTCAGTTAGGAAGTTTAGTTAGTTTTTATTATCAAGTTTCTGGTTAGAAGTCACAGTTTAAAAAAAAAATTATGCAAGGACAAGGGGGAAAATGTCATATTGGAGCTAAAAAAAGGAAGAAACAACAACAATCTGTCCACCAAGATGAGGTGCTTTTAAAACTAAATTCTATTTGCACTCATAGGCAGGAACAATTTCATCAGAACATTCGAATTCTCACATCTCCTGGGGTTTTATTCAGTAACAAAACTAGTAAAATTTCAGACTTACCCCTTGTGGGAGCTACTTTAATTAAATCTCACCCAGATAATCTTCAAAGCATTATCAACAAAACTGTTCCTGTACAAGTTTACCCTTCAGGGTTGGTTTACCAGTCTGCAGCATTGTCAAATATAAATGAGAAAAATCAAGAGCCAGTCCTATTCCCCCAAAATAAGATGTGTTCAAAATTATGACATGTATATTTTTGTCTAGCTTCTGACCTTGAAAGTATGACATAGCCACAAAAACCTATGAGCTGCCAACAAAATGTTTGTTCCAGATTCTCCATGGAAAGCTTTGCAAGAGGCCAGACTTTCCCAGCCTGTCTTCCACCTAGTGGGGGACTGGAATCTCTCCAAGTCTCTGATACAGACAAAACTGAGTGTACAGTTAAGTTAAGTCTGTTTTGCTTTCTTTAGAGGTTGGCAAACAACTTTTAGAAAACGTAGGCGAGCACAACTTTGAACATTTCCCTTACTATTTATTTATTAATTTATTTATTAAAAGCATTTAATATCCCACCTCTCCTGCCACAGGCAGCTTGAGGTGGTTAGCAACAGTGTACCTCAACAATTAACCTTTGCCTTTTACCATGAAAAAAATTAAACTCGAGTTAACATGGGTTGGATTTCTACCCCAAGCTGATTTTGGCCTGGGGATTGAAAGTGTGCAATGAAATGTAACTTTTTTTTACAGTAGCCACACAATATATGCCCAGCACACACACACAGACATTATAGAGTCTGTTTTATGCGAAATACCAGCTCCACACATGAATAAATAACAACCAACACTACTCATTTTTCTTTGCAAAATATTATTTGTATTCAAACTACAGAAAATGGTTTTTATTAACTTTAACTATCTATATAAGGTAAAGTAGTGCCCCTCAAGAGCCATCCCCCCACTGCCTCGGTTCTATCCCCCCGTGCAACCTCTTCCAGCCAGCACTTCAGTGCCTCGACTCAGCCCTGTGCCTGCCATCCCCTGCATCCCTGCCATCCCCTGCATGCCTGCACCCCTGCCATCCCCTGCACCCCTGCCATCCCCTGCATCCNGTGCAACCTCTTCCAGCCAGCACTTCAGTGCCTCGACTCAGCCCTGTGCCTGCCATCCCCTGCATCCCTGCCATCCCCTGCATGCCTGCACACCTGCCATCCCCTGCACCCCTGCCATCCCCTGCATCCCTGCCATCCCCTGCATCCCTGCACCCCGGCCATCCCCTGCACCCCTGCCATCCCCTGCACCCCTGCACACCTGCACCCCTGCCATCCCCTACACTCCGGCCATCCCCTGCCATCCCCTGC
Source organism: Sphenodon punctatus (assembly GCA_003113815.1). Classification (NCBI taxonomy): domain Eukaryota; kingdom Metazoa; phylum Chordata; class Lepidosauria; order Sphenodontia; family Sphenodontidae; genus Sphenodon; species Sphenodon punctatus. The sequence goes on along the minus strand of QEPC01013456.1, from coordinate 480,690 downwards.
ACCCCTGCCATCCCCTGCATCCCTGTACCCCGGCCATTCCCTGCACCCCGGCCATCCCCTACATGCCTGCACCCCTGCATGCCTGCCATCCCCTGCCATCCCCTACATCCCTGCACCCCTGCCATCATCTTCATGCCTGGCATCCCCAGCATGCCTGCCGTTCCCTGCAACCCTGCATGCCTGCCATCCCCTGTGCCTTGCCATCCCTCATTCCCCTCCTGCAAGCCCCCAGCCAGTGATCACACAAAATCTCCAGGGAGGAAGAATGGCCACTCTGCCCCTGGACTTCAGGATGTGGCTATCACCTGCTAATCACCTGCTAATGGCCCATAAGGTTTTTATTTTTTCATTTCTATGGTCAATTTGTGAGGACAATGAGGGCACTTCTGACTTGCTTGAGAAATGGTGCCTATGGGAAGGGAGATGGAACCTTAGAGACTAGGTGGGACATGAAATCTATCAAACAGACTAAGAGACTGAAACCCAGGAGACTGGGTGAGAAAGGAAGCTTTGCAGATGGAGTGAGCAAATGAAAAATCGTTCATGGCTACTTTTTTCTATTAGACACTAGTGGAAACATTGAGAGATGTTCGTGGCAGTGAAGGGTTTAATTTTCATTGCTGCTGCCAGTCTAAAGTGACCTTGCCTTCCATGTCATTTTGAAGTCTGAACTGGCCTTTAAAAATTTTGATTTGGTTGCTTTTAAGTTGGGGTGGAAATCCACCCCAATTGAAATGCATTGGCTGGGGTTAGATTTCCACCCGAATAGGAAAACTCCATTGGCGCTGGGGTGATTTTTCTCCCCCAGGCCTTTTTTTTTAGTTTTCTTATTATAGAAGACAAACGGTAAGAGATATCTGGATGAAATTTGTGTATGTTATGCCCAGAGGTGCTGGTGACACTGTCCTAAATTCTCAAACTTGTAGAGCCACGAATTACCATATTTTTTCATGTTTTTTTCCACCAGGGGATGGAAAACAACCCCACGATGGTAGGAAAAATTAAAATCATAAAACTATAAAACACACTATTACACCCTCTTCCTTCTCGTCCCCCCCTACCCATCTCCCCCACCAAACACCTGGCGGAACAGCCAGGTCTTGCAGCTTTTATGAAAGGAGGGGAGGTCCAGGGTCAGATGCACCCCCACCAGAAGGGGGTTCCACAGCCTCGGCGCAGCCACCTCTGCGGTGCCCTGAAGATAGTCATGTTTGGGGCCCCACTGAGAGGGAGTGGTGCCTCATATGTCCTTGTGGAAATAGAGGCCATTGTGGGGCCCTCAGAAAAAGCGGGGTCGGGGGCGGTTGCCCCTGGTTGCCCTGTGGCAAAGCTGTCCCTGAATAATTGGGGAGTTTGTATTTAGATGAAGATACAGACAGAAGCTAAATCAGTTGCTGCACACACTATTAAAATGTCTTCATTTAATCTGTTAACATGTCATGTTATCTAAAAATGTTATCTTTCTTCCAATGGGAAGCCCATTAGAGAGGTCATGACCGTTGGGTGGAGACTGAAAATATTCCAGTGAGTAAATTGCCCCAAATATCCACCCCAAACTGCTTTAGCAGGAGGGGCGGGATATAAATCTATAAAATAATTAAATAAATAAATAAATATCCCCTGTGTGTTAGAAGACAATATACCATGCTATTTCAATTATTTATTTGAAGGCTTACTATATTAGAAATGGATGGTATTTTGTCCCTTATGTAACATACCATTACTAGCAACCATAATACCCTGCCACTGAGTCAGTGTGTTTAATCATTTTCCCTCACTCCATTTTCAGATTAATTATGCTAAGATATTTTAGTAGCAATACTTATTCATTTTTATGAATTACATTGAGGGTCATAGGTCCCAATCAGTTGAGATTCTAGTAACCCATTGTGCTGGGTGTCAGGATAAAAAAGATAACTAATGCTCCAAAGGGATAACAATCTTAGACCATAAAGAAAGGCAACAGATGTTAAAAGAAGCAGAAAGGGAGGGAATGCATGGTATTATTGAGGTACAAATCTGATTAGGATAATAAATAGCATTGGGAGAGGTTATGAAATTATTTCAAATGGGTAGGAAAGTTGAAGACTGTCAAAACAGGTACTATAAAGTACTTTGGAAAATAATGGCTAAATTTATTTAAGTCTCATTATTCAGGATATTTTCTTAACAAGGGTTGTTTCATTCTAGGGATCTTTTTTCATCCTTTGAAATTTCCTAACAATGTATGCTTGCCATGATGAAACAAGAATTGTCGACGCACCCCCCCCAATTAGACACAGACACATTATTTTGGTATTAAACAGGCCGCACTCTTTATTCTATAACAACAACAAAGGCAGCTGGGGATTGCTCATGCAATTTGGGTACAGTATGCCATGCTGACTAATCTAAAATTATTAACTGTGGTACTGCCCGGATGTGCCCTCCGGTAGCAGTATCCTCAACCATTAACATCCCTTCCTTCGACAGGGCAAGGCCGAAGGAGGGGGAACAGCCCCCCATAAGGGCGCAAGTAAGGAGTGAAGCATCTCTCGAGGTCCGAAGACAGCGCCTGTCCCTGCAGAGCCTGTTAAGATGCCACTCCCAGGGAACCTGATCACGTTGCATGCCGTGCCTGCATTACACCGTGTATCATCTCCCCATCTCTTAAGGAGATGACTCCTCCTACTTTTCAAAGCCTCCCTATTAAAAACCTATCATGGCATACTGAACCCCCGCTGAGTGCGACAATATCAACCCCTTTTTATTCAACCAATGGTTTGCCAAACAGACCAAATTGTTACTCACATATTATTTCGCAAATTACCCTATTTAATTTTCAAGTACAATGTTCCGGATTACAATTAGTCCAATCAAATTATGTCAAATTAGTCAACCTATTTAGCCTACTCTGCACTGTGGAGGAGGCGAAAAAACGACCCCAAGAAGGTCATCTAAAAATTCCTCCTCGGTCCCCTTCTGGCAACCAGTTGTTAACCACAGTGTCAGAGGGAGGTGGGTGGGCTGACTCTCTAACAGGGCCAGAACCAACTGCCGCCACGCGGCTTAACAGAGGACCGCCCCTTCTATCAGGGGCGGAGTCCTCCAAGTCCAATGAGGCGCGCATGCGCGGCCTCACTCCAGGACGGTTGCCAAGCAACCCGTTCCGGCGAAGGGCCTGCTAGCACGCCCCTTCGCCGCGGCCACATTCCCAGCTCCTGTCACGAGGAGGGGGAGGAGGGGCGCAACAATGCCCCGTCGCCGCCATTTCGGCGGCGAAGGGAACTTG
>QEPC01013456.1:456765-477279 GCA_003113815.1 Sphenodon punctatus | reverse complement strand
CGCACTGGCGGGGACTCATCCCTAAACCGGGCTGGAGGGGACACCACCCTTTTACGTCTACCCCGCTCCTGCGGGGGTTCCCCTCTGGGCTCCACTACCTCTGCCCTCACCATCTGTATACCCCCACTGGGCCCCGGTACCTCGCTGGCTCCGGATGGATTCACCAGCTCCGTGGGGCATCTGCGAGCCCCCAACAAGGCCTCACAGGCCCTCAGACGCTCCATCATGTCTGCCCTGGAAGGGGGGGGGAGAGGCTCCCCGCCCCTGCCCCTTTCTCCGTCTTCCCCCAGACATTCATCTTCCGCGGCTCTCCGTTCCCGGGGAGCCGCACCCTTCTTATGTGCCCCCCCGCTGGCCTTCTTCTTAGCCCGCCCCATTCCTTCACCCTCTCAGGCGGTCAAAAATTCAGCGCGGGAAACACTCCGTAGGCCCGAGACTCAGCAGCGAAACTGCGTCGCTGCTGACTCTCTAACAGGGCCAGAACCAACTGCCGCCACGCGGCTTAACAGAGGACCGCCCCTTCTATCAGGGGCGGAGTCCTCCAAGTCCAATGAGGCGCGCATGCGCGGCCTCACTCCAGGACGGTTGCCAAGCAACCCGTTCCGGCGAAGGGCCTGCTAGCACGCCCCTTCGCCGCGGCCACATTCCCAGCTCCTGTCACGAGGAGGGGGAGGAGGGGCGCAACAATGCCCCGTCGCCGCCATTTCGGCGGCGAAGGGAACATGTACTGTAGCATTCATTCTATAGCTGGATTTTACTAGGAAATCTGTTTTGCTCTTGCAAAATCAAAGTTATGTCTGCCTACTCTTTTGAAAACAGAGTACACATGGTAAAACTCAACTGAATGGAAAAGGATTTTGTGGGCTAAAATAGTGAAATTGGAAGAAAGAATAGATCAGTTCTCTGACCTCATTCCAGACTAAATTAATCTGTGTTCCTGCAGAAAATGACTTTTTTGTAGTGAGAAAAAATTACCAGATATATGCATCCATGTTGCTGAACAACAACAACAAAAAAGTTCTTTGTCCCAGGCTACCCAAAAACTTTATCCAACCTGTAAGCTAAAAGCTCTGAAAACGTTCTATTGTTTTGTGTTTTTGTAAAGGAAAGAATTATTGGACCAAAAAAAAAAATAAAGCATCAGGAGGAAATTGAATAGGACTTTTATAACTTTGAAATGTCAAGATAGATTTGTTTCAAACTTTGTTAATAAAAATGAAAAAGTATTATTCTCACCTGGCCTAAAGCCCTAAAAACCCAGGAGTTCAGAACGGAACTTCTGAAAGGCTATTAACAACAGAAGTGCCCATAAAAAGTGCAAGTGTGGGTGGGGTAGGCGTATATGGTAGGGTAGTACGTATTCTTGACAATATTAAATTGCACTTTGAGATTCTTTTTATCACAGATACGTTAGCAGAAAACTGGGAAAAGAGAAATCTGCTAAGAGCTGTTTCAGCAGCTGGAATTTCAGAAACATAAAACAAGACAGCCTGGAATGATAAAACAGTCAGTTTTTCTCTTGTCAGTTTCCCAGTTATCAACATTACTCCCTGTCCACATCCGCCTTGCCCCCACCCTTCATACCTTCAAATCTCTCCTTAAAACTCACCTCTTCCGCTCTGCTCTGTCTGACTCTTTATCCTGCTGAGCCACTATTCCTATACCTACGATCTGTTTACCCTTATCCTTGCCACATGGACCTGCCTGCTGTCATTCTCATCGTAACCAAGCCAAGTACGTGCACTTGAGACCTCGCATCTTCATGAATGTTAGACCCCTTGTCTCTCCCTCTGTTCCCCTTCCCATGTCTCTCCCCCAGCTCCTGTCGCTCAGATTGTAAGCCCTAGGGGCAGGGACCGTGTCTATTTTATTACTTTGTAAAGTGCCATGTACACTGCTGGCGCTATATAAATGTTTGTTAATAATAATAATAATAATAATTACTATTATTAAAAAATCCTTCCTATTAATCTCATTCTTGTCTGTGTAATGAGGCAGCCATTCTCCTACATGTCCAGGCCAAGAAAGTGGTTTCCTTGGTGATGGGAACTACTGTAAATGAAAGCTCCCAGAACAGTCCATCCCTTTCAGAAATGATTCCTTTCAATTTACCAACCTATACATTAGTTTGGAATACAGAGAAACAAAAGCTTTAGTGTTTCCTCTGATTTTTGTATGCATAAATGCATAGGTTAGTTTTGTTTTTACCTCCTCATTTTATTGGGAAGGATGCTGAGTCTGTGTCTGCATGGAGTTAAGTGCTGAAGAACCCGCTGGAAGATAGGGGTGAGCCTACTTGTAGAGGTACTGCAGTTTATTGGGTGCATAAATAAGTGTTAACATTAAATTGCACACACACAGCACCACATTGATGGAGGGGTGGAAGGGGGGGCAGGGAATACAGCCCATACTGAATTATCTGATGGGAGCTGGTAAAATGGGACCAGTTTTTCCATGAACTAAATCTATTTAAGACAACCTTGGTATCAGGAAGTTGATCTCAGGGGAAAGTTCTTCAGATGGCACCAGCAGATTAATGCTGCATGTGGGCCCTGCTCCATTCATCCCCCACCCCATCTCTGTGGTATTGGTTGGCTATAGCCTTAGTGATGGCCACATCTGAATACATAGCAGCTGTTTATCCCAGCATACACAGATATAGATACCATCTGTTTGTAACTTAGCATTTGTATCCACCTGACAGATGCTGTTTTTAGAATGCTTCTATTAGAGCTGAATAATTCTCCAAGCCTGGGTTGAAAAGAGAGAATCATAGAATAATAGAATGTTAGAGTTGGAAGGGATCTAAGAGATCATCTCGTCCAACCCCATGCTCCATGCAGGAAATCCACAGCTACAGCATCCCTGAAAGATGGCTGTCCAGCCTCTGTTTCAAAACCTTCAGCAAAGGAGAGCCCACCACCTCCCTAGGCAATCTGTTCCACTGTCAAACAGCTCTTACTGTTAGGAAGTTCTTCCTAATGTTTAGCTGAAGTCTGCTTCCTTGTAATTTGAGCCCATTGGTTCTAGTCATGACCTCAGGAGCAATTGTATTTTAGTTATATGTTTTAAAATGTTGTTAGCTGCCCCGAGATGCTTATAGAAGGAGGGGGCAGCATATCCATTTTAATAATAAATAAATAAACGAAGATCAAGTTTGCGCCATCTTCTGTGTGACAACTCTTCAGATATTTGAAGATGAGGGGACTTGGCTGGGATCCTGGGGTGAGCTTGGCTGCAAAAACTGCCTGGATCCCTTACAGCTGTGTGTTTCTGTTTCTCCTCCCCCAGGTAACTCCATAACTAGGGTCATGGCGCCCTCTGGGTGGCATTGGAAGGGTGCCGCCAAAGGGCAAAGACCCATTGGGAGGGTGTTAGTGGGCAGAGGCGGTGGAGGCAGCCAGCCTATTTTGATTTGACTTCGCAAGCTGCAAGATCACAGAGTTTAATGGTGTGGGAGGAAAGCTGAGCTGGTGTTGTGCAAACAGAGCTGCTGCCTCGCTAGAGCCCTTGGAGGTCTTGTTGCAATTTTTTTTGCTTGGACCTCTCTTTCCTCCACAGGATTCCTGTTCTCCAGGATTGTTTTATATTTCCCTGTGATAATTATTACCATTGTTATTCCCAGAGACTACGGGGGTCACGTTGTGCCATCAGCAAGCCCTGGCAACGGTGGGGCAATTCCTGGATATTTTAAGAAATAAAATCCTTAGAGACTGAGGGGGACAGTTGAAAGCAAATTAATTGCGTTGTTATTGTACAAGTAATTTTTGAGGATACAAAGAAGCATGGGCTAATTTTGAAAGTGATCTTGTATTCTGTATATCATTTTTTTTTTAGTGGAGACTTTTATGTAGCTTAATCCATAATGGATGGGGAAGGTACTATGGGATTTTTTGATACAGCAAGGGTACATAATACTCAAACTAAAATTACCCATTTTATTCTGAAGAAATCTTCTCCCAAGGGTACACAGGGAGGGCTATCCCAAAGGGGAAATACTGTACATTGTAAATGGAAGTATGGGGATAAAGGTAACCACTTATCCTATGGAGCTATGATTACCCCAAGAGTAAAGATGGTAAAAGTCTGACCCCTTTGGTTCTTGGGATAGGTGAAAATAAAAGCCCAATTACCATGAAATCCAAATTGGGAAATAGTTGTACTACCCTTTTGGATAATTTTGTATCACCTCCAGTTGATTCCACAAAATCTGAGAAACTATCCTCGCTAATGACATATGAGGAATGTCTCTGTGGGCAGCTAAAAGGCCTCTTGGACTACCTATTCAGAGAACTGAAATCCCTGAATTTAACAGTCCAGATGGCTTTGATGATGATATTAAGAGGCTGTATTCCAACTCTGAGAAACATTTGACAAATTTAGAACAAAATCTATAGAGAAATCTATAGAGAAATCTATAGAGAAATCTAACAAAGGTACAACAACTAGGAAACTAGATAAATTTGAGTGAAGAAACTCTGATTTATGTAAGTCTGACCAGGAACCTAGTTTGGGGAAGTGTTGACTAGAGCAAACAATGGTAATTCACCTTGTCCAACTGAAATATCCACACCTGAGACAGGGTTATACAATTTGTAGACAGTTTTAGAGCTGATGGTCCCCATTGGAAAAGAAGGAGAAGAAATAAGCAAGAATACTTGCGGAAACAGAACATAATTATATATGATCTACCAAAGGATAGGAATGAGTCTAGGTATGCCCTGAAGGATTGAGTAACTATGCATTTGACCCCGTAAGATAGGTCTACTAAGCTGGTCAGTTAGGAAAGGAATTATATTTGTGACCAGGTTATTCTATTTTTTTCCAGGGAGATTACCGCTTTCCACCAGTTAGGGTTGGTTTTAGGGCTATCCGGCTGAGGGTGAAAATTTTGGATAAGGTAGAATCTTTGTTAATGGGACTAGAAATGAGTGAAGATATCTTTCCTTTTTATATTGGGAGAATGAGTAAGGGCCCCAATAGATATTATAAGTTACCCAGTGAGGATAAATGAAAGGATGCCCATGTGGATAGGTTAAGTTCTGGTACATATAAACTGCTCTCAATTTATATCTCAGTTTATATCTAAACCAAGAAAGAGTATGGAGACAATGAGAGTTTGTAAACAACAAGTTTAGAAAGAATGAAAGACAGGCTTGACTAGATACACACTTACAGGCACTGCAATCATATGAACAAGATTTTAAGGTTTTCTCCTGGAATATAGCTGGATTAAGGGAGAGGAGTTTAGATCCTGATTGCTTGATGTTTATAAGGAAAGCCCAGATACTTATGTTCCATGAGACATGGATGTTAGAGGGTTTTGAGTTAAATGGATATCAACCTTTTACGGTTTCAGCTAGGGATGTGCGAACGCGGTTCTGATGTTCGGAGTTCGGGCAGAACTCGGTCTGTTCGGACGACTGAACTGAACGTCCAAGTCGAACGTCTGAACAGCCGAACAATTTGGAAAAGTTCGGATGAGTTCAGATGAGTCGGGGGCAGGAAAAACGTGACTTTGGGTGGGAAAAACGTGTCTGGAAGGGGGAGGCAGCTGAGGAGCAGACATCCTGGCACCAGGGGTGGAGACCAGAGGTGGTTTCAGGGCCAAATGATACTGATACCGAAAAAGAAATCAATTTCGATATTGGTATCGATAGCGCTATTTTCAGATGTTCGGCTGAGTTCAGCCAAACTGAACTCCACCAAACTGAACAACCGAACCCGAACTCGGTTTTTGAACTGAATGAATGAACGTCCGAACATCCGAACCGTGTTCTGTTCACACATCCCTAATTTCATCATGGAAGAAAAGTAGGTATGGTAGAACTAAAGGGGGCCTTGCAACTTTGGTGGATCTAGGATTGAATTGCAGGGTAACTCAGATAAATTATATGCACCATATTTGCTTGCAGTCTTATTAGATTTTTCATGTAGTGCCCCTTGGGTTTTGGTTAATGTATATTTCCCACTAAATAAACAAGGAGCCTCCCCAGGGTGGTGGGTTCCACTGCTAGAGAGTAAATTAGATTTCCTTGACGAAATTAGACCAGGTGCTCTTTTTTTCATCGCTGGAGATTTCAATGCCAGGGTTAGGAACCTATATATAGATCTGTACAAAAAAAATGATGAAGTATTAGGTATAGCTGTCCCTACCCTGATAGATAAGACTGTGAATCAAGATGATACCGAACTGCTGAGATTTATGTATCAGCATGATTTTAGAATGTTAAATGGGAGAACATTCCCTGATGTTCCAGGCCAATACACATATAATTCTTCAGTAGGATCCAGTACAGTTGATTATTTTTTAGTAGAATGCAGGAAATTACTATTCTGTAAAGGAGTGGAAATTATTCTCCATCTGAGAGTGATTGTTTCCCCCTTTGAGTATTCTTGAAGTATAAAGGTAGTAGATCCAAGATTTTGAATAGAGATGGAAATACTTATCAGAAAAGGGTAACTTGGACCAAAGAATTGGAAGAAAGGGCTGTAGCTTTGTGTTCTAAGTGGGTCCCTACCTGGAATGAGAACATCTTAGAGCCTTCTGACTCTATATGGGACAGTTACAAATCTTTGGTAGATCAGCTACAACAGGTGCTTGTAAACACAAAGATTCATAGGGACAAGATCAATTTCCATAAAGATTGGTTCGATGAAGTATGTTTGATTGCAAAAAAGAACTTAATGGACCATTTAGTGTTATTAAGATGCCCTCAAGATAGTCAAGATTTAGGCATCTTAAAATTGGCTAACAGGCAGGCTAAAAGTAAATATAAGGGTCTATTAAATAAAAAGAAACACAGCTATCATCTTGGATGCTGGAACAAATTAGAATGGAAAGTAAAGCAAAATAATGTACATGAATTTTGGAAAATATTATTTGTTGTTACAGATAGTGTAATGTTACAACAGATGCCAACATAAACCCATCCATCTGGAAAATAAGTTTATGGCTGGTGTATCTTGTACAATTGAAGGGGATGCATCTCAGTGCCCAGAGATAGGGAGATCTTAATTACCTGGCTCATGAAAACTGGGAAATTACCAGGTCCCGACATGTTACCATCTGAATTATTTAAAACCAATAAGGAATTTTGGATTCCGGTATTAAAAACTATAATACTTATGACTAATATTTACCCTGTAACGTGGGGTATTTTCAGATGTTATGAGATCATGCTCAACCACGGTGAATCCTCACATGGAGATCGTGATCCCGTAACGTCTGTTGGGGGGAACGGAAGTTCCCTCTCAGACGTTCACCCCTGTGAATCATGGGGGAGGGGGAGGAAATCACATTCAACACGGAAATGGAGGTCCTTGCCGGACCATCTTCGTTTGCGTGTTGAATGTGATTCCCCCCGTGATCAAGGGAACTGTAATGTCTGTCCCCCTACAACAGCCCAGAATCAGCGGCGGGATTCTGGGTCGTGATCAATGCGGGCGGGTGCTGCGATTGCATTGGCCTCGGCGCCCACCCATCTCCCAAGAGGGCGGCCGGCCTAGGGAATGTGGGGGGGGGGCTGTGCGGCCGCACGTTGTGCCGTGTGGCCCTGCCCCCCCAGGATTCCCTGCTGGGAGCGGCCAACACATCTGTTGCCCGTTACATGTTGGCCCCAGCGGGGAATCTGTAGGGTGCTTCCGTGGCGGGGTGAATTGAGCCCTGTCATGTCTGAAGATGGAGAGATAATATTTCAGTTCCAGTTTATAAGAAAGCCAATAAATTGGATCCAGCCTCCTACAGACCTATCTGTGTGATAAATGTACCAGCAAAAATATTTGGTAGACATTTGCTAGATCACATAGAAACATGGATTAAGGAAGCTGACATCATGGGGGAGGAACAAGTGGGCTTCCGCTCAGAGTATTCATATATGGACCAATGTTTTATGGTGCATCATGTTATTTCAAAACATACTAAAAAGAAACAGAAACTTTATGCTGCATTCATGGACCTTTCTGGGGCCTTTGATACAATTGAGGGAATGCTTCTTTGGAATAGGTTGGGTAAGATGGGGATGTACCCCACGTGGTTGAATTTGATCAAGATATATTATACAGAAACAAAAATGAGTATAAGATATTGTGTTAAAGGAGAAAGGGCGGGGGGGGGGTTACCTCAAACCGTGGGGTTCGCCAAGGTTGTGTGTTGTCACCTGTTTTATTCAATTTATACTTGAATGATTTGCACTCGCAATTGGTAGAAACAGAATTTCATTTACCAAAATTGATTCGGGGGAATTGCCCTGTCTATTTTAAGTGGACGATATGGTCCTTTTCTCATTGTCAAAGGTAGGCTTTCAGAGACTCCTCAGTTGTTTTTCTGCTTATTGTATATGGACTGCCTTAGTAATTAATGCACAAAAATCAAAGGTTAGGGAATTGGTGCCAAGAAAATTCAAAACTGGTATATTGATGAGGAAAAATTAGAAATGGTTAAAACCTTTTCTTATCTTGGATTAACTTTAGTCAATTCTATATCCTGAGTTCCTCATGCTCAGAGGATGGTGATAAAAGCCTCTCAAGTGATGGGAGGTATCCGGACCTTTTATAACAAGACAACAAAATGTTCCTGTGTGGAAGCAGTCAAGGTAGGAAGAGTAAAAATGGAGGCAATGCTGCTATGTGGGGCAGAGCTCTGGGGTTTGGACTCAAAAGCTCCTGAGATTAAAGAAAGGGCACAAGCAAATTTCCTCTGGAAGATACTGACAGTACAAAAAAGTACACGATGTTCTGTTGTCAGGGTTGAAACAGGTACTGTAAATATTGCCACTAGAGCTAGACTTAAACCAGCTTTATACTGGTTAAAACGTCTTTCCCCAGTTAGATTACCTAAGCAGACCTTAATTGAGATGAGTGTCCCAGATATTTGTCCCGGGACATGGATCAAGGATGTTGCAACATCACTTGAAAGAGCAGGATTAGGTTATCTCATGTTTGAGAGACAGCCAATTCCTCTTACTAATGAGTAGCCTCTATAATTGAACGTTTCCTGGATATCTCAGCACAGAATGATCTTGCAATGGCTAGTTCATATAGACATATGCCATTTTATTGGCATATTTCTTTTGATAAAACACACAGCCAAGATACCTCTCAGTGATCACTCAATCTATTTGCAGGGAGGCTCCAACTAAACTTCGGCTGGGCCAATTGGATACCAGGGTTCAGGAAGGAAGATGGGAAAAAATTCCTTATTCAAAGAGATTATGTCCATACTCTATAGGAGAGGTAGAAGATACAGTACTACCTATGGGTTTGCCCCTTATATCTCCTATGGGTTTGCCCCTTATATCTGACACCAAGGAAGAAGTTTCTTTTCCCTCTTGTAGAAGAGGTTCCCATTTTCAATCTATTTGAAAAAACTATTTGGATACTCCAAAATGAAATGTTCATTGGTCTTTCTGCTTTTGCTAAATATATTTGTCGGTGGATCCAAAATGAAATAAGGACAACAATGATGGGTTTAAAAGGCCACACTCTTTATTCAAATCGGAATTAGGCATGGTGGGGGTAATTGCCCACAGGCAATTCAGGTCCAGTGCCAAATTCTATAATTGGGTACGTAACAACCCTAACAAAGGGGAGGCTTGGATGTTCCCTCCATAAACCCCCTTTAACTACTTAACACAAACGTTTCCCCTCTGGCATTGGCTAACGGCCACCTCCAGAGGGGACAAAGTCCTTCCGGACCCGAGCCAAGGATTTAAGTTACCTCCAGCTTGGGGACCGCTCATATCCCTTCCCGCCTTTGCCAGTAATTCACCTTGGGAGGTTAACCCTGTTGCTGGCCTCGCCCAGCCTATGCCCCAGGTGTTCCCCCCACATCTCTTAGGGAGATGCCTCTTTTACTACTTATTCTTACCAACTTGCTACAGCACTGGACCCCTGCCACAAAGGGACCGCCACTGCTTCAGTGGACGGGCCCGGCCCCCACCTTGCTCAATCCCCCTTACAAATAGCCTCTAATAACTTGGCCTTCAACGTTGCCAAATAACAATCATCCCCAACTTGTGATAAGTGAACCCCACACCCCGAAAGTTCACTGGAGTTCTGTGCGTGATCCCCACATGGGACACCCGGTGACCACCCCGAAGAGTAATCCACCTCCCAATCTCCCTGTTGACCTTCCGCCGAGCTTTATCCACTTTCCTAGGGTGGATAGCCTTGTCCCAGTGCAATCGCGCCACCAGTCCGTCCACACTACCACCACCCCGGGGAAGATTTTGTCCAGCTCCATAATATCTAATTTAATTTGAACAATTAAACCTAAACCTTTATTCTTGGTTAAATCATTTTCACCCAGATGGATTACCACCACATCTGGTGTGGTCCCTCGCGTGTTGGACCTGCAGGTGGGCAGCAGCTGGTGCCACCGCATTCTTCTGCGTCCCATCCATCGAATTACTGCTCGTGCTGACATCCCAAGCTGGCTTCCCCAAGAGGACTGTGCGGCTGCCTTCCCCGTCCATCGTACCAGACTGTGTCCAATAATCCAAATGGCACTTCTACTGTGATGTCGCCTGGGACCTAAATGCACAATATCAAACACATTATTGTGAGAAACTGCGCACGTACGACTTGAAGCCCTTGACTTCCACCGCCATACCTCTCTCACTTGCTGTTCCGAACAGCCCGCTTGGGCCGCAAAGGAAGCTGCTCCGATCCTTAATGAATGGGACCCATACTCTAATGGTGGTAATCCTAAATAACCCAAAGCCTTTCTAAGCACTCCCATAAATTGCTGACGACTAACTAAACTCCCATTCCTATGCTTAAACAGCGGCCCTCCCGCTGAAGGCCGAACCGCCATATATCCCCGATATGCCCCTACTGGGCAAAGTTCAGGCGCCCCAGCCTGATTCAGGGAAACAACTTGACCTCTGCCTTGCTGGTCAGTTTTGGACTGCCTCAGCCGAACCCAAAGCATACTTCCCCTTACCTGAACATCATCGATGGACAAAGCCCTATCCGTGGTGTCCCTTGTCAACTCCGCCACCAATTCACTAACACAAAATGCCCCAAAGAATGCCAATTTGAATAAGGCTCCAAACAAAACTACCTCAAAACTGTTAAAACAGATGGCTGGGAGGGCAAAACACAACCTTACCAATGAGGGGGTAATAGACTTCCTAGTGTCAGGCTCCCTCGGAGTCTCCCTAGCCCAACCTTGCAGCATTCTGCGGGCAAAGAAGCCCTGATCCGGCGGAGGGTGCCCCGCCAGGCGACTACAAACCCCAACGCGGCGGCGGCATCGTGCAATTTAAAACACCGCACACTTCCGGGTTGGTGTAAATGCAGTGAGTGTGCACATTTTCGCCTAACCCGAACTGTTGGAGTGCGGTTTGAAAAGCTGCTCGGAGCAGCTTTTCAAACCGCACTCCAACAGTTCAGGTTAGGTGGAAATGTTGCATTCACACCAACCCGGAAGTGTGCGGTGCTTTAAATCGCACGATGCCGACACGGCGGCTGTGCGATTTAAACACACGTCAGAATGCGCCCTAAGTTTCTGAGCCTCTGCCTCTCAAAAATAGAGAGAGAACAATATGTGGAGGTAGGAGTAGCCTAACTGGCAGGATTTGAGAATGTTTAGGTCAGTTTAAAAACTTTTAAAAACCTTTTTGTGTGCTGTTTCTTGAGACACCACTGCTAGGTTAGAAGTAGACTGAAAATGTATTAATATCTGTGTATTGAATGAAAGCATACAACTGGGCTCTAGTAACTTTATGTAATTGCTTAATTGCAGTTTCCTCTAGAAAATAAGGGAAAAAATATTGAATCATTCGGACAGTATAGACACCTTTGAAAAGTGAGAAAGATGAAAACGTAAAAGCTAGGGATCCCATTACTACCTTCATAGAAAAGAATGCTATTCATTTTAAGTATATTTATATTTTTGAAGCTTAATATATTGAAAAATGAAAATCACACTGTTTTCTTCATGAGAAAGAAGTGCCTCCAATCATCTAAATTTGAGGATTTCCCCCCCACCCACTTCTCAGTGGTTTACTCCACATCAGGGTAGGAAGTCTCTTAATTACTCTGCATCTGTTGACAAGTGTCTGGCACACATTGCATTCCTCTGAACATTGTGAGCATCAGCTTTTAAAGCACAATTTAGAGTAATCAATACAATACAAGGTAGGGAGCAGGGGTTAGAGTATTAGGGAGCTGTAACTGACTTCCTGATGACCTCCTCCTTGCTCTGCTGAGAGGAAACCCAGTGCAGTACAAAATTTTGTTCCTGAGGTTATTTGATCAGTGTAATGGGTTATTGTTGGTCTTTTAGATAAATGCTTCACTCGGTATGTTTAAAAGAAACATGTAAGTTTCTCAACAGGACATGTGCATTCTTGATTGCTACATGGTTACATTAAGTATGTTGATGCACGTAATTTAGCCCACATTGGGGCTGACTATCAGGCCAATAGCTGCCAGATGTTCATCCACTTCCACCCTGGAGTGGGCAACAGACTGGTACGTGACACGTCCACCAGAGAAGACTGGTGATGCATCACAGGCTACTGTTGCCCCACCCAGGCCAATTTGGGGTAATGGGCTACCTCCCATCTGGTTGACCCCATGCAGCTCAACCCCATGATGAGGTCAGCCGGTACCACAGAGCCATGGGCATAGTTCACCATTTCTGTACATCCATGTCACAGCAGGAGGAGGGATAGTGAGCAGGCCAAGGTTGGTGAGTATGGCAGGGTTGGGTATCTGCCCATATGGACAGCTCCTCAACCTGGGGCAGGACTTGTGATAGTGGCCTGCCCACCCAATTTCCCTGGGGGTGGGGGGAGAGACACAATGTATGACCTGATCTCCCCACCAACCTAATGTCTAGTGGCTATGTTTGCCCCATCTAGGGCATCTGGGGGATCTGGCTGGCCCTGTCTCACTCTCAAAGACAAAAGAGAAAACACATTTTATTTATTTTTATTTATTTATAATAAAATTTATATGCCGCCCCCTCCTGCCTCAGGCATCTTGGGGCGGCTCACAGCATTTAAAAAAAACATTTTAAACATGAAAAACAAACAACAATAATTACAATTAAAAACAATATAAAACCCCATCTCCCCCTACCCTAACCCAACCTACCCACCCCATCTCCCTTGGGAAAGGCCTGGTGGAACAGCCAGGTCTTACGTTGTCTGCAAAAAGAAGGGAGGTCGGCAGCCAAGTGGATCTCCTATGGGAGGGAGTTCCACAGCTGCGGCACAGCCACGGAGAACACCCTCCTCATAGTAGATACCTGGGAAATCTGGGGAACCCCGAGGAGGGCACCCCCAGCCGACCACAGGGGTTGATCCAGGACCCGGAGGGTGAGGGGGTCCTGCAGATAGGTGGGACCCAAGCCATTTAGGGCTTTAAAGATCAATACCAACACCTTGAATTGGACCCGGAAACATATTGGCAGCCAGTGCAGAGAGCGGTGTAATATGCTCGCGTCGGCCCATCCCAGTCAAGAGACGGGCCACTGCATTCTGCACCAGCTACATCTTCTGAAGCAGCACCAAGGGTAGCCCCATGTAGCGCACATTGAAGTAATCCAGTCTCGAGGTAATAAAAGCATGGATGACTGTGACCAGGTCTGAGTCCGAGACATATGGCCTAAGCCGACGCAGCAGATGTAATTGGCGAAATTATTCCTTTGCCACAGCCACCACCTGGGCATCGAGGCGGAGCTGTGGGTCTAGGAGCACCCTCAGACTCCAGACCTGAGAAACCAGGGGAGGACGGACACCATCAATGATGGGGGCTACCACTCCCTCGGCCTTCCCCACAACCATCACATCCGTCTTGTCAGGATTTAGTCTCAGGCAGCTTGCCCACATCTAATCTCCCACAGCAGACAGACACCGGGTAAGCACCAAGACTGCCGGACCTGAGTCGAAGGAAAATGAGAGACATAGCTGGGTGTCATCAGCATATTGATGACATCTCACTCCATTCTCCCTAATAACCTCCCCAAAAGGCTGCATGTACACATTGAACAAGAGAGGGGATATGATGGAACACTGCGGTAGTCCACACATGAGGCCCCGGGGGAAAGTTGAAAACTCCCACACCACCACACGCTGGGTTCTCCAGGCCAGGAAAGAGCAGAATCTATCAAGAACAGTTCTGCCAATCCCTGCATGGTCCCGCAGCCAAGTCATCAACAGCTCATGATCAACAGTATCAAATGCAGCTGAGAAATCTAACAGGATCAATAGGGTCAAACGACCCCAGTCCAACTCACGGGAGAGGTCGTCATTCAAGGCCACAAGCACAGTCTCTGTGCCATATCACAGACGAAAGCCTGACTGCGAGGGATCAAGAAAGTTAACCTGGTCCAAATGCCCCTGAAGCTGCCAAGCCACCACCCGTTCAATAACCTACCCTAAAAAAGGAAGGTTAGAGACTGGCCGATAACTGGCAAGGTTGTAAATATCCAAAGATAGTTTCTTGAACAGGGGCCGCACCACCGCCTCCTTGAGACAGTCCGGCACCTTGCCCTCCCCAAGGCAGGCATTGACTATCTCCTCCAGCAGTGGCCCCAATGTCTCCCAACTAGCCTTAACCAGCCAGGACGGGCGGGCATGGGTCTAGTTCACAATAGGTGGATCGAACAGTCCCAAGAGCATCCCCCACATCTGAGGGTGACATTGCCCGAAACTCATCCCGTAAACCAGGACAAGAAGGGGCTTCTACTGCGTCTGACCTATTCTCTGCAAAAAAAAAGTTGCATTAAAACTGTGTTGAATTTGAGTGATTTTATCTGCAAAGAAGTCCACAAACAAATCACAGCGAGCATTTGATGGTTCTACGTCCAGGCGGAAGGGGGCCGGACTGACCAGCCCCCTCACCACTCAGCTGGGCAGGACATTTGTGAGGAAGTACGTAAGCAGACCAAAGATACTGGCTTTTTTACACAGACACTCTAACACTGAGAAAATGTGTGTTACATTTCATTATACATGTCACAGGGCACCCACATGGCAACACTGCAATCCTGCAACATGGGCCCTTTTCACATGAGATGCCTCCATCCAGTTTCGTGGGTGGAGATGGGTGGAGGCATCTGCGTCAACACCCATCTCCACCCACCACCCACCCACAGAGTAACGGACTCCAGTGCCGAATGGGTGCTGCACGGGAGCACGCACGCACCTACACCCACCGCCCATGGTGCTTACATGGATCCCTCCACCCATCTCCACCCAGCAAAACTGGGTGGAGGCATCTCGTGTGAATGGGGCCCATGTTGCAGGGCTGCAGTATTGCCCTGTACCATGTATAGGGCAATACTCGCCCTTCACGCTCCGGAACGGCTCCTGCGGTCTGCCGGGGGTGCCCTCCTGGAGGTCCCCCGTGTTAAGCGGGGGGCCACGATGGAGCGAGCATTCTCGGTGGTAGGGCCGCGGCTGTGGAACTCCCTTCCGGAGGAAGCTCACCTGGCCCCAAGCCTTTTGACATTTCGGTGGAACTGTAAGACCTGGCTGTTTGCCCAGGCCTTTGGGAGGGAGGGTGGGGGGGTGATTTTAATCCCCCGCCCATTTATTTATTTATTATTGTTTTCTAGCCCTGTTTTATTGATGTATTTTATATTTATATTTTTAAGTAATTTTAATTGTTTTTATTACTGCTGTTAGCCGCCCCGAGCTGCTTTGCAGGAGGGGGCGGGATATAAATTTGTAAAATAAATAAATAAATAAAAATAAAATAATAAAATGTAACACCCATTTTATCGGTGTTAGAGTGTTTTTGTAAAAAGGGCCTGTGTATATATTTTAGCTTGTTTTTCTAATTGCTATCCCTGAAATTTGTATATATGAAAACAATATCCATGTGGGCTTTGTTTTTATCTGCTCACAAATAATTGTTAGGTGAGAAATTAAATAATTTAGAAAGAGTTCTGAAACTGATCTGAAAAACAGTTTCTTTTGGATTGATGGATGTAGGGTATTTTTCAATCAGTAGGAATGTTATAAGTCAGTGGTTCCCAAAATTTTGTTTTTGCAACTCCATTTTCAGATATATAGTTCCATGGCAGGAATGAAGGCGTACAAAGCATAACCAATGGGTCACAACTGCAATCTTATCCAGAGGTGCAACCCTACTTAGGGCCCCGACTAGTACTGAAAAAGATTTTTTAAATGATCCACTGTTAATATCCATCATTCTGGTTGGTTTGGCAGTTAACCACTAAACTGAATTACTAGATTCTTCTACATTACTATTTATTGCATTACCATTTCCCTCATTACTGCATAACCAAATGTTATCATTATTACTCAGATCTGAAGGAACAAAGTAAAAAAAAAACCATCATCCTATGGGACTGTAAATTGAACTTCAGTAAACAGTAATTCGGTAAATGGCAACGCATGATAAGTCGGCAATCCAGTTAAGTGTATAAACTACTGAACCTGAACTGAATTATATTCAGTATCTGACTGGATATCAGTGGATAACGGTTTCAGCTCTAGTTCTGACCCACAGTTTGGTAATCTCTGGTGTAAAGTATTATTGTGAATCTTTATTAATGATGATAATTTTTGCTTATATTAATGTATTTCTAAAATTTCAGCGGGCCACTGTGGTATCCCAGATCTCATAGTCAATGGTCAAGTAATTGGGGAAAATTATGGGTACAGAGACACAGTTGTATACCAGTGCAATCCCGGGTTTCGACTGATTGGATCTTCAGTACGAATATGCCAACAAGATCACAACTGGTCTGGGCAGCTTCCATCCTGTGTGCGTAAGTAAGCATGGCATGTCATATTTGTATAATATCTTTCTCATTTACATTAACTTGCGTGTCTTCCTTTTTTTGTTTCTGTTCTGGATAAATAGTGTTTTCAGATCATGGTTTTTTTTTCATGTTATCTTTGCCAGACATCAAACCTCTAAGATAACCTGATAAAAGAAAACAAGAAGGGTTGTCATATAAATTGGCAAACCCTTTGTAGTGAAGTTAGTGTTGTGCTGGAAAGGAATGCAAATTGCTATTTCCATAGCTTCTGACACCTTTTCAGAATGGTGTTCCCTTCCAGGGATCTGTACTGTATAATAATAGTATTATTTGCATAGTACTAGCAATGTGCCTGACAATGAACAGCTGTGGGTGTTTTTAGATAAGAGCCTTCCCACCCATCACCCACCCATCATGCATGTTGCAGCACTGCATAGGGTGCCAATGACTCTTTTTACACAGTCCTCTCCTATTCATGAACACCCAGAAATCTGTGTGTTCATGAGTGGGAGAGGCCCGTGTGAAGGACACGGCGTGCGTGCGTGTGGTGAGTGGGGGTGTGGGGGTGCTTCCACCTAGGGTGCCAATAGCCCTTTTTACACAGAGCAAGTGGGGAAAATTGAGGTTTCTCCATGCGTGGGGATAAGTGAGGGGTGAGTGGGGATGCATGTGTGGCCATGTGCACACCCCGCCCATCCACCACGAATGCACCAGCGTGCCCACACACACACACCCCACTTGGTGGAGCTATGTAAAAATGGCCAAAGTGGCCCTGGAACTTGCATGATGAGTGGGCGATGGGTGGGTAATGGGTGAGGAGGTGCTTGTAAAAACACCCTTACCATTTTTACATGGCACTGCCAGGAGGGGAGTGTATGGGCACACCGGTGTGTATGCGGTGGTTGGGAGGGGCATGCACATGGCTGCACATGCATCCCCACTCACCCCCCACTCATCCCCACACACGGAGCATCCTCCGTTTTTCCTGGTTGCTCGGTGTGTGAGGATGAGTGTGTGTGTGTGTGTGTGTTAATGGAGGTGTGTGTTAGGCGGGAGCACGCACATGCCCCCATTCACCAAGTGCCTACACTGTGTCCTTCACACAGGCCTCTCCCACTCATGAACATGCAGATTTCTGCGTGTTTATGAGTGGGAGAGGCCTGTGTAAAAAGGGCCCCTGTGATTAGAAACAGATTCCTTCCCTGAGTGGTTCTTAATCTAGAGTGCACTAAGAGAGGGGCCACAGGGAGAGGAGTTTTCAAATACTTCTTTATTCTTGACATGGTCTATGTCCCCCTTCTTTTTTTCCAACATTCTCTGTGACCCTCACATATTCATCCACCTCTCTAATCTGGACAGAAGGCACAAGTCCCTGAGGTGTTCAGATATAGAAAGTTAAATCGACTTGAGAAATCTATGGTATCATAATAGAGACTGAGTTCAAATTAATAAACTGAGATTATACTACTACTGTTTAAAATAAGCTTCTACTCAGCCAGCTAGAATTTTGCAATAGACATTTCCAGCCATAAACAACCAGAGATAATCACAACCCATTTGCCATTTTTAAATTATGAACAAACAAGTCACATCTATTAACAAAAGGCTAGCCAAACAGATGGATTTTCTGAATGTATGTATTAGATTAACGTTAAGAAAGATTTAATTTTGCATTGCATTTTAAGCTCATGCTTTATGTTAATTATAGCAATAATTAAAAAATTAATTTTTTTTTTAAGTCTTTAAAGCAAGAATGAGATATTTTTTAAACAGAAATTTCCAAATTACTAGGCTAACAACCACAGAGCTAACAATAATTGCTCCTGGGTCACTGCCAACAACAGAGAAGGTGAATGTAGCTTCTTTCTCGGCAGAGCCAATTATGGAAGCTGCTGTTTGAACATAGTAGAATTGTGCTAATGCAATTCTTCAGAAAAGGGCAAAGAGCTTGGGTGCAAATGATTGAAGCGACGCAGTAATTGTCCATAATATTACCATAAATATACAGAAATGCTGAACTATATGTGTAGAGCTCAGTGAAAGCAGACCACCAAATATTGATTTCTGATTAATTTCTCTGTGGTTTTCATATATGTTTAATGTTACTTGTAATTTCATCATTTTATTCCCATCATACACCATGATATAGATTTAGACATCAAGACCTCTCACTCTGGAACTTCATTGTAACAAACTGTTAATGCACAGGTAGTATGGGTAGATGATTGTTATACATTTATACTTATCAGTGATCACTGCCCCCCCAACTCCCAACCCCATAAGTGTGTGTGCTGCTTTGGTATAAATGGCATACTCTTCTTTCATTGAGAATTTCATTCAAAATAATTACCTGAAATCAGAGTATTATGTATGCATAATATTTTCCATTTTCACTTATATACATAACCTCTAAAGGTATGTTGGTCATGCTTATTTGTTTTTATATAATATGCCAATTCCTGTAGTTTGTAAAGGTTTAATTTCTTATATAATGAGCAGTTTCAGGGACATAAGTAATTTTACTTACTGACTTTTACTGAAACACGTGCCATTCAGTTCAACCTCCTCGCGTAGTATTTATTGTAAGTTGCAAGTTTGTTATAAAACGTATACTTTAAGGACCTCATTAACTTTTAAAGCTTAGAAAGTTTTGTTAAGATGTTTACAAACTAGTTAATCTCAAAGCTTTAGAATAAGGTTAGAAGGTGAACTCCTGGATCCATTGGCAATATTGCCAAAACCCTTGTTGCCATCAAAAGACGGCAATCCAGAATTTTACCCAGAATTAGAAAAACTGTTATTCAGATTCCAAAAAAGGTTGAACTTCTGTGGAACGTTTCATCACATAATAAATATTTTGTTTCTGAAACCAATGGTGCAATCCTGGAGCTAGTTCCCACCAGTGCTAAGGGCTAGCTTTGGCTGAGTATCAAAATACAAACTACTTCATGTCACAAATACTCTTTTCCGTTTTTTGTAATTTGATATTTTGAATTAGCTATGGATGTTTTCTTCACTAGTGATTTAGACTTGGCTGAAAGGGAGGAATTATTTCTGAGGGGCTCAGTACTCTACAGAATTGAGTTTCCAGATATACATTAATAATTATAATCTATCACACAAAAGAGTGAAAAGTAACAACAGTATATACTCCTATCTTTCTTTTCTTTTTTCTTTTCAAATGATGTTAGCTGTAAGCTGTGGTCATCCTGGCAGTCCAATTTATGGAAGAACAAGTGGAAATGGTTTCAACTTCAATGATGTTGTGACATTTTCTTGTAATATTGGTTATATTATGCAAGGACCAACAAAAGCACAGTGTCAAGCTAATAGGCAATGGAGCCACCCACCACCGATATGTAAAGGTAGGCATGAAAAACACTTGAAAATTAGAAGGTTATTGTGTATGAAAATGAACAAAAGATTTAAAAAAGAAAAAGAAACTGGGAACTCTGAAACCAAACAATATATTGTGTACTTCTGTAAAATATAATTTGAAGGGAATAGAAATGCGTTAAGGATTTATAGTCTTCACTTGAAAAATACAGGTTTCCACAAATCCTACTTGCATTTAAGCAGGTGTAGAACAAAAGCTGCAGCTAACTCAGGGCTTCCTGAAATTTTCTGTACACTTTATTATTATTATTATTAACAAACATTTATATAGTGCAAGCAGTGTACCTGGCACTTTACAAAGTAATAAAATAGACACGGTCCCTGCCCCTAGGGCTTACAATCTGAGAGACAGGAGCTGGGGGAGAGAC
>QEPC01013456.1:409576-448755 GCA_003113815.1 Sphenodon punctatus | reverse complement strand
CCTTGAATATGTCCTAATAAACCTGGATATGCTTGAAAGACATTTTATGACTTTTACTTATCCTTACTTTAGATTCTAAACATGAACACAATAATAGACGCATTATGTACAAAAATTCGCCTTAGATTGATAATTATCATTTAGGACTGTTTCACTGCTAGATCCTTGTAACTGTAATTGAAAACATATGTGTCATAAGTTGGAGGTCTGCACCCCCACTTTACTGGGCTTGAGTGACTCAGTTTCCCTCGCTTACAGCCCACTTGAATCAGTTTTCTCTCTGACTGATTCAATCCTGCAGCAGGGACAACTCCTTTGTCACCCAAGGTCCCGATCCTTCCCGTTTACAGACCCTTTAATCTCTGGGGTCCCAAGAGCTTGAAAGCCCTTGTTGCTCACTTGTGTTCCAATGTTAGACACAGCAATTTTTCATAAAGATAAGAAGTTAGTTTATTGATTTACATAAGCAAGATTGTTGATACAGAGTGGTTACTAGAAATCAAAGGTAAATATAACACATTCCTAACCTATACTGGTTGAGTTTCTAGATAAGAATCTTAACCTACTAAAGTCTATTTAGGTTCCTCTCAGTCCTTGATGTAAGCCACTGGGTCTTCAGTCTTAGAGTTGCTAAAAAGCAAAGTCCTGGTCTCAGTTCATAACTTCCAGCCTTGCTGGCTGGCAGGATCCAGGATGCTGGTGAGAGTGCTCAAGATGACTCTGATCAAGCTATTGTGAAGATGGCTTAACGGCCCTTTCTTAAATACCCATTCTGAGTCCCTTTTGTTTCTCCTTCCCACCTTGGAGAAACCGTCACATACACGGAAAGTAACCTGGAAGATCCATTTGCATCTCCATAGGGTTCTGTCTGGCAAGGGGTCCCAATACACATTTTTAACTGTCTCCACTTGCTGGAGGTTGGTCAGTGTCACAGTCTTGATTTGAGTTTTACAGTTCTTAATTGTAACATTACATACATGTTGAACCTTTTGCTTTACATATTTACTAGGCTTGTGGCCTATCTATAGACCAGTATCACACATGTGTGACCCTATGTTCCTTCGAGACAGCCCCCCCCGTATGACAGTATGTGCAGTGGACACAACAGAGTCCTATAACATGCTTAAACTGGTGTGTCCTACCGGTGTGTGTAGGGGTATGCAACCTTGCCACCTTATTTCCATGTGCTGGAATCCTGTTAAAGTTAGACCTTTGGTTTTCCAAACCCTCTGTTAGCCCTGTGGGGCTATCATGTTCACGTGTTTGCCACCATGTCATGGTGGAGCGATCCTCAGGATTCAGTGTTTCTGGGTTCAATATCTTGTAGGGGTGTACCTTGAGGTGTCTATGTCCCCCAGCCCTGTGTTGCATGTGAGGTTCCTGTGGCCCATACCCTTCAAGGTACATCAGTAGGTGTTTGCATAAGACTGTGACAAATGGGTGGGAATGCCATGTTAACAACCTTTGTCCCCTGGTTACAAACATTGGTCATGTTTCCAGATTATCTGGCAGCCTGTTTCTTATTGACTGTATTTCTGTTCCCCATGTCATAACTTCTTTGTCTGATTTACCTGGGCTATCCAGACTGTAGATCAGAAGTATTATTAGGAGACAAAAGAGGGAGTGTGGAGTAAGTGTGGTACCTTTTACACTACTAAGCATCCCCCTTCTGTTGTCTGTGTAACTCTGCATTTGAAACCACTTTTCAGCAGGAGAAATGCTGTAATTCCTAGTGGGTAGACTTGTCCTTTGGGATTTGCATTTCCCCCATGGTTGTGATGCTGTGTGTGGATGTCTTTGCATTGAAATCAATCACCCAGCCAAGAACTGCTTCTGTGGAGGGGCTATTGTCAGCAGCCTTTCTTGTGCCCTGCCCCCAAGTTCTGTTTGTACCTCCAGGATCCCCTGGGTCCGTATAATTGTCTATTTCTCCTTCTTGGGAGTCTGACTTTGTGACATGGGTTTGAGAAACCTCAAGTGTCCCCTCAGACCCCCTCCCCCCCTAAACTCTTGAGGATTCAGTTTCCCAAGTGCAGGGGCTTGACCCTGGACACTCTTAACCGTTTCCTCCCCTCCAGTCTCTACTTCAGCGGGGTTTCCCTGTTCCTTCTTAGGTAAGGCAGAGGTGCACAGTTCACTCTTAGACACATGCTCCTGGCCTTTTAGGACTACAGAGTGGTGCATTTCTATCCATGGGGAAGAGACACCCATCGTTCCCCCCTCCATCCCAGGAAAAGTTTCTTGTACCTTCCCGCCTTCTCTTAAGGTAGAATCCTCTACCTCCTGGCTTGCCTGTAACCCCTTGGGTTCAGTTAGCCGCTTCCCACCTTCTCTTAAGGTAGGACAACAAACCTCCAGGTCATCCTGCAAACCCCTGGGTTGAGGAGGGGCTTCTCCAGCCTTTAACTCTCCCTCCATGGTGATTACCTGCTTTGTTTCTGCAGAATTTGGTCCCTTCTGTGTAAGGTTGACCCATTGACTTCACTCCCTTCAGTTCCGCATGTGAGACAGGGACATGCAGTTCACTCCCCGAGTCTTGTCCTCCCCAGCCTTCTGGCTGGTTTGGGGACTCCGCTTTGGGGTTTTCCTGCCCCTGAGTGGAGTTCACAGGTTGGGGTGCAGGATCTGTAAGGCTGCTAGAGCCTTCCTGTAACCCTTCCCCTCCACTAGGTTTGCTCTCTGTCTCCCCATGTTCCAGGGGTAGAGGTGCAACTTGTTTAGGGTTCTCTGAGCCTTGTTGCCCCTCTCCCTCCCTTCTGGGGTTGTTCTCTAGTTCCCCATGTTCCTGGGGTTGGGCTTTTCCCAACCTCCCATCCAACATCCATTTGTTTATAGCATTCCCCACCAACATTTCATTTTCTGCCTTTCTAGGGAGTACAGCCACCTGGATGGGTCCCTTTGAGCCCTCCCATTCTAAATCTACAGTTGCTGTAGGTAAAATATCCTTGATTCCCATTGCCATGGATACCACAACCTTTCTATGAGTGTTTATGTTATCTTTTGGGATCAAGTCCTCCCTTACCATAACCATGTGTAACCTATTGTCCAATCTCCCCACACAGTTTACCCCATTCACCTTAGCAGGTTTTCGTATCCCCTGATTCCCTGTGGGTGGGTTAGCAATCATCAACGGGTTGAGCTACAGACACAAAATTCGCACTGACAGTTCCAATAATCTCATCAGACTCCCTTTTAGGGCCATGAGACTCCCTTTTTGGTGGGCAGTCTCATGCCATATGCCCTGTTTGCTTACACATAAAGCACTATCTTGAATCATTATTAGAGGATTGGGAGGTGTGTGCTCTTTGGAGTCTGGGTGATCCCTGTCTCCCCCTACCTCCATTGTCATTTGGTTTGTTCTGGTTCAGGTTTCCCTGGTCAGATTGTGGGGTTTTATATGCATTCTGCTTATGGTAAAAGCCCTGCTTGTTCCCCCGCCCCCCCATTATTTGGCTTTCTTTCCCCATAAGCTGAGATCGCATTTGCAATATATTCATCTGCCCTCCTCCCACCCTTTTTGACATTTGTGATCCCCTGATTAAGCAAGTGTGATTTGAGATTAGGGGTACAATTATTTAGGAATTGCTGAAGGATTACAAAGTCCATTACTTGTTCCTCCGTAGCTTTCCCTTGTGCATCTAACCATTTCACCCCATACTGATTTAACAGTTTCCCCATATCTGCATAAGACGTACCGTCTCCCTTCTTAAAGTTGTGTAATTTCAGGCGAAACGTTTCTGGAGTGATTCTGTACTCCTCAAGAACTGCTTTTTTGAATTCCTCAAAAGTCAGTGTTTGATTTTCCTCCAGCTTTGCGTTATACACATCGCTTGCTTTCTCGGGGAACTTGGGTATCACTAGATTGATCCACAAGACCTCTGAAATCTTTTCTCGTTGAAATATGTGCTGGGCAGTTGTAAAAATGTATCAATGCATTCACTTTCTTTGTATAGGGGCAGAAGCGCGGAACCGTCTCTGATCAGTTGTCTTCTGTCTTTTTCTTGGCTGCTTCCAGAGGGTAATGTGGGTTGGATTCCTGCATTTGTCTGCACTTTCAGGAGAGTGAGTTGGTGCTGTCTCTCTCTCTCTTTTTCTTGTCTCTTTCTCTCTCCTCCGCTTGCTCTTGCCTCTCTCTTTTTCTTCGGCTTTCATTCTCTCCAGTCTGAGCTCATATTCCATTCTCAGGGCGTTGATAGACGATCCCGCTGACAAGCGGGATCATCCAGCGCCAGCATCTGTCCCCCACCTTCCTCTCTCTGCCGTGTCTGCTATTCAGACACGGCAGAGAGTCTTTGTGTGCATGCGCACCCTTCTATGCATGCGCACAAGCCCAGGGAACCTGGAAGTGCGGCGTTAAGCCAGCACTTTGGGGATCCGCATTGGAGGGGGCAGGATCACCTGCCCCCTCTGACGTGGGGTAAGATGCAGCTGGAACAGATAGACGAGTGCAAATAAAGGCGGCTGATCAAAGGATCAGCCGCCTTTTTTGTCTCGTCTATAAACAGCCTCAGTCTGACTATCTCGAGTTCAGGGTTTGAGCCTTGTCCCCCTAGTTGCCGGTCAGTTGGAAGGTGGTTTTGAGGCACTTTTGGCAGCGCGTCTCTATCTACTGGTTGCTGGTCGGATGGAGAGGGGTTTGGAGGGGGATTTGCTGCCCCAGATTTGTTCCCATCCTTTCCATTCGTGTTCATCTCAAATTCTTGTATCAGCTGCTTTAGTTGTTGCTTGGTTTTCCCTTCTGCTTCGAGACCTCTCTTTCGGCCTTCTCAGGTGGTGAAAGTGTTTTGGGAGCCCTATTTTGTTCACTGTCCCTGACCCAAAATCAAAACTAAAACAACAAACTGCCACTCTCTTCCAAGATTTGCTTATTCCACTCTCAGAGCTGAGTTCCAGACAGCACTGGCACTCTCAGTCTCTGTAGGTATGGGATTTACTCCCCTCAGAGGATTCTCCTCTATTTTCCACACATTGGTTCACAAACTGAGATTAATCCTTCATGTTCTGGGCACCACTGTCACGGGTTGGAGGTCTGCACCCCCACTTTACCGGGTTTGAGTGACTCAGTTTCCCTTGCTTACAGCCCACTTGAATCAGTTTTCTCTCTGGCTGATTCAATCCTGCAGCAGGTACAACTCCTTTGTCACCCAAGGGCCTGATCCTTCCTGTTTACAGACTCTTTCTCTCTGGGGTCCCAAGAGCTTGAAAGCCCTTGTTGCTCACTTGTGTTCCAATGTTAGACACAGACACTTTTTCATAAAGAAAAATAGGCAGTTTATTGATTTACATAAGCAAGATAATTGATACAGAGTGGTACTAGAAATCAAAGGTAAATATAATGCATTCCTAATCTATACTGGTTGAGTTCCTAAATAAGGATCTTACCCTACAAAGGTCCATAAGTTCTGGTTCCTCAGTCATAGGTGTAGAATGACTAGGCACTGGTCTTTTAGTTGGTAGAAAGCAAAATCATGCCTCTCAGTCCATGTCTTCCAGTCTTGCTGGCTGGCAGGATGCAGATGCAGTTGCTCAAGATGGCTCTGATCAAGCAATTGTACAGATGGCTTAATATTCCCTTTCTTAAATACCCATTCTGAGTCCCTTTTATTTCTCCTTCCCGCCTTGGAAAAACCTGAGGTCCGTCTCGTACACGGAAAGTAACCTGGAAGATCCATTTGCATCTCCATAGGGTTCTGTCTGGCAAGGGTTCCCAATACACATTTTTAACTGTCTCCACTTCCTGGAGTTTGGTCAGTGTCACAGTCTTGATTTGAGTTTTACAGTTCTTAATTGTAACATTACATACATGTTGAACCTTTTGCTCTACATATTTACTGGGCTTGTGGCCTATCTGTAGACCAGTATCGCACATGTGTGACCCTATGTTCCTTCATGACAATATACTCAATTACTCTAGATTTACTTTGAGACTTTGGCCAGATGTACTGGCTTGCTCTGCACCCTTTTCTTGGGTGATGAATAAAAGTGAAAACTTTGGGGGAAATCCAATGTCAAGTGTATGCCACACCCAAGCACCATGCTCAGGCCAGAACACAAGTTGTCAGGTGTGCATGCATGCTGCACGTGCAGCAGAGCTGCCCGGGGTTGTGCTGTGTGCATATATTCTGGCCTGACCGCGACACCTGTAGGTGGCGTATACCGGATTTTCGATTGCCCCCTTTGTGTATATGTACTGTATAAGATTGCCTTAGAATGAAGTTAACCAATTTATGTAAATGGAGGTGATGTGGTAAGAGTATGGTACACTTCTGGTCTCTAAAACAACTGGCAGATAGCCCTCTGGGACAACTGATTGTAGAATAGGCTAAACCAGCCCAAGGGCTTGTTTGTAATGCACATCTCACAGAATGGCAATGTTACATAAGAACTCTAGGGTAAAGAGTGAGCCTTAGGCCACTTTCGGTTCAGTTCGGACAACAGAACGGAACGTCTGAACCGAACTCGAAAGCGACAGAACAGTTTGGTCATATTCGGGTGAGTTCGGGGTTGGAAAAACATGACTGGAAGACCCATTCGGGTGGGAAAAACGTGACTGGAAGGGGGAGGTAGCTGAAGTAGCTTGCGGCACCTTCTTTAAAGGCAGTGTATTTGCAGCCCCACACTAAATACTTTTCTAAATCCCTGATATGAGGAAGACAAGAAGAGAGGGCGGAATTAGCATGGACATTGTAATAGTTCAGTGGCTTTTCTGTTATAAACTGTGGAATTCATAAAGCTGTTAGAAACATGTTTTTGACCCAACAGTAAGGCATTCCACAATCTAAATGTATAAGATCAAGGAAAGGAAGTTTCAAGGCTCCAAGTGCTACTGGAACAAAATTAAGTTCAGCTGGCTACTTTAATTGTGCACTGGTTAATTTAAAGTATTTGGTAATTTAAATTATTTGGTTATTTTCATTTTTTTTTAACCTTGCCCCTACTTTTTCTTCAATTTTATTTTATTTTATTTTATTAATAACCACCCAGTCATGTAAGGTCCCCCATCCCCCCTTAAGTTACTGATATGTACTTTTCACCTTCACGAAGTTTTTCTGTCTGGTAGATAATATAAGCGCAATTAAACCTTGCTTGAATATGCATCTCATTTCAAATTCTAGTAGACTTTTTATTTCTTTTCATCACTGCAGGGAAGACCTTTATTTCCTAGACATACATTATCCATGTGGATAATGTTCTCCATAATAGAGCATAAGGACTTTCCTCTTTTTCCCCCCTTTTCTCCTTTGTGAATAGCTGCCTGTTGGGCTAGACAGAGAAACTTTTCCATTACTTTTGTAAAACTCTTGTAGACACTTGAATGCTGAAACTATTTCAGTGGCATTACCAGAATTTAAAATATAACTTTCTGTAGCATAACCAGTCCAATTTATTTCATCCATATGCTATTTTGGTCCACTTTCTCTAAGTATTTCCTACAATAATTTTTTTTATATATATCTGTATTTAAGAGTCAAAACAACAACAACAACAACAAATCAAAACCTCCTCTTTGCTTTCCCGGGTACCATTATGTTATGTTATTTTAATTCTCCTTTTGTTCTTTATTGCATTGAGGGTTTTTTAGCATTATTCAGGGATGTGTGTTCACTGTGTTTTCCCCATTGGTGGCCATGGGGAATGTGTAGGGAACATGAGTCCCTGGGTATTGTGTTTAAATGTGCAAATACATACCTTAAATGAGTCTATATTAAAATCTTCACTCCTATATTGAAAGGTTAACTGGGCTTTCGAGGAAACATGGTAAAGTATTAACTGGATTTACTACAGACATAGTACAAAGCCTAATGAAGAGACTCTTTCAGAGATGGTGGGCTCAATTCCAAGCCCCATGCACCATGTGAACTGCACACATACCTCTTGCATGCATCCATCATGCGGAAAGCGTGTGCAGCCATGTTAGTCCATGAGCGAGTCTCACACAAACTACATGCATGCACACCGTGTGCGTATATCACGTGTACGCAAGAGTTTGGGATCGCCTCCAGACTCAGGCTAACTAAACTCTTTCATTGTTTTCTTTTACCATATGGGAAAATTGATGTTTATTCAGAAATAATCAAAACATCTTTTGATTATGTAGATAATCAATATAAATAAATAATATATAAATAAAATAAATAAATATATCTATTTTTTGATAGATAGGCTCTTTTTACACAAATGGAGGTGGGTGAGAGGATGGGTGTTAAGCCACGGTGGGTGGGTGTCCGTTTACACAGACACCCACCCACATTCACCCATCTCCACCCACAGAGCCTCCTCCCATTTTCCAGAGGCCTCCGTGGGTGGAGATGGGTGTATGATGGGTGGAGGTGGGTGTTGCACAGGAGCACACACACACACAGACACACACACACACACACCCATCCCACTCGGTGTTCACACATGCCTCAGGGGTCAGTAGTGGGACCAGAACTGTTTTTTAACATGTTCATTAATGATATGGGGAAATGGGTAAAGAGTGACATGGCTAAATTCAGAAATCACACCACATTACTCAAGATAGTTTAAAAAAAAACCAGACAGATGGTGAGGAACTACAGAGAAATCTTGCATGACTAGGTGAATGGACAATAAAATGGCAAATGAAGTTCAATATTGATAAATGACAGGTGATGCACATACAGAAAAAATAATCTTCACTATACATACACAATGATAGGTTCCAATCTGGGTGTAACCACTCAGGAGAAGGATCTTGGTGTCATTGTGGATAGTTCCTTGAAGACAGTTCCTTGAAGTTCCTTGAATAGTTTCTTCAAGTTCCTTGAATAGTTCAATATGGTAGCAGTTAAAAAGGCAAACCAAATGCTAGGCATTATTGCAAAAGGAATAGAAAATGAAAGGGAAAGTATCACAATGCCACTGTATAAATCTTTCGTACGACCCCACCACCTTTGTGCATCTCAAGAAAGATATATTAGAACTGGAAAATGTTCAGCGAAGGACAATGAGGATGATAGATGGGATGGATCGAATTCCATTTGAGGAGCGGCTCACCAGGCTGGGGCTGTTTTGCTTGGAGAAAAGGTGATTAAGAGGGTATATGACAGAAGTTTATAAAACCATGAGTGGCATGGAGAAAGAAAATAGGGAACTGTTGTTTGTCCTTTCCCACAATAAGGAGACACGGGGACACTCTCTGAAGTTAAATGGCAACAGATTTAAAACAAACAAAAGGGAGTACTTTTTCACTCAGAGGTAGGGTTGTGCATGTTGTTTTTGTTATTACAGTAAAAATAATGAGAATTGTCATTTTACTTATTGTTATCGCAATAACGAAAATGACAAATATTAATAACAAAAAGAGAAATTAAAATGACATTTTGTTTTTGAAATAAAGGGAGAACATTGAAAAACTTATTTCTGGCTATAACTTTTATAATTCTTGGTCAATTGTGATGAACCTTGGGGTGCTTGTTCCCACAATGGAGGGCATTATGTGTACCAATTTCTGAAATGATGTAATAAAGGAAAAAGATCTTAGCAGCAATTGAATGTTGTGATTTTAAGAAAAGCTCCAAACACATTCATAGCTACAACTTCTTTGTCTTCCATCCAGTTTACATGTAACTTATTAATATTATGTCCCTCCACATGCTTAACACACCTGGAAATTTTCAAAAATATTGGATGAAGGGTCCTGATAGTATAAGACATTAACTTGAAAATACATTCCCAGCTGTAACTTTTGTATATTCCCTCCTGTTTACATGATATTTGGTAGGAATGTATCACATACTTTCCGCATCCTCCCTGACAAACTACAGGATAATTTGATAAAGGGACCCAATTATATAAGCAATTTAAGTTGTCCTCTTGAAGACCATTATTCAGATAAATAGCAGCACATGCAGTGTCAGTCAGAGGCAGTCTGTAGGAGGGAGGATGTGGAGCAACCCAAAAGACTCACAGACACATTCACTGGCCAATTACTGCATGCTTCTAGCTTTACAGGACCAATTGGTAGTGACTTCAAGGCGGAAATAGGGGGCGGTCCTGAGGCATGCATAGAAAGGACATAACTGGGAATTTGGGGATAGCATCTAAGCAATCAGGAGACATAGTTTACACATCCAGGCTGGCCAATAATCATCACAATCACATCCCACAGCACTGTGACAGAGGACATAAGATAATCTCTATTGACTCTTTCCTAAACAGATGTTTCTGACTTCCCAGTAACAAGTGGGGGAGAGATGTTGGGATGGTCACAGCACAGAATTAGGATATTTGGTTGACATTTTTGCTGGCCAGTTGGCATCACAATCCGATCTTATACCACAGTGGGCATTTTTACACACACGTTAAAGTTCCGGATGTTTCAATCTTCTGGGTTTACAAGCCCACAAGTAAGTTTTGGATGCATTTTTCACACACACAGTGCCCTGAAGCAGTTCCTGGAGCCATTCTTCACACAAACACTACCCTGAGGCATCCTAAAGTAGCCACAGCTATATAAACGTGACAGGTTGCCATGGACACCAAGTGACCACAGCTGACTGGAGCAAAGCAGTTTACCAGGAGAAAGTTTTACACACAAAAGTTCTGGGAGAAGTATCACACAGAAGTTCAAAGAACCATATGTTTAAGATCTGGGTGAGTGATTTAGACACACAGAAAGTTCAGGATGTAAGAGCAAACATCCAGGAGAAATGTGTGTGTAAAAACACCCGGTTCACGTAAGAGAATCCCTGGCATAGGCTCCTTCTCTGCATTTCATTTCATTTCATTTCATTTTTAATTTTTATCTCGCACTCTCTCGCGAAGCGACTCAAGGCGGCGAACAAAAATGAAGTACATAGCAACAATATAGCTTCAACATAATACAACAAATAAATGCAATATAACAATTTCATATAAACATAACAAAACCTTACAATCAAGGTCTTACTACCAACCCTCCTACCAACTCCTGGTAATCCACCAACACTTCTCCACACCCCACACCCTCTCCTGCTGCCACCAGGAGGGAAAGAGGGGGCCTTTCCACCCCTCCCTTCCGCTCTCACCAGGAAGGGAAGGTACAACCAACCCCATACCAGAATTACCAGAATTTCACTACATAATATAATATAATATAATATAATTCAGCAATAATACATTTCACAGCCAAGACAATAAATGGGTCAACCCAAATAAGTAGGTCAAACACAATTCTCCTCATCTACTCCCCTCCCCACCACCCCTTCTGCTCTCACCAGGAAGGGCGGGAACAACCAACACATAACAAAAATTCCAAATTGCACTACATAATATAATAATTCAACAATAATACATTTCACAGCCAAAACAATAAATATGTACACCAGTTGGACTACAAAGATGTTACAGTCAGACATACATTTATAAGTTAATTGCTTATATCACCATGACCCTTTATCCAATCCTTCTGAAAGGTTGCAGAGATAGTAAATATGGGAAGGGTTATGAACGTACCAAGATTCATGTACATTAATTCCACCTAAGAATGTATATGAAGATTTCTGCAAAATAAATTAATTCATCTGCTTCTAAAATTGGATTCCTTTATTTAATATTTTTGGTCTTTGGTAAACATCATGCCTTCCATTGGAGGTATAATCCCTCCAAGCTTCAGTCAAATATAGTGAAAAACAAAAAAGGTTACAGTCATAAATGTGTTTTCCATTGAAACCAATGGAAAATGAAAACGAAAGCAAAAACGAAAACGACACTTTGATATTTATGAAAACAAAGATGACAGCTTTAAATAATTAAAACTAAAAATGAAAATGAAAATGACATGGACACCTGGTGCACACCTCTATTCAGTGGACAATGCAGTTGTGGAACTCACTGCCAGAGGAGGCTGTGAAACTAGCTTCAAACAGAAATCACATAAATTCTTAGAGGATAGAGCTATAAACACCTATTAATTGTGGATGAAACCCCTGTCTACCGGTAGTTGAGAGTGGTTAGAAGGAGATGGGTCACACCTCCATGATATGTACATGTACTTCTCTTGAGCTACCAGAGCTGGCCACTGTCGGAGACACGATGTTGGGCTAGATGGACCATTGGCCAACCTGGTATGGCACTGTTAATGTTTCATAATCAAAACATCTGCCGACATAGTTTGTAAGTTATATAAATGCCTATAAAATAAATTACTAAGGCCTTATTATTGTTTTCTTTTGTCGTGGAGGGGTGGCTGGGAGATTGGGACAAGAATTTGTTTTCCCCTTTCTTTCCTTCCTGCACATTTGCCATGCAAAGGAACATAGGTTATCATCAGTCCTTGTACCTAATGGACACATTTCCCCAAAGAAAGTGGGACAGGAAAAGGAAGAGGTTGGACTATCAAGTGAGTGTGCAGCACTTTTACTTATGAGACCCACAGAAACAGGAACAGGAACAGTCTCCCCAGTCTCCTCCAGCCTCTCTTTGGGCAACTGTATGCCTCTAATACAGGTCTTAAAAACACGATATGACCTATGTATTGCAAAAGAATTGGGACCTAATTCTGGTTGATATTCCACTAGGAAATAAACCTATCACAAAAGCTCAACGCAGATGTTTGTTGCTTCTGTTTTGGATACTTGCAAGAACTTCAAGAGAAGTATCATAATGCATGATGTTAGGGTTGAGGGGTGTGTGCCATGCTTTCATATATTTATGTTGTTTGGCTTAGCAGTTGCCCTTAAACATAACCTCCTGCCTTTATCCTCTCATGAGGAAAATAGATATAGATACCAATTATATATACCAGGGGTGGACAACAAAACATTTCACGTGATTCTCAGCTTTCCCCGGAAGGATGACAGCTCAGCTTCCCTTGTTCCTGAGGGAGACACATGTAAATGCCTCCCAGTAGCCTCTTGTGGTGAGATCTCTGCAGTACAAAGTGCCTAAAATCCTCATGTAGTTCCCAAGCTGCCATTTCCCCACTTCTGATATATATTCAGTAGATATCTATTATATATAGATTGATTGATATATAATAAAAACATGATACATAAATAGAATATACAATAGAATATAAATATAATAAATTTTATAGACGATATCAGCATGCTATCTTAACTTTTGGAGAATTCATGCAGGTCCCCAGGACCCTTTGAAGTGCAACTATGGCCCTTTTTACACAGACACTCTAACACCGATAAAATGGGTGTTACATTTTAGTATACATGGTACAGGGGAATACTTTAGCCCTGCAACATGGACCCTTTTATCACAAGATGCCTCTACCCAGTGTCACTGGGTAGAGATGGCTGGAGGTGTCGGTGTAAACACCACTTGCGGTGGGTGGGCTGCATTTCTCTGCGTGGAGATGGGTGGAGGCGTCTGTGTAAACACCACTTGCGGTGGGTGTAGTTGTGTGCGTGCTCCTGCGCAACACCCATCTCCACCCACCACCACCCACCTATGGAGCAATAGGCATGCACACACCTACACCCACCACAAGTGGTGTTTACATAGATGTCTCCACCCATCTCCACCCAGCAAAACTTAGTGGAGGTATCTCGTGTGAAAAGGGCCCATGTTGCAGGGCTAACGTATTGCCCTGTACCATGTATAATAAAAAGTAGAACCCATTTTATCGGTGTTAGAGTGTCTGTGTGAAAAGGGCCTCTGTGACAGTATTTGTCAGAATTTGAGTCTTCATATATTATGCATATGTATAAAAAAAAGATGCTTCTAAAGTGTGATGGCAGTAATTGGAGTGGAACTATTGGCAAAATTTTGGTTCTCGGTTTTCTTGGTTCTCGGTTCTCTGTCTGTTGGTTTTCTACTGGTTCTCAGTTCTCTCAGTATCAGATTTTTAACATTGCAGTTTTCCTCATTGACTTAAATGGGGAAAACTGCAATGTTAAAAATCTGATTAAAAAACCAATGTAAAAGATCTGATACCACCAAGAAGTGAGAAAGAACCAAGATATCAGATTAAACCGATATAGCCATTATCAGCTACTCTCCGTTTTCTGCAATACCGAGAGTCCCATCCCTAGCGGTGATAGTGAATCTAAGAAGTCTGATCGGTGATTATAACATTATTTTTATCTCCAATAATTATGCATTGTAGTGATTGACTGTGGCCATCCTGGCATTCCTCCCAATGTGATCCTATCTGGAGAGAAGTATACATTTGGGTCTACTGTTCATTACGCCTGCACGGGAAGACGATTGCTATTAGGCCAATCATCTCGGACATGCCAATTAAATGGACACTGGAGTGGATCTCTGCCTCATTGCTCAGGTACCACTTTTGAAGTATGTGAATGTGATCTTGAAACCATTTTAACCTTGCATAGTTGGCAGGAGCCTCTTTGCTTTTTAAAGTAATTAACAATGAAAACCAAAATGATACTTTGTGGCAGAATGGCAACCAAAACTAAGTCTGGTTGGATATTTTTAAGCAAAGTCTAGTGCTTTTTCTCCATTACATTTAATATGAAATTACATGCTCAACACCAGTTGGTGTTAAATATGTAACTTTTACTAGTAGTACATTACTACTAAGGATATTGATTTTCATAGGGAGAGTTTCTGCATCATTATTTCCTAAATATAAGAAGTTCTGTTTAGTTAACTTGAAAATTACTGGTAATTTGATCAAAATTATTGGTAATTTGGTCCATAGCTTTTGCATCTGCCCTCTTAGGCCCTTTTCAAATGGGCCGCGGTGTGGCCAGGGTTGGTGTGTGCTGCGGTGGGTGGGCAGAAAGTTTAGACGAGCGCACACTGACCTCCACCCACCGCCAACCATCACTCATGCATGGAGCAACTGGCATTTCTGCCAGTTTCTTTGTGCGTGGATGATGGGTGGAGGTGGGTGTACATGCGTGTGCATGGGAGTGTACACCTATGTGCACGAACGTGCCATTGATTTCACATAAGACGCACCTATGCATGAACATCCAGATTTCTGCTCATGTGAAAAGGGCCATAGTAAAGCTCCAAGTGTTCAAACTTGTTTCCAAGTTAGTAGGAGGTTGTTTTGGCTTTGTGTGAAAATACATCAATACTTTGCCAAGCCAGCAAATCACCCACACCACAGAAGTAAGTTCAATTTTGGACAATCCAAAGATTTAGGACCTTTATATTCCATACTGTGTTTTTTTTAGAATATCTATATTGGCCAATAGAAAAATACAGCTCTTAACCTGGCAGTTCCCAAAGTGTGGGACCCAAAGTGGACTTACACTATCTGCAGAAGGTCACAATCCCAATTGATGTTTGATATTCTTTGCATGTCTTTGTACTCTTTAGAATCATAGGACATTATTTCACTCTTAAAATGGGGTCAACCAGGTAAAAGTTTGGAAAACCCATCTTAACCCCACCCAAGGAGTCAGGGTTGCTTAAAATGGGGGGTTGTTTCCTATTTTATCTAAGCTTTAAATGGATGACCAAGATCTACCAATTGTAAATGCATGCATTTGTTTAAGGTCTTGTTAACTTACGCCTCCCATAGTTTAGTCTGAGTAATCAATGTTGTCAGCTTAATGAGTTCTAAATGGCTATTATAATATTATCCTCATTCAGGTCACAATCCTGAAATCATTTACTTTGAATTTGTCCCATTGAAGTTAATCAGACTATTCAAGAATAAGTGGTTTTAGGATTGTGGCCACAACTATTTTAACATTGTAATTCAGGAGAGATAGAAGACCTCCTGCACTGTCTACTGAAATGTCTGTTTTATTAGCTGATAAGAGACCAGCAGACCACTCAAATTCTGAGCTAATATCTAACAGCACCCCATAAACTGGCTCTCTTACTAGACCCCCATGTACCCACAATTATTAGAGCTGTAGCAGTTTTTGCCTATTTTATTTATTTATTTATTTATTTATTTATCTATGCCACACTTCCCACAGAGGCTCTGGCCAGCTTACAATCATAAAAACAGAATACAAAATCCATTAAAATAAATTTTAAAACTCTGATACCCCACCCAACCCTCTTCTACACCTCCCACTATTTTGGTTAAAGAATAGGGTAGGACTAAACATTGTTGTTTCCCCCCCACAATGTAGGAAACTAAGCAGCAGGATGCCACAGGGGTACATACTGGCACCGTGTTGTTTATATTCATTAATGATCTAAAACGGGAAATAAAGAGTGCGGTGGTCAAATCTGCAGATGACACAAAGCTATACTAAGGGTGATTTCAGACGTTACTTGGTCCCGATTCACCACAGTGGATTCCCTGCGGTGGTGAACTGATCAATACCCCCCTTTGCCCCTCGTTGTTCAGGAAGACCCTGAACAGACATGATGGGATCGGGACCACAGCAGGGAATTAGGCCATCAGACCATGGGCCAGGGCAGCGCAACAGACATTATGCCAATTCCCAGCCATGGTCAAAACACCCAGAAGGCACCAGGGAGGGGCGGGAGACAGACATGGCCGACTGAGGGCAAAGGAAGCCAAAAGCACGTACAGGGAATGACCACACAAGGGAAATGGGAAGGGAGGGGGAAGAGGGAGAAGAGCCGCCGGGGCAGCACACACAGCAGGCACAGAGACAATGAGGGCACAGTGAAACACACAGCACACGCACACGCCCGGGTGCACTCACACCCACAAGGGAAAGGAAGGGAAGGGGGGACATAGCGGGACAGACAACACACATGGCACAACGGGCACAGGGGGGATGAGGGGCCAGCCCAGGAGCAGGGCAGCAGATGGGAAATGGCACCCAGAACCCCCACAACAGCACAGTCTGCACAGGCACCCCTACAACTACACAGGCAGTCCCGGAATGGGAGTGGGGGAAAGGCCAGGCCACAGGCACAGGGGGAGGCCACATGGAACAGGGAGCAGCCCGGAAATGGCCCAGGAGGCAGACAGGCACCCCAAGCACCAGCGAGGGTGCCATGGAGGGAATGCAGGAGAGCCGGAGCAGTGTAGGCGGTCCACAGATGCGCACACACACCCGGGCAGGTGCCAGGAGGTAAAGTCCAGGTGCCCCAGAACCCCATGGTCACAGAGGCACCCAAGGGGTGGTGGTGTTACGGGCACAGGAGGGAGCCATGACGGATGTGGAAGGTCAGCAGCAACCCGGGGAGCCGGGCGGAGGCACGGAGAGCAGAACTCAGCCATGGGAGAAGGCAGCTATGGAGAGAAACCCTGGATGCAGAGGCAACCTGGGGTGTGTGGAGGGGGCTTGGAGCCACAGGCAGGGGCACTGGAACTCCAGGAAACAGGCAGCACAGTTGCAAGGCTGGGACATCATGGAGGAAGCAGGCACTGGCCCACGGAAGCAGGGAGGAGGCAGGAGACCCCCGTGGGGCCACCAACAGGGGCACGGTAGGCACAGGGGGCCAGCTGCAGGAGGCAATGAAAGGGCCCGAGACTGGGTGACCCTCCAGGTGAACGAAGTCGGGCCATTGAAGCATGCTCCGATGGTAGCCCAGCACAGAGTAGTACGCCTCGAAGGGATCCTGCATGGCAAGCCCCAACTGCACATCGGAATGGGACCACACACCAGACAGCGCCACCAGCTCCGCCTCGGTGGGCTCGGACAAGCTATAGTCAGCAGCATGGGGCCACGGAAGGTGACCGAGCTCCAACAGCTGGCAATACACCATCCTACACGATTGCTGGTACCCATGGGCCCCATGAACACAGCCAAAGCAGGACATGGCCAAGGCAGGGGCCCCCTCATTCAGACAGGCCATGTAGGTGGCCAGGCTGCACACAGACAGAGCAGATACGGTCTCTGCCACCGACCACCCCACATGTGAGCACCTCATCTCTGGTACGCACTTATCTGAAAAGGGAATCAGGTCCAGGGTCTCCGCATGAAGCCGGCAATCACGGGTGCTCACCTCATAGCCAAAGTAGTGCAGCCCCGTGATCGGACTTGCATAGGCACCAGATAGGCTGTCCAGGCAGCTCAGGAGCAATTGTGCGGCCAGGGAATGCCACAGGTCACACGGGGCCATGGTCTCGCAGAAGGTCCAGCGATGGGAGGCCCCATGGGCACTGGGAGCCGGGAGCCCAGTGGAAGTGCAGCCAGCCATGGTCCAGGAAATAAAGGAGACTAATTACGAGGACAGAGGGGCCCCACAATCCCTGGAGTGATGGGAGGGGATGCAGGGGGGCCTCAAGGCCAGCCAATAAGGCCAATGGCCTCAACATGGCATGGCAAGTGAGCGAGTGGCGCCCGTTGCTCCGTGGGTGCGTGTGGGTGGAGATGGGTGTTGGCCGGGAGGAAACACCCACCGAAAGTGATGTTTACACAGATGCCCCCACCCATCTCCACCCAGGGAAATGCTCCCCACCCATTGGCCAACACCCAGAGGAACTGGGTGGAGGCATCATGTGTGCACAGGGCCCATGGTAATTGGCTGCAGTTGTGCCCTGCAACATGTATAATAAAATGAAACACCCATTTTATCAGTATTGGAGTGTCTGTGTGAAAAAGGTCTATGATAGGGAAAGATGGTACAACTACACTGGAGTCCATGAGCCCGGTGGGTGGGGGTAGGGGATGCAATGCTCATTGGTGTAGCTTCAGCCCCTGGTAATGAGGTGTGGAGGGAGTAATGGTAGGGGATGGGAAGGGGTCATTTGCATCTTTTGCACCACAGCCCCTTACAAGTTGGCTATGCTC
Source organism: Sphenodon punctatus (assembly GCA_003113815.1). Taxonomy (NCBI): domain Eukaryota; kingdom Metazoa; phylum Chordata; class Lepidosauria; order Sphenodontia; family Sphenodontidae; genus Sphenodon; species Sphenodon punctatus. The sequence goes on along the minus strand of QEPC01013456.1, from coordinate 430,147 downwards.
CTGCTCAGAGGGCTTGATGCAAAGCCCATTAAAATGAATGAAAGAGTTGTATTGACTTCAGTGGGTGCTGGATCAGGCCCAGTGAGTACTTTTGGCAGGGGTTCATGTTTTTTATAGAAAGAGTGTGGTTGCCATGTTAGAGATGGAAACAAACAGTTGAAATGAAATATTTTATTTATTTATTTATTTATTTATTTATTTCTACCTCTCCCCTCCTGCCTCTGGCAGCTTGGGGCAGGAAACACCAGTAAAAATACAATAAAATACAATATCTACACTCACAACAAAAGAGCAAAATTCAATAAAACAGTTAAAAAGTGTGCAAAGAAACAACCCCCCGCCCAAACCCACCCATTATCCATCGCCCACCCCACCAAATGCCTGGTGGAAGACCCACGTCTTGCATTGATGCCAGTAGGCAAGGAGATCCAGGCTGAGACAGATGCCCACCAGGAATGAGATCCACAGCACTGGTGTAGCTGCTGAGAGTGCCCGCCTGTTGGTCACCACACATTTATAGCGTGGAGCCTCCAGGAGAGCACCCCCAGGAGAGCACCCCCCGATGACTGCAGGAACCCAAGAAGTGAGGCAATCCTTCAGATAGTTAGGGCCCAGGCTGTATAGGACTTTATAGGACAAATCCAGCACCTTGAATTGGACCCAGAAGACTATAGGTAGCCATTGCAGAGCTTGGAGTACTGGTGTAATGTGCTCCCGGAGACCTGTCCCAGTCAGCATATGGACTGCTACATTCTGCATCAGCTGACCAACTTCTGTTGTTATTGGAACAACTTATGTTGCTCGCGCCCCTAAGGGACCAAGGTACCTAAGGGAGATTCCAGTTGCCATCTTCCCGCTGAGGGTAAGGGAGGAGCCAGGTCCAAGGTCCACGCGTGGGGGGCTGCTGTTGCTAAATGCGAGGTCCGTTGTGAGCAAAGCCCGAATTGTCCGGGATATTATCTCGGATGGAGCCGTGGACCTCGCATGTATTATGGAGACCTAGCTGGACGAGTTGGCCGGTCCAACTTTGACTGATCTCGTTCCGGCCGGGTATGTCATGCAGCATCAGCCCTGCACGGATGGCCAGGGAGGTGGTGTAACTGTTATTTTTAGAGAGGACTGGCCTGTTAGGAGGTATCCAGTCCAGGAGATTGCGGGTATTGAGGCCCTTCACGTTGTGTTCGATTTGGCTGGGGGCAAGCTAGGGGTGCTGCTGGCCCCTTCCTGTCCGGCGGCATCCTTTACTGCTCTAGCAGAGCTGGCCCCATAGGTGGTGTTTGGCTCCTCTAGGACTTCAACATTCACACTGATGCCGGCTTCAACACTTCAACATTTGGCTCCTCTGGGGGACTTCAACATTCACACTGATGCCGGCTTTGTCGGGGCGGAGCGAGAATTCATGGCCGCCATGGCAACCATGGGTTTGTCCCAGGAGGCTATCTGCCCGACCTATATGGGGGGGACACACCCTCGACCTGATCTTCAGTTCTGGCCTTGAGGCAGGGGGTCCGGTTGTGGGGGAGGCTAGGGCGGTGCCCTTGTCATGGATGGACCATTATCTCCTTCAGGCTAGTCTCTCAGCGCACCCCATCCAGAAGGGGAAGGGACCAGTTAGGATGGTCCACCCTCAGAGGCTGATGGAACCCCAGCGGTTCCAAGAGGTCCTGAGGGAGTTAACCCTGGACCTGGACGGTCACTCTGTTGATGAGCTGGTCCAGCGTTGGAACAGCTTGCTGGAGGAGGTCATTTACAAGATGGCTCCGAGACGCCCTCTGCCCCGGTCTCGTCACTGCAGGGCCCCTTGGTTTACTGAGGGGCTGCAGTGTATGAAACGAGCAGACAGGAGGCTGGAGCGACGCTGGCGTCGGACTCGATCTGACTCCGACCGACTTCTCCATTTGCGGTCCTATGTTGAGGCTATGAGGACAGCAAGGAAGGAATTCCTTGCTGTCCTCATAGCGTCTGTGAAGTCACGCCCGAAGGAGCTGTTTCGGGTGGTGCGGGGGCTGGTCAGTCCGGCCTCCCTCCGCCTGGATGGGGACTTGTCCCAGGCCTGCTGTGAGGAGTTTGTCATCTACTTCACAGACAAGATCGCTCGGATTCAGAGCGACTTCAACGCTAGATTAGGGGCAGTAGGGGGAGAGCGCGAGGGGATGGAGTCCCGTCTGGTCCAGCTTTGTGGGAGGAGTTTCAGGAAGTGACGCCAGCCAATGTGGCGGATGTCTTGGGGTTTGTGAGGGCCACCTGTTGGGGTCTGTGAGGGCCAACTTGATCCATGCCCGTCCTGGTTGGTGAAAGCCTCCAGACATTGGGGACGGTGCTGGCAAGGGTAGTGAACGCATCCTTGCAGCAGGGGAGGTTATCGCCCAGCCTCAAGGAGGCTGTGGTGCGCCCCCTGCTGAAGGAACCATCTTTGGACGTGGATGCGCTTGCCAGTTACCGACCTGTCTCTAACCTTCCCTTTTTAGGGAATGTTTATTTATTTATTTATTTATTGCATTTGTACCCCACCCCTCCTGACAACAGCTCGAGGCGGCTTCCAGCAATAATAAAAACAGATATAAAACACATATAAAACAATTTAAAATAATCAAACAAGTTAAATGTTTTAAAACAGGGCCCTGGGATACAACTTAAACATTAAAATAATAAACAGGGTAGGGGAGATAAACAAAACCCTAACCCACCCTCCCCCCCACCCCAAAGGCCTGGGCGAACAGCCAGGTTTTACAACACCACCGGAATGACAACAGGCTTGGGGCCAGGTGAGCTTCCTCCGGAAGGGAGTGCCAGAAGCGCAGCCCAGCCACTGAGAATGCCCTCTCCATTGTGGCCCCCCACTTTACATGGGGGACCTCCAGGAAGGCACCCCCAGTCGACTGCAGGAGCCACTCTGGGGCACGGAGGGCGAGGCGATCCCTGAGGTACTAGGGACCGAGATTGTGAAGGGCCTTATAGATCTACCTTGAACCTAGCTCAGCACGCTATTGGCAACCAGTGCAGAGTCCGGAGCACAGGTGTAATGTGCTCCTGACGACCCGTCCCCATAAAGAGACGAGCCGCCGCATTCTGCACTAGCTGCAGCCTCCAAACCAGGAACAAGGGAAGCCCTCAATATTGAGGTTATTGAGCGGGCGGTGGCACTCCAGCTCCAGGCGCATCTAGATAGCATCGGTTTCCTGGACTCGTTTCAATCTGGGTTCTGCCCCGGCTATGGCACTGGTCGACGACCTCCGCCGGGAGATGTACGCAGGATGTTCAACATTTCTCATCCTGCTAGATCTCTCGGTTGCTTTTGATACTGTGGATCATGAGCTGCTGTTGAGATGGCTGCGTGACCTGGGGAATCTGGATGGGACTGTTTTTGAATGGTTCTGTTCATTCCTCTCGGGGAGAAGCCAGCAGGTGGTGCTGGTGGATGAGACATCTTGCCCCCATGCTTTATCATGCGGCGTTCCTCAGGGCTCCATTCTGTCTCCACTATTGTTTAATGTGTATATGCAGCCCTTGGGGGAGGTCGTGAGAGGGTTCGGGGTGCGTTCTCACCAATATGCTGATAATTCGCAGCTGTACCTCTCTTTTGAAACTGACCCAGACCTTGCTGTCTCGCTGCTATCCCAGTGTTTGGAGGCCGTGGCGGAATGGATGTGGCAGAGCAGACTGATGCTCAACACCGATAAGACGGAGTTGATGTTGGTGGGGAGAGCGAGGGAGGCAGTGGCCCCCATGATTGAGGGGGTTCGCCCTCCTATAGCTCATCAGATCTGGAGTCTGGGGGTGATATTGGATGCAGATCTCTGCCTGGAGTGGCAGGTGGAGGCAGTCACAAAGGCTGCTTTCTGCCAGTTATATCTGGTGCGGAGGCTGCGTCCGTTCGTCTCCTGCCTGGACCTGGCCTCCCTCATCCATGCCTTCGTCACCTCGAGGCTGGACTACTGTAATGCGCTCTGCATGGGGCTTCCCTTGCTCCTGGTTCAGAGGCTGCAGCTAGTGCAGAATGCGGCGGCCCGGCTCCTTTTGGGGATGGGTCATTGGGAGCACATAAAACCTGTGCTCCGGACACTGCACTGGCTGCCAATAGAATATGGAGCTAGGTTCAAGGTTTTGGTGTTGATCTATAAGGCCCTTCACGGTCTGGGCCTCTCGTATCTCAAGGACCACCTCGCCTTCCGCACCCCAGAGTGACTCCTTCAGTCTTACGGGGGTGCCTTCTTGGAGGTCCCCCGTGTTAAGTGGGAGGTCGCAATGGAGAGGGCATTCTCGGTGGCCAGGTCGCACCTTTGGAACTCCCTTCTGGAGGAAGCCCGCCTGGCCCCAAGCCTGTTGACATTATGGTGCAGTTGTAATACCTGGCTGTTCGCCCAGGCCTTTCGGGAAGGGGGGAGGGGGGATTAATGGGTTTTCTCCCCTACCTTTTTGTTTTAATGTTCCCGGGTCCTGTTTATATTTTATAGTTTATATTTTATAGTATATGTTAATGTTTTAAATGTTTATGTTTTAAATTTGTATATGTATTTTATATGTTTTATTGTGTAAGCCACCCCGAGCTGTTCACAGGAGGGGCAGGGTAGGAATTTAGAAAATAAATAAAAAATAAATAAGATTGCAACATCCAGCTACACAGGGCCCTTCCTCATGCATGGAAAAAGATTATCTATATCAATATAGAGAGTGATAGAATCTTGGTTCACTTTCAGACATGCCTCCCCATGCATATTTGGGCTGCGGGGGGTGGTGGAATATGCAGCCCAAATATGCGTGCGGATCAGTCGTCTCACCCCCGCCTGACTTTGCTGGAAGAGACGTGCATGGATGAAGAGCTCGATTTCCTGCTCTGCATCCTGCGAGTCGGGGCCCTTCAGACCGGCCGATTCTTGTGCATATTCAGACTGCGCATTCCCACCCACAGTCAAAATATGTGCTGGGGGGGGGGGGATGTCTGAAAGTGGTCTTTGATTTGGAAGGAACCTCAGATGTCATCTAGTCTAACCCCCTGCTCAGTGCTGGAAATCCACAGCTACAGCATCCCTGACAGATGGCGCCCTATCTCTCAGGGTTGAAAACCTTCACTGGAATCCTCCAGTGAAGGAGAACACACCACTGCCCTAGGCAGTCTGTTCCAATGATGAACAGCTCTTACCGTTAGGAAGTTCTTGCTAACGTTTTTCCAAAATCTGCTTCCTTGTAATTTGATCCCATTGGTTCTAGTCTTGCCCTCAGAAGCAACAGTTAAGAAGTCTGCTCCATCTTCTGTCTGACAGCCCTTCAGTTATTTGAAGACAGCTATCATGTCTCCCGTCTTCCCTTCTCCAGGCTAAACATACCTAGCTCTTTCAGCCTTTCCTCATAGGACTCGGTTTTCAGACCCGTGACCATTTCTGTTGCTCTCTTCTGAATCTGTTCCAATTTGTCAATGTCCTTCTTAAAATGTGGTGCCCAGAACAGGACACAGTACTCCAGATGAGGTGCTGAATAGAGTGAAACTATGAATATGATAGCAGTCACTGAGAGGACATTGCATTTAAATGTTTGAAATGTTAATGATTGACTTTATTCCTAAAAGACCCTTCCCAAGTGACTGTTATCGTATGTATACATAACTGTCCTCCATATATATCTTCATTCATTCAGTTTTCACTTTTCACATGTCTAAGGCCCTTCTTACATGAGACGCACATGAGTGGCTGCATTCCTTTTGAAAGCAGAGGTGTGTGGCCGTGAGTTCATGCTCCCACATAACAGATACCTCTCCCCACTGCCCCTGCACAGAGCAACCAGAGAAAATGCAGGGCAGGGAGAACAGGTGTGCAGCCATGTTCAGCCGCACTGCTCCCATGGTGATATGCCTATGGATGGTACCCCCACCCCTCAAGCCGTGGCCCATTTTAAAAGTGCCTAAGAGTGAGCCCTGTGTAGCCTGAAAGCTTACTTACTCTCGCCAACAGAAGTTGGTCCAATGAAAGATATCATCTCAACTACTTTGTCCCCACATCCCTTGGTGGTGCCCACATCAAAGTTTTGAACTAGTTCTAACTAGAAAATAATTTGCAATCTATTTAAGTTGATTTAAATTATCTGCAGAATATTTAAGACATTTGTAATTTCTCCAAACTTTTTAACATGGAACTTAACTTTTGTCCTGATTACAAAGATGTTGTTTAGTAGCCTTTGAAATCATTTAACAAGGCAACTTTAGGAACCAGTGGTTTGAGTCTGTTGCTATACTGCTTATAGAGTGTAGCATTGTATCCTATGAAATATTATATTTGCACTAAAACATCATTGTACCATATATTCTAGGTGACACCGCTGGGTCTTGTGGGGATCCAGGTATCCCAGGTCATGGCTCTAGAGAAGGAAGCGATTTTAAGATTAAAAGTACTGTGCATTTTGCCTGTGAGGTTGGTTACATCCTACATGGGTCAGAAGAGCGAATGTGTTTGGGAAATGGAACCTGGACAGGAAGACAACCAGAATGCAAAGGTAAAACACTCAACCATGGTTTATATGTATTTATAAGCTGATATCTCTGAGTTTAAATTGCTCTGCCTTCCTCCTTGACCTTACTAACATGCTTCTTCTTTGCTCTGAGTGGACACTATCTGATGCTGGGAATGTACCATCCTCTTCATGTTAATTGAATCATGTTGTTCCAACGGGAAGTAATACTTGTAATGCCCCATGTATATCACAATTTTTGTGCTGGAGAGACTAATGGTTGCTGATCTGTAACCACAAGTCATTTTACATAGTGCACATGAACAAAATAGCTATCAGACAGGTTATAGCTTCTCATCTCTACGAGATGAGTATGCTTTGGTTTTATTTCCTGGTTTTATTTCCTGGTTTTATTTCTTTCTTAATGAATTAAGTAATGCTTTTAGTAAAAAAATTAAAAAGGGTCATTAATGTGAGTCACCACATATTTTAAAAGATTATTGTTTCCCTTGAGAAATGTGTGCCTTGTTGTTTCAACCTTATAGTTATGGTGAATAAATATGAATTCCAGGGAAAAGATCTGTTTGAAATGAATTACATTATTTTCAGTAGTTCATATTTGAAATACAATATAACATCCTAAATGATTAGATTACAAATATGTTAATTGATGAATATATATTTACTTATCATTAGTTTTGACCAGAAAATGAAAAAGCTGAAACTAAGTTATTTAAAATAAATCCATCTACAACTGTGAAGCAAAACACATTGCCATAAAAACAAGACCTAGCAGGATATTGTTGCAGAATCATTTTGTTACTTCATTCATCTTGAATTCTCAAATAGGAAGTCATCCCAAACAGATCTTTTGTCGACGCACCCCGGAAGGAGACGAGGACACATTCCATGGGTGTGAATGGCCGCACTCTTTATTAATTATTTATAACCACAAAAGGGGGGATAAAGGGCCACCGTCCCATTTCCCCCCTTAAACTGGGGTCCTATCTTCTCTTAACTATTCCATCCCCGCCACAGGAGGCTACTGTCCCTACTGGCAATTCTCCTGGCCCTCCGGCCCTCCTACTTCCGTCTTTGGTTGACTCTAAGTGAACCTCCTGGGGCCTAACTTCCCAACTTGCAACTTACACCCTGCCCCGATGGCCGAGTTTCCTCAGGCCAGGGCGGGTTGCTCGTATCTATACCCCTCTTCGGGGCTAAACAAGGGTGAGCACACCATCACCCCCTGGTTGGCACATGGTCCTCCCAGCGGGTCCGGCCGTTCATTCCTCACCCTTGGGCTGACCATGCTGTGTGCCACACTGTGTGCCGATGCATGGCCATGCCAATCCCTTTAGGAGATATTTGTAACCATCCTATGCTAACTAATTTAACTTTTTAAATGATAATTTTTGATCCAACTCCTCCACCAGAGTACGACAATTACGACCTACCACCAATAATTTGCCCCATCACCCCCTAGGCCGAATCAGCAAGTCACTCTGGGAAAGGTGAAAAACCCTTTACCTTCAAAGTCCAATTAGGTTCGGGGAAAATTCCTTTCTGGTCCAAATTAGCGACCAGTTAGCCCTCAGAGTGGTGCCTTTAAAAGGGGGTGGGTGGGTGGGTGCATGACTTCACTGCTCGCCGCCTCGATCTCAATGAGGCGGCGAGCAGGGAGTTCTAAAATGGCGTCCGGGAGTTTACGCCTTTCGTGAGACTCCCAGGCGCTTTTTCCTTTCATGTGGCCGCTCCAGCCCGACTTCCAGTGCCGCAGACAGCGGCCCAGCACCCTTCCTCATCCCCTTCCTCCCACGGGGGGGGCGCCGCCAAAACCCCGCCGCTTTTATCGTGGAGGGCGAGTTATGAGGGAAAAGCTTCCTGAATCGCTGAAGAACATTTAAGAGCCTCTTTTTCTCCTGTTATCCACTTTATCATTATGGACTGCTCTGCCCGAAAGAGATAGTCATCTCTCTTTAAATGTGTCTGTGTATTACACAAACCTGTGTTTAATATCCTTTTGGCTGAACAGCTGTGACCCTTAAACAAAGTTGAAAAAATATTAAATATGTTATTTCCCTCATGGGAGTATGACTTGCCAAACTAAGCTTTACATTTTTATTTCTTGATCTTCTCTAATATAAAACTTTGCAGGATCCTGCAAGTTTACATTGCAGAATACCTAACATGAATCTTTGCTCACATAACATTGGGTGGTTTCAGACATGACGCTAACCCCAGTTTAACCACACTTGAACATTTCTTGTGCATATTGCAGGGCTGTATTGGTGCCCTGTGCAGCCCTGCAACATGCATAAGAAATGTTCAAGTGTGGTTAAACTGGGGTTAGCGTCATGTCTGAAAACACCCATAGAAATCTTTTTGCACATACATATGTGGCACAAGGACATCCTGTCCTGATTCTTGTGCACCAGTGCAAAACTCATCTTTTCTGGTGTGCTGTGACCACATACTGTTGTCAACCACAAATATTCAAGAACAATTTCCCAGAACCTCCAAAATCATGGGTCTATTTATTTTTCCTCTCATAAAATGAACACATTGAGGATGCTTTTTATCTGCCTTCAGGTTCTTTTTTCCACAAGCCTGAGAGCTAGAAACTTAAAATTGAACAAAGTTTTTTTTTTTAACCGGTAATACCCAATGCTAACAATTGCAAGATGCATGATAAAATCAAAGGCATTAACAACAACGTCCATGCCAGGAGTGGGCAGACCTATGGTGAACATGACCCACTGGATCCAGATGTCAACTTCAGGCAATCCACCAGGATCCCTCTCACTGGCTCCTAGATCTAGGGCATCTCTAAAACTGGTCTCAGAAGTAGAAAGAAGCACTCATCTTTAAAGAGAACCTTCCTCATTCTCTCTTTTCTGTCTCCTCCCTAGATTTTTGTTCGCTTGTCTTGTAAAAAATAAACAGTTTAAATTGAAGAAACTGGAGTAAAAGTAAAATATTTTTAGCCTACATATCATTTGAAAAGAATTGGCACATATTTCATTCCGTTCCGACAAAAAGTTGAAACGTTATAGGCATTTAGGTGAAACAAAGCTAGCTTTGTGTTTAGTGCCCCCTATCACCCAAAAACCAGGTTTGCTGTTTGGGCCCTATCTCACATTCTCTCATATACATGTGTACAACATGTACAGAAATTGTCATGCTTTTTTTCAAAAGTGCAAAATTTTTATAAAAATGTCAATTTATCTGCCATACTAAGACGTATTCCCTAGGGTGCTGGGGTCCTGCTTTAATCCCCAGAGATTACCTTTTTGAGGCTGGTCCTCTTCCCCATACGATGATCTACTTGAAACAAGCTCATGATCTACCAGTAGATTATGATCTAACTCTTGGCTGCCCTGGTCCATGCTGTAGTCACCTCTCACCTTGTCCACTGCAACCTTCTCTGGACTGGTTTCTGATTTTGACCCACTAATTTCTGTTCCACACACCACTCCCAAGATCTTCCACCTTGCCTGCTGCTTTGATCATGTTCAGCTTCTTCTTGGCTCTCTCCACTGGCTCATCCTTACACTTCACATCCAGCACAAACTCCTTGACCTCACCTTAAGACTCTTTGTGGCCTTGCTTCTACTTGTCTTTATCCCTGCCTTTCCTGCTATGTTCCCACCTGGGAAATTTGTTCCTCTTCTGTCACCCTAACCCTTCCACCCTACCCCAGTCTCCTACTCTCTAAACCGTCTTCACTCCTTTGTTCATGGCTGGTGGAACTCCCTCTCCAAGCACATATGCTCTTCTGCCTCCAGATCCCTCCTAAAAACCTATCTCTTTCTTTAGGTATTCTTTAGTTTCTCAGCACATGGATTGCTCATGTATCCTTCTCCTTATACCATCCAGGATCCATTTCGTCCTTAGTATCTAAGCTAAGCACATGCATGTGTGACCTTTCAGCTTCATTAATGTATCCCTTTCTCTCCCTATGTGCCCCTCCCCTTTCTTCCCTTCCCTTTTTCATTCTAGATTTTCAGCTCTGCAGCACAGGGACCAGTCTCTAATTTCAACTGTTCAGTGCCAAGCGCATTGCTGGTGCTATATAAATAAAATAACGATAATTACAACAATAGTACTACTTTTATTATTACTTTGTAAAGTGCCAGGTACACTGCTGGCGCTATATGAATGTTTGTTAATAATAATAATAATAATAATAATAATAATAATAATAATAATAATAATAATAAATAATAACAGTAAGGTTATCTTAAAAGGATGCATTGCAAAATTGCAAAATGTATTTTTCAAAACATTGCAAATTTTCTCAGCTGCACTCTGACCCTATATTCATTCATTTGTGCACAATTACTATCATTTGCATGTTATGGTCACAAACACAGAAGCTCAAATTGAAAATCAGGGTCAGTGATATTTGCTTGGGTATTGAAAATCAGTGTATTGTGTATTGTGTGCATTGAATGTGTGTATTGAAAATCAGTAACAGAATTTAGCTAGAGATGGGGTAAAAACAGACATGATAGTGGCCCACTGTGGTCTGCTTTGGCCCGTGGGCCACCAGTCTGTCTGTTTTTGCACTGCCATATGTTGTCTTGGGAGTACCCCAAGTCATGTTGGCGGTGCCTGGGCACTGACCTCAGGAAACCCCTAAAGTCACAGTCCGGGCTAAGGTCCTCCCAACTGGGCCGAAGCGGCCCACAGCAAGCTGGCATGTTTGTTGTGGCCCATCATGACCCAGCCCGGATCACTGTCAATGACCACCATGGCTGCCTGCCATGGGGATGCAGGGTGCTGGGAGCAGTATGGAGGTGGGGTCAGCTGCTCGCATGTCTGTTGCGGCCCTCTCCCTTCCCAAGCCATGAAGACAGTGGGATGGCAGCCGGGCCATGAGCATGTATGGTCAGTGCATTGACACAGTCCAGACCATGTCCACTGTGGACTTCCTCCCTGAGCCAGGTCCTGACAGCAGCATGCTGCTATCACGTGTGTTTTTACCCATTATCATATTATGCCTGACCTATCATCTGCTGGAGCATGGATTAGTAAAACAAGAAGAGAATATCCACAAATTTTATATAATATCGACAAGGATACCCCTACTTTTTACAGTAAACAAATAAACACAGATATGTTCCCTTGTTGTGACAGCTACCTTGGATTATCCACCATGTATTGAGCAAGAGTCCTTCTGATTTACTTGTGGGTTGTATCAGACTTCTGTTCGTTATGCACAGAGATGGACACATAAGTGAATGATAACATCCATAAATATATGAAAATGATGAATAAGCAAAAAATGGAAAGAAAAATAAAAATGTTCTCTAAGGAGCGCTTATTACTCTAAGGAGCACTTCCAATGATCACCAGGGCTAAATCTCATGAATAGTCACATTAATTTCAATGGGACTATTAGTTTGCGGAGAGTGAGGAGTCTTTGATATTAGATTATTTTAGCATAATACAGTATAATCTTTCACTGCTTTTTTCCCCACTAAGAGGCGGCTACAGGGTTGAGTAATTACTCTTCTGTATAAATTGTTCCCTGGAGCAAAAAAAGTCTGGGGGAAAGTACTCTATAGTGAAATAATATGCTGTAATTAAACCAATAAAATAAAAATATTTGCTTGCCCCCAGTACTTACACAAATGGATCACTGCAGCTCATAATTCACCTTCCATAGCAAGTCTTTTAGCAGTCATTAAGGGCCCAGACTTACTTCCATTAAAGGTGATGGCCAAAATACTTTTAGCTGTAAAATGACACTATGGCCATTTTTACACAGACTGCCCCTCTCCCGCGCTTGGTGTTTGGGTTGTGTGCAGGAGGGGGGGGGCGTCCATGTATATGTGGCAGGTGGGGGGATGGGTGTCCGCTCGTTGTTCACCCATGTGAGCACCAAACGGGATGGGTGGGGGTGCGTGCACGCTCCCATGCAACATCCACCTCCATCCATTGCACACCCATCTCCATCCACGGAGCGTGGGTGTAGGTGGGTGGAGATCGGTGTAGGTGGGTGTGTGTCCATGTAAATAGACACACGCACACCTCCACCCACTGCAGCAAAACGCCCATTCCCCCACCCACCTCCATCTGTGTTAAAAGGCCCTATATCTTCTTGTGAAAGCATCTATGTTTGCTATGTTTGGTAAGATCCTTTCACCTTCTACCTTATAGCTGTGCAATGTGGTAACCCAGGAACAACTGCTAATGGGAAAGTGTTTCGAATAGATGGCACAACATTATCAAGTTCTGTAATATATTCCTGCATGGAAGGATACATACTTTCTGGATCTTCTGTCAGACAATGTACGGCTAATGGAACTTGGTCTGGATCTTTGCCAAACTGTACAAGTAAGTTTAATTTGAATGAATAATTGTGTGCCATAATTATGGCTTATCAATTATTGTTGAACTGTTGTTTTGTTTTGTTTTCAAAAAAACTCTTTATTCATGAAATACAAATAAAATAATATGAATTTGAGAGGTGAATTCCTGGTTCTGCTGAAACCCATGATCAAATGCACAATGATTTCAACGGAGCTACTATTTCACACTAGTTATTATATACTTAAGAAACTCCTGGTTTTAGTGTATAACAAAATCTATTTAATTACTGTTATCTTCATAAAGAAAGAAACACCAAATAACATTAATTTGAAGGCACGTCCATATTATTTTATTTTTTCCACTTAAACTGCCCTCTTATACTGGAGGGGGGGAAACAACAACTTTTCTCTGGTTAATAAACAGTAGAAGCCTCTACGGGGATGTTTTGGAAGATACAAATGTGATGTGATGACTCCTATGTCATTCCATGCTAAGTACCTGGGTGGGTTCCAAGAGGCAACCAGGATGACTGACTTAATGACTGCTTTTGTTCAGAGTGGGAGCTCACCCTTGCCTCTCTGTTGTGCTGCCATGGGTTAGGCTGCATTCCCACCTGCGACAGCAGTGGCGGCAGCTGGAGGGGCGAGGGAAGACATGACAGCTCAGAGGAGCCAGCTGACGGGAAAAGAGCCGGTGTGAATGGGGATCTGCTGCTACTTCTCTCGCACATGTCAGGGCAGGATTCTGTGCCCTGACATGCATGAGAGAAGCCATGGCATATCCCCGTTTGCACTGGCTCTTTTCCCATTGACTGGCTCCTCTGCGCTGCCGTGTTCTCCCTCACCCCTCTCGCTGCTGCCACTGCCACTGCAGGTGGGAATGCAGCCTTAGTTTTCCTTCTCTCTTAGAGCTCACCTGTTTGACTGTAATTAGAAGCACATGGTACCCTTGGAGTAAGCCTAATTGAATTTTACAACCTGCCCTAAAACTTTGTGCACACTCACTTGGCATGCTCAGAGGGCAGAGATGTGACTCATAGGCTATTTTTACACGGACACCCGCCCTACACACACTCGATGTTCCTGGTGCACACCCACCTATACCCACCTACACCCATCTCCACCCACAGGTCCCACTGGAGGAGGCTCCGTGGGTGGAGGTGTGTGTGTGTCCCTGTAAATGGACACACATCCATCTCCACCCACCGCAGTCAAACACCCATCCCTCCACCCACCTCCGTCCATGTAAAAGCAGCCCTGGACTCAGCTTGGCATAGGGCTAGTCCTGTAACATCTGAATTCAAAGCAGCTAATGAGAGGTCTCTGTGGATTTATCAGAAAGTTGAGGGAGAGATAACCGTAGTTATACTTATAGTAGGAATGGGAATTTCGGTTTTGGATAAAACTGAAATTTCCCCAAAATGGTCATTTCAGTTTAATCTGAAATTTCTGGGGGGTTTTGGTTCCGGTGTTTCAGTTCTTTTACATTGATTTTGGTTTGGGGTTTTTTGCATTGCACCAGATTCGGGTATTTTGCATTGCAGCTTGTTCCCATTGACTTTAATGGAAGAAAAAGGTCCGAAACCAAAAAAATCTGAAACCGAACAAGATCTAAAATTCATAAAGCACTGAAATTGAAAAATCTGGAACTTAAATTCCCCCTGGAGTCCCACCCCTTATTATAGTATTGGAAATAACCACTCCCAGAGTTCTGACCTACTGAAGTGTCTATCAGTGACCTTGAAGTGGAACTGAGTGTGTTGCATCTCGATGGTTTTTCATTAATGTTTTGCATGTTTGATTCTATGAAACTTTGCAGTTCATCCACTGAAGATGTTTTCTTTGTGAAGCAGGAATAAAATGTATTGGTTAACCACTTTATGATGAAAACACTCATTTTCATTATTAAAATGTATAATGGTGCATTTTTATCTACATACTTTTGTTACAAAAGAGAAAATAGCGGAACTCTGTTGTATGTATTTTATAACTCTTTATTGTTTGAGTTGCCATTTTTAAAATGCTCAAAAGTATTCTTAATGGGTGTTTTATACATTTGTTTCTTGAGTTTTGAATCTTCTTTGATGCTTGAAATTTTCTGTAGCTTGTTCTTTTTAAGCAATTGCAATCTTTCACTTTTCAAGTATTTCCAATGTAGTTTTCAAGGATAATTGCATGAACTTGGAAGATTGCATATGCACTCCTGGTGGTCTCACTTTGTTTTAATGTGATATCTAGAGGCATCTGTGCTGTTTTAAGTAGTGTTTGTTTTTCCTGTATTTTTGGCGTATCCTTTTTGTTGTGTAGATTGAAGTAATCACTTAGCAAAAAGCTACATATATGAATTAGATAGAAAATAGAAAATAAAGAGAAAATCAAAAACAAAATATATATTAAACAGTATATAAACACAGCTGGAGGGGAAAAAACCCTGTTGTAAGTTACTTCGTTAGAAGTAGCCTCTTCAGTTTACCTCATTAGTCTTTTATCTCCTAACCATGAATAACACAATATTAAGGAAGCAGTAAATCTTAATGATTAGGCAGCTGCTGCCATCCACTGTGGCCCTCTGTCTCAGAAAATGTGTGTCTGGCTTAAACCTGAGAAACCAGTTACCCAGTATGTCTAAAAACATCTAAACCCAGTATGTCTGTTTCTAAAAACAGTTTTGGTTGGCTTCATAATGTTCAGCAATAGCCTCACTGTGTTGTTTCCACCACCAGCAGCCCTGCCTCCGAGTCCTGTCTGCAACCATTATATTTATTTATTTATAAAATAATTTAATACCCCACCCTTCCTGCTCCAAGCAGCCCAGGGCAGCTTACAATATTAAAACACATAAAAACAGTAAAATCATAAACTACAATAAAAAGGGAGACACCAAACCAAACTGGCCCCCTTCCCCCATTCCACTCTACACCCGATCTCCCTCACCAAAAGTGAGGCGGAACAGCCAGGTTTTACAGATACAACGGAAGGAGGGGAGATCCTGGGCCACTCGGGCCTCCACTGGGAGGAAGTTATACAGCCTAGGTGCAGCCACCGAGAATGTCCTCTCCATAGTGGCCCCCCGGGCCACGTGGGGGACCTTGAGAAGAGTGCACCCAGCGAACTGCAGAGTCCTCTCCAGAGCACGGAGAGTGAGGTGGTCCCGCAGGTAAGTCATAATGATATTCTAGTAACATGCTTGCAGTGAAATAACAACTCACGCTGCGGGGGAGGCAGATCTACCCAAAGCCCAGTCCTCAGCTGCCAGATGACCGCACATATGCAGAATGGTTGCAGTGGCCATTTGCACATGCACAGAGAATTTGGGGGCTTTCAAGATTCTCACAAGATTCTTGAAAACCCTCATAAATGCTCTTCACATGTGCAAATGGCCATTGGGAGGCTGTGCATGTACAGAATGCTCTGGTGCCAATTTTGGGCATGCTTAGAACATTTTAATGGTTTTCGAGAATCTTGCAAGATTCTCGAAAATCATAGCGAGATCTCATTGGTGCTGCAGGAATCTTGCAGTGTTCTTGTGAGAATTCTTTCAATTCTCATTTCAGCCCTAGGGATGTGCATGTCATTTTTGTTATTAGAATACAGATAATGAAAATTGTCATTTTTGTTAATATTATTACAATAACGAAAATGAAAAATAATAATGATGAAAATAGAAATGAACATGTCTTTTTGTTTTTAAAATAATGGGAAAAAACTGAAATATGTATTTCCAGCTATACATTTTTGAGTCTTATTCACTTTTGATGAAACTTGGGGAGATTGTACCCCCAATGGAGGGCACTATGTGTACCATATTTTGAAATGGTTAGATAACAGAAACCATTTTTAGAAGCAATTGAACGTTGTGATTTTAAGAAAAGCTCTCTACACATTAATGGCTACAACTTCTTTATCTTCCATATAATTTATTTTATTTTATTTTATTTATTTTATTTAATAGATTTTTACCCTGCCCCTCCTAAAAACAGCTCGGGTCGGCATGAATTTGCATGAAATCTCAGAATATTATGGCCCTCCACAAGCTTAACACTCCTGACAATTTTCAGAACTATTGGGTAATGGGCCCATGAGGTTATAAGACATTAATGTGAAAATACATTTACAGCTGTAACTTTTTTATATTCCATCCTGTTTACAAGACATTTTTCTGGAATGTATCACATACCTTTTCTGACATATCTGCCAAACTAAAGGAAAATTTGATAAAGGGACCCAATTTTATAAGCAATTGAAGTTGTCCCCTTGAAGACCATTATTCAGATAAATACCAGCACATGCAGTGAAAGTCAGAAGTAGGCACCTGGCATGGCAGTGGGAGGGAGGATGTGGATCAACCCAAAAGACTCACAGACACATTCACTGGCCAATTACTGCGTGCTTCTAGCTTTACAGGACCAATCAGTAGTGGCTTCAAGGCACTACTGTTTTATGCCCACCTGTTCTATGCCCTCAGGCAGGCATAGAGCAGACATAACTGGGACTTTGGGGATAGCATCCCAGAAATCAGGAGACATAGTTTACACATCCAGGCTGGTCAGTTATCATCACAATCACATCCTGCAGCACTGTGACAGAGGACATAAAATAATCTCTATTGGCTCTTTCATAAACAGATGCTTCTGACTTCCCAGTAACAAGTGGGGAGAAATGTTGGGGTGGTCACAGCACAGAATGAGGATATTTGGTTGACATTTCTGTTGGCCAGTTGGCATCACAATCTGATCTCATACCACAGTGACACGTAAGAGAATCCCTGGCATAGGCTTCTTCTTTGCATATTCTGTGCAGGCATATAAAATTGGGACCCTATATCACATCTTTATGATATTTGGCAGAGATTGTCATGAAAGTGTGTTATACAGCCCTGCAAAATGTTATGTACACTGGTTGGAGTACAAAGTTGTTACAGTCAGACATACATTTACATGTTAATTGCTTTGACCACCAGGACCCTTTATCCAATCCTTCTGAAAGTTGTCAGAGATAGTAAACATGGGAAGGGGTATATTTGTACCAAGTTTCATCTACATTAAATGTGAGGCAAATTACAGCTAAGAACGTATATGAACATTTTTTGAAATTAATATAATATAAATTAATATAAATTAAATTTTGCAAATTTTACTGCTTATGAAATTGGATTCGTTTATCTAATCTTTTTTGAAATTTAGTTCACTTAATGACTTTCATTGTATGTATATTCCCTCCAGGTTTCATCCAAATATAGTGAAAAACAAAAATGTTACAGCCAAAAATGTGTTTTCCATTGGAAAACGAAAATGAAAGCAAAAACAAAAATGACAATTTGATATTTATGAAAATGAAAATGAATGCTCTAAAGAACAAAAATGAAAAATGAAAATGAAAAATGACATGGGCCTCTCGTGCACACCTCTACTAGTCATACCCTTCACCTTCCTCTGGCCCTTCACCTTCCCTTCAGAGGAGAAATCCAGAGTCAAAGTTGGTGGACTTTGTCCTTGATTGGGAATTGCATTTATAGGGGATCCAAAGAGAGTTCCATTTGGAAACTAGACGTGCCAAAAGAGGTTCTGATCAAAACAACAGTCTGGATGAACAATTGGCATATGACTGGTAAAGGGTGGTGCTGCATGTTTAAATTCCAAGATCTTGTGCCTTGCCTGTTTTTCTACCAAAGGGATTACAAATTATTCTTCATATTACCATGTAGAATCTTTACTGAAAAATTGGACCGTCAGCTGACCGTCTTTCCCACTCTTTACACAGCATGTGAGCACCTCTCACACAATTAAAAATAAATATAGTTGACTGTTTTTCTTCTGTCCAGAGCATTGGCATGCTCTATCTATCATACTCGTAAGTCTTTCCCCATTATGGGCAGCTTAGACAATATATGGGCATTGTCGCCACATCCTGGAATGAGACAAGGACACAGTTGGAATTTATTGGCCACACTCTTTAATACCATATTTATACTCAGTCAATTGGAAGAGGGAGGAGTACCTAACAACATCATGAGTCCAGGTCCTTTAATTTAATCTTAAACATAAACTTGGGCTGCTTGAGGGTTCCCAGGATCCCAGCCCCTTAATTTAACTAATAATCATTACCCTCATCTTTCCCCCCCCCCACCCCGACAGTGTAAACAGCTGAGGTGGGTAAGCGAGGTTTGGCCCCTCTAGGGAACCTTAATAAATGTTGGTGTGACGGTGACCTTAGTTGTCATAACCCTTTGGGCATACTGTTCCCACATCATGGAATGAACGTGTACTGGCTGCACCCAGCCCTTGCCCAAGGTTCTATTTCCCATCTCTTAAGGAGATACCTTACATACAACCTTACCCCTTACATAACACATAAACAACTACAACCTGGGCCCACGCTAGAGTGTGACAAAATCAACATTTTAATAATAGCACATTATAAGCTAGAGCAAATCGCCCTTCAAACACACTGTGACGAAGGGAAAAAAAACAGATAAATCAAAAATTAAACTGACTTTTCTTCAAAAATTCCTTCCTGGCGCCAACTAGGGTGACCAGCAACACCCACAGTGCTCCTACATTTTTTGGGAGGGTGCGTGGGATCTTTGCTTCTCTGCCCTGCTCACCAAACTGCAGAGCGAGGCAGTATGCAACAGCCCTACCTTCAGCAAAGTCTTGCAATGTGACACCCGCTGAGCCCTGAAACCCCCGATTGCCAGGCAACCTCCCGGGGCTCTTCCCGCTGGCGCATAAGTTGTACCGGTTCCTTCCTTGAAGCCGTCTGTGTCCCCGCTCTTCCTGCAACATTGCAGGAGTGGGACAAATTCCCCCACCACATAGCTCACTGCTACAGGCGCGGTGAGGGGCACTTGTCACCGCATCCTGGAATGAGACAAGGACACAGTGTTGGAAGTTAATGGCCACACTCGTTAATACCGTATTTATACTCAGACAATTGGAAGAGGGAGGCGTACCTAACAACATCAGGAGTTCAGGTCCTTTAATTTAATCTTAAACGTAAACTTGGGCTGCCTGAGGGTTCCCAGGATCCCAGCCCCTTAATTTACTTAATAATCATTACCCTCATAACCTCCCCACCCCCCAGCATAAACAGCTGAGGTGGGTAAGTGAGGTTTGGCCCCCTGTAGGGAACCTTACCTAATTTTGGTGTGGGGGTGCCCTTAGTTGCCATAACCCTTTGGACATACTGCCCCCACATCATGGAATGAACCTTGTTCTGGCCACACCCAGTCCTTGACCAAGGTTCCATTCCCCATCTCTTAAGGAGATGCCTTACATACAACCTTACCCCTTACATAACACATAAACAACTACAATCTGGACCCACGCCACAACAAACTACCAGACTACGCTAGGTTGGATTTGGCTCCCCCTCCCTCTGCCTATACTAATGCTTTGATTGTGTCAGCTAAGCCTTTTAAGTATATTTTCATACCCTTTTCAGATAGGATCCACCCAGTAGTAGTCAGGCTTAAAGTACCTAATTTCCTCGTATGCAATGACCTGATCACCCTGCACTCTGAGCCATTTTTCCATTTGTTTGTTGACTTTCCTTCTCCCCCTATCTAACTTTCCTGGCCTATTAGCCCACTTCCAAACCCTTCTTTCCATCAGCTGACTTCAAATTATTAACGCCCCAGGGAATTTATTCTTAATCTGCGTAATATCCGCTTTCATCCATTTTACTAACTCTATCCCTTTAACTTACTCAAGATTATTTTCCCTAAATATATAACCATAACATCAGGGTACTGCAGTAATGGGTCAGTATGGACCATGGACAACAACTGCTGCCAAAGCATTCCCTGCTTTACGCT
>QEPC01013456.1:365582-379049 GCA_003113815.1 Sphenodon punctatus | reverse complement strand
AACCCGACCCATTCCCGAGGGACATGTGGAGCCTTGGATTGTAGAACTTTACCAGGCAGTGCAGGGATCCCTCGCGCCCAGAACCAGGCGGGTGTATGAGAAGGCGTTCAGCGAATTCCAGGAATTCAGGTGTCAAAAAGGGTAGGACACAGGTTTCCCCATAGCCGAGGGGTGCATATTACAATACGCCATGCAGTTGCGGGAGAATGGTCTGTCCCCAGGCACAATTGCGGGGAGAATATCTGCCATCACTTTTACGAACCATCTGGCCGGACACCCCTCCCCTGATAACGGTTTCTTTATGAACCATTTGAAGGAGAGTTGGGCCCGCCAAGTTCCCCCCAGTCAGGATACCCGGGCTCCAATTACGCCGCCAATATTGCTGGCCCTGACTGAGGCACTGGGAAAGGTCTGTTTTTCCAGCAGGGAATGCGACCTTTTCACCGCGGTTTTCCGCATTGCTTTGTTCGGAGCCTTTCGTATTGGCGAGATGGTAGCCGACTCTCAAAGAGACAGGTCAGGTTGAGCATTACAGTTACGGGACGTGTCATGGCACGGGGATACCCTCATCCTACATCTGAGAAGGTCCAAGACTGATCAGAGGGGAAGAGGATGGTGGGTTAGGTTACGCCCAGCCGGGGACCCCCGTATCTGCCCCGTCGGGGCAATGAGGACATACCTGGTGTCCTGCCCCAGGGTTGCGGGTTTTCTTACTTTTCTTACATGATGACAGTTCCCCGCTGACACGGTACCAGTTTGGGGCAGTCCTGAGCAGATGTGTGAGGTTGATAGGGCTTGACCATGGGAGCTACAGTGCTCATTCGTTCAGGATAGGGGCGGCATCGGTGGCAGCAGACATGGGTTTATCGGGTGAAAGGATCCAGGCAATAGGGAGATGGAGATCATCCGCCTACCGATCTTATATAAGGGAAACCAGACCACGTGTCAGTCGACCTGGCCTAGCATCCGCGGTGAGTTATTGACCTATGTTATATCTTTTGCAGAAGCACCAGTGAGACAAGAACAATGCGTTGTGTGGATCATTGGACACAGCATCGTCCACTGGGCAGGGAAGAAGTCCGCATGCAGCGGGTGGGGTACCCAGCTGGGCCTAAGTGATTGAGCTAATATTTTCTGGGTCGGCAAGAGGGGGATGCTATGGGAGCAACTCCTTCCGTTGTTAACAGGTGCAAGGGAAACCTTCCCGGCACCCGAGCTGCTGGTTCTTCACCTTGGGGAAAATAACCTTCCCAGAGTAACGGGGCTGGGCCTGACAAAATAGGTAAAGAGGGACCTGAAGGTAGTTCAGGACAGGTTCCCAGAATGGTCGGATATGCTTCCTAGAAGGGTATGGGCCACAGCGGAGCGCCCAGGTCGGGTCGACCGGGCCAGACGGAGAGCCAATGCTGAAATCGGGAATTGGCTACGACAAAGAGGGGGTCAGGTGATAAAGCATGTTGACATCCGGTACGATAGGGACGAACTCTTTAGAGGTGATGGGGTTCACCTATCAGACGTGGGATGTGAATTGTACCTTGGGGTCCTGAAGCAACAATTGAGGATGTTAATCGGGGTTTTTGGTGTGGCGGCAAACCAGCCAAGCGAAGCTGGCGGTTTTGGTGGCAAGGGGCAGAGGTAAGCCCAAGGTTTGAAGTTACAAGGTTTGAAGTTATAAGTTAGAATAGCATGGGTAACAGCATCTCCTTCAGAGATGGGAAGGTCCATGGCATAGTCGCCACAGTGTGGCCCACTGTATGGCCAACCCGAAGGGAGAGACGGGCGGCCGCACCTGCTGGGAGGAGCATCTGCCAAGCAGCGGGTAACGGTGTTCTCAACCATTGCTGAAATTAACCCCAGAGATGGGGCAGGCACAAAAACCCGCCCGGCCTGGGGAAACCCGGGGGAC
The DNA here is from genome assembly GCA_003113815.1 of Sphenodon punctatus. Classification (NCBI taxonomy): domain Eukaryota; kingdom Metazoa; phylum Chordata; class Lepidosauria; order Sphenodontia; family Sphenodontidae; genus Sphenodon; species Sphenodon punctatus. The sequence goes on along the minus strand of QEPC01013456.1, from coordinate 377,143 downwards.
GAGGCAGGGCGTAAGTTAATAGCAAAGAAGGAACAGGAGGTTACCCTCTCAATTAATGGAAAATGGAAAAGGGGTACGCACAGAGTGCGGGGACTGAGAGGAGAGGGGACCTCCTAAAAGGGGGTTGGTAATTAGCAGTAGTAGGGTTATTAGAGATTAGGACCCCAGTTCAGGAAGGGGGGGAGGCGAGAGGTGTGCCCCCATCCCCCCCTTCTGTTTTGTTAATATTAAATAAAGAGTGCGGCCGTTTAATCCCATTGAGCCTGTCCTCGTCTTCATTTGGGGGGTGCGCCGACAAGGGGACACTCTCTGAAGTGGCAGTATATTTAAAATGAAGAAAAGGAAGTACTTTTTCACGCAGCGGTTAATACAGTTGTGGAACTCATTGCCAGAGGAGGCAATGAAAGTCAGCAGCATAACTATTGCTTCAAACAGAAATTGGACAAATTCTTAGAAGATAGAGTCATAAATGCTTACTGTTGGGGCTTAAACCCTGGCTACGGCTAGCAGTCAGCAGGAGATGGGTGTACAGAGAAGTATATGTACTTCTCTTGAGCTACCAGACATGCCACTGTCAGAGACAGGATGCTGGGCTAAATGGACTACTGGTCCAATCCAATATGGCACTTCTTTTGTTCTTTAGAACAAAAGTTTACAGACCTTTATTCTATACCACCTAGGAAGAGAACAAGGCTTGATTATGTTCTCAAGATCCTGAACTTAGGTGGCAGGGGACAACTGACCATGTAGGCAAATGCATAGCTATGAAGAACTGAAAGGTGTTCTAGTGAGGAACTATTTCTTGTCTCTTCCCAATATGCAGAGCTCCAGTTGCTGGCAGAAAAGGTGAGCATGTTGATCACTGCTTCTCCTCAACATGAGTGACAACAATTTACTGCACCATGGTAACTATACAAGCACTACCCGACTGACAGCAAATGATGAATACACATAAATAGTCCCAAAGACCTTTATAACGGAAGTGAAAGATAAGCTGCTGGTTAGATGAAAAAGAATGTGAGGCCATGGGGTATACAAAACAATTTCTGCTGAACTACATTTTCACCCATTAATCTGAAGGGCACTTGTGTTAGTATTTTGGGATCAGGGCTGTAAATCTTGCCAACAGCTACACTTGCTTTGAAAATTATTTACCAGTTGACATTTTGCCTGTCTGTTAACAGAGTTGTATGGTGGCTCCTAATGATCCTTGTATTTGCAAAATAACCAAAGAGAAAAGACCACACTATTCTGGCAGAGAATTAAAGAAACATTTAACATGTCAGACAAATGACAGGAAGGAATATGACAACAAAATTACAGAAAATGGCAAATGCAACAACTGCAGTAATAAACATGTTTGTACGATAAAACGCTATTAGCCTCAAAAACTTATATTAACACTCTGTGTACTGCACTGCTACCCCAGCGATGTTAGTGAAAGAAGAATCAGGCCTATTTTTTTCTGCGGCAGATATTGTATTTGGCAATTTTGCCCACTTTCAACTGGGTCCAATGAAGTGAATAAACACTGCAATTAGTCCCAACTTAATTCAGATGTTCACTTTGAGTTACTGAGGTGGTTTCTCTGAACCAGGCATTCAGTCAAATAACCAGATAAAGATGAAATGCACAAAAAATACCCAGAAAAACTGGGATATCCAAGAGAAAGTTTCAAATATAAGAATATTGTTTTTGGCTGCGGAAATTTATTCAGATATTTGGGTGGCTATTAGAAAGTGCAAGTGATATTTATTAATATAAAAACACCTATTCCTTTCAGCTTTATTTTTTAACCTGTAAATGCTGTTGAGATTTCTGCCTGAGGAAAAGCTAATACAAATTTCATTTTCAGGCTTCCACCGTATAGTATTTTCCTCTCCCTATATACAAAATATGGTTGTATAGGGAGGGTTCTGCTTTTGCTTTTTTTTTTTTAATTATGGAAATGTCTTTCTGTATACATCAGTACAATTTGGATACATAGATTGTCTCAAGAGCTGCTTGCACCTCTTTACCATGGATGACACCTCTGCTGGTATTTGTGATTGCATTACAGTTCCATTTCAACTACGGCAATAGTTTGAATGGGAAATTAGTATGAGAAAGTATTTAAGGTATATTTAAACTGTTTTTTAATGCAATTAAGCAGCTTGAAGCAAGATGGAGAGCCAGCACTACACAACCAGCAGTTTTCCAGAGAGCACCTGCAAATACATTCTGAATCACGAGTGGACTTCTTGAATGACAGCCTATCTTTTTTTGATCTGCAGTCTGTACTATAAACGAAATTTAACATGTCATACCTGGTATCCAAATGTATTGTTTTGTGATCCATGCCGAGGGATTCCTGGGTTTTCACATGATGTGCGGGTAGGTTCTTAACATTAAAAAAAAGAAAAGAAAAGAAGAAATTTGGTGATTTTAAATGGCATAATAAATGTGTTATCAAAATAGATGAACAATCTTTGAAAGTGCTGAAATAACATAGGAGCCTAAGGACCCAATCCAACTTATTTATTTATTATTAAATTTCCTACTTATGTGCACACACCAAGTGCAGATTGCATGCATACGTGCAGCAAGTGCTCACTGCATGGGCATCAAATGCAAAATCTGCACACACACCATGCAATTGTGGTGCACACATCCTGCACTTGGTACACACTAGGGCTGAAACTTGCCCTTGCTTTTCTCACAAATCTCTGTGAGAACCGGGTTCTCACCAAGCTTTGCAAGAATTAGAACAGGTCGAGAATTGGCAGATTTTCGACCGGTTTTCACATGAAACTTGTGTGGCTGAAAAACGGCACTGTGCATGCACGCTCCCAGTGGTCATTTTGCACATGCTCAACGTATTTTTAGGGCTTTGAGAATCTCGCCATTTTGCGCATGAACAGAGTGGTTTTGAGAATCTTACAAGATTCTCACAAACCATAGCAAGATCTTGCGAGATTCTCCTTTTATTTCTCTTGTTTTAGTTCTAGTGCACATGTAGTGTGCACATGTAGTGTGCACATGTAGTGTGCACTTGGCACATTTTCATACTGTGGAACTGTTATCTTCCAAGTAGGTAGCACTGATGCTAGCATTTAGAATGGACAATGGTTCCTTTAAATTGAATAGACTCATCTTTGTGCTTAGTGATAACATGTTCCATCTACTCAGAAGATTGCTCTGTCCATCTTATTTTCAAAAGTGATTTTGTCAATTAAACCTTTTATGGACTTTCAATGGAACACAGACAGCTAAGAACTAAAGACACCTTTTCAAACGTGTTTTGACTCCTAAGTCTCTTAGGCACTTTTGAAGCTTTTCCCCAAATTTAACTAACATGAGTGGACTCAGCAGAAGAATTAAGATTAAATTACTTGGCTTCTTTAGACAGTTTAGGATAATGTATAGTAGGGCAGAAATTAGTAGAACAGTATTTATTCTCAAATATTTCTGAGTAGTCGAGGATTGGGCTTGAATTTCTGGCAACTCCTCGGAAATGCAACAAATACTCGATACTTGGTATTTGGTACACGGTACGTGGTATGCCAGTGTTACAACAGTATTGTCTGTTGGTTGTTTACCTCATCTGAGCCAATCACAATGTGAAACAGAACTACCACCCCTTCCTTTGGCCCTGCCCCTGCACAGTAGAAAACCAGACCCTCCATTTTTCTTCTATTTGTGGGTTGTAGGAGGAAGCATCAGGTAAGCATTACTTGATAGAGACTTTACCGTGTACCAAAAACTGTGTCCATTTATCAAGTTTTTGGTATTTGGTAAAACCAAGTAAAACTGAAAACCAAATTTCAGCCCTAACACAAAGCAATTAATCAAAATTGTTGGTGAAAGAAGAGAATAAACCAGTGCAACAGTATGGACACCATCCTACCTATACATCGTGGAGATGAACCACTCCATGTTCCATCTGCTTGGCATATCCTAGTACTAGATCCAACTAATATAAAGGGGAGATTACAGCTGAAAGAGACTTCTGACTGGTAGATGAAGCTCTTGCCTTCTCGTTTGCCTTGTGCAGGGACTCCAGGGTCACCACAAAACTTTGCTATGGAAAAAGACATATAGAAAGTGTGCAATGATTACTAAAAGATATTAAAATAAGAGTTGCTCAGCCAATCATCTTCTCTACCCACTACTTCTCATTCCTACACATAGCCCATGTATAAATGGACCTTCTGTAGCTGGGGAAATAATAGACTCTTCCTTCAACATCATGCAGAGTTTGCAAAACAGAACTGTAGCCAGTAATAGCAGTCTCAAGATTACAGTAGCTTTGATGGCTGGTTTGAACATCTGTAATGTGTGGAAGAGGGCCTATGTGCCACACCTCTGCTCACTTACATCTTATTTGGGTCCCCAAATCCTAAATACTTCATAGGATGAATGTACCAGATGCCCTCCAGAGAACACATGCAATGTGTGCAAATAAGCTCTCCTGTGCCACCTCTCTACCTCTGCAACACCACAAAATTTAGTATTTCACATCCTTGAAAAAGGAATCAGGGTGGTTCCAAAAGACAAATATGTTATTAAGAACAGGGATTCTCTGTTCAATGTATTTTGGTATTAAAACCTTAGAAATGGATTTGTCACTAAGAAGTTAGCAAGACCAGTTTAAATTATTATACAAATTGGATATAGAACATAATTTCAGAAAAAAATGTGAATGTCAACCATCAAAAGATATGTATTCAGTACAACACATTTCTGCAGATTAGAAAATATTCCAAATCAGAATCTGTAGATTTTGAGTTGACCACCTGCAGGAAAGATTTCTTTTCTATCCTGGGATAGCTACACACAATTGAGAGACAAAGGGTGCAATCCAACAGGTCACGTATGTGGCCTGCTAGCGCAATGCCAGACCAGGTGGCAGGTGCACATTTGCACATGCGTATCCCCCGCGCAGCAAGCCACTTGGTACAATGAGGCGCCCCTGTCAATATGAACCCCTCCCCCCCCGAGCCCTCACACCCCACAGCCCAGGGGATGGAGTATGGACTGCTGGGTGTGTGGGCTCTGGGATGGGGGGGTGATATCTGTGTAGGCGCAGTTTATTATGGGGTGTTGGATTGCACACAATGTATATGGAAGGGTTTATAGCCTAATTCGTAGTACCATGTATTGGCAATGGTCAGAGACTGGATGCTGAAACATCTGATGGATCAGTGAGCTGATCAAGCATCTCAAATTCTATGTCCCTACCCTATTTGTTCCCTGATTTCTACTTGAACAAAGGAGTAAGGACTAGATTCTATAGCTTTAATCTAATCTCTTGAACGACAAAAATAGTTACTTGTTTCAGCAGCAAACAATAAGAAAACTGTGTAATTGGTGCTTACATGGGTAAATTGTTAGAATTATGTTTGGATTTTCATATTACATTACACTGCCAGCAGCACAGGATTTGCTGCAAAGTTGTCACTAAGCATAATTTTTAGTCTCTGCAAGAGACTACTCCTGAAGATAGCTGCAAATAAGCATACTGACTACTACCCTAATTAGTCTGATTGGCTTCAATAGGAACAATAGCTGTAGTCAACATTATGTTCAGTAGTAGACATCTGCAGAATTGAGCTCAGCTTTGAAAACTCTGTCCATTTTTATACTTTCCCTATTCTGTCTGGGCTATCTTATGTCAACTTTTCTGTTCAGTGTTTTTTAGTAATAACTTCCCAACTCTCAAGACTTTCCCTTTGATTTCTCATTCAAATTATCTGGAGCTGGATAACTTTTTACAGGAAGAGTTAGTGTAAAAACGCCATCAATTCATTCATTTGTATTTTTTTCACAAGCCTTTCCTCAGCTCTACACTATTGTTGAATGCCTACCAACTCCCTTTCACATGGGTAACCATGGAAACTAGAAACTGTGGTGATTCACAGCAGCCTTTTTTCCTCCCTGGAGCTGAAAGATGTGCATACAATGCACTCCTCATGTGTAGCAGTCTGGAGATTGTAGGATTAGTCTATTCCCTGTGGAAGGGCAAGTGATTTTGTTTTCAAAAAGGATCCCATGAACCTGTGTAATTGGTTATTCATAAATCTGAGGATATCTAGTCTCACGTGCCCTAAGTGGAAAAATTTGATATTATATTTATGGGGGATTTAGGAAAAAAGTTGCAAAATGATGCAGTACCTTCTTTGGTCTTTGTAGCATGATTTCCCATTAACTTAAAAGGGGCCAAAGGAATATACTCACTGGTAGGGCTGAAACGAGAATCAATTTGTTTCTCACGAGAATCAAGAATCGTTACTGAGATCTTGGGACAATGGTTCAAATCTCGGTGAAATTTTTTTCTCGATGTACTGTTTACCATGATTTACCATATACCAATTTACCATGTACCATGTTTGTCCCTGTAATGTGCATGCACAAAATGGCCACTGCAGCTGTTCTGCACATGTGTAGCCCTCTTCCAAGATGGCACCAGCAGTGTTTCTGCCATTTTGGAAAAGGGCAGACATTTTGCATATGCGCATTACCAGGAGGAACGCAGTTCACAGTAAGCAGTACACAGTAAATCAGTATGCAGAACATGGTAAATCATGGTAAACAATAATCACAGCAAACGTTAAACAGTAAATCAAGAAAAATTCTTGACCGAGAATGTGTTGAGAACTCAGGTTTTTCTCGCGTATCAATTTTTGCTAAACACAAGTCAAGAACCATGATTCTCAGTGACAATCAAGAAAAAGTTGAGATCAAGTTTCAGCCCTACTCACTGATAAACCATTTAATGTTTACTGTGATTACTGTTTACCATTATTTATCATGTACTGCATACTGATTTACTGTGTGCCATTTACTGTGTACCACGTTCCTCCTGGTATATTTGTTTACTTATTTTTCAAGCTTATAAAAGGAGTGTCATGAGTAGGGCTACAAATTTGTCATGGAAATTTTCTTTAAAAGTCAGGAGTTGGTCATGGCAGGAATGAGAAAAAGTTGCAGAAAACTTGGGTATTTTTTTTAAAAAACTTTTATTCAGTATTCTATTTTGTAACCCACCCCCCCACCCACCCGGGATTAGATTGTACCACCCACCCAGCACAGATTGTAACCCACCCAGCACAGAATAGAAGGAGGAAAACACACCCCACCCCTTAGATTTTAAACCCAGGGATTGTAAAGCCCTTTGAAAGCCCCAGGCTTAGATTGTAAACCCAAGCAGGGGATAAAGGCAGAGGAAATGCTGGCGTCTCCTCCTTGGTGCCTCTTGAAGCTCTGACAATGGTAACGTTCTCTGGCTCTGATCCCGCTGCCACACTGTGTCATGCTGCCACTTGACCATGCCCAAATCTCTGCCCTTCACAAGAAACAACACTGAGGAGGGGTTTGGAGCTCCAGAGAGAGACCGTGGCTTTACCGGGTGGCACCCAGCATGCTATTCTCGCTGGCTTCTTGCCATGCCGCCACGTCTCCACAGCCAGGGAGGGCTTTGGAGCTCCAGGGAGACACCGTGGATCTTCTTAGCACCATTGAGCGTGCTCTTCTTACCAGCTTCTTGCCAGCTCTGCTCTTCAGCTTCGGGGAAATCTCGAAAACTTGGGAAATTCATGGAAATTATGGGAAGATCTCAAAAGTTATGGAGGAAGGGAAAAGTCACTAAAAATGTGACTTTTGTCATGACCGTGACAAATTCTTAGCCCTAGTTCTGAGCACTGGAGAATTAATCAAACCTATTCAGAATGTTATTAGATCAAAGACCTCCAGAAAGAACTTTGGACTGCACCAGTACATTTAAAATAAAAAATCCCACTGGACCCTTGAACATGTAAATCTTTAATCTTTCGGCATTTCCTGAATGATATCAAATCTAGACTCTTTGGGAGCATGAAGGGTAGTGAGTTCCTTTTGTCAAGAAACACCCAAAGATGGCTCATTCTAGGATCATTTACACAATCCTTCACCATTTAAAATAAATCACGTGTTTCTTAATCTGTTTTTGCCTTGTTCTGTAGCAGTGCATTCGCACAACTGCTGATTCCTTGGCATTTCAATAGCCATTTCCCAACCCTAATTTGCTGTTGTATATCTGATAATGCAAACACCGAACAGAAAGGTTTACATAAGATAGTCCATGCAGAACAGGGAAAATATGTCTTTGTGCTGTCCCTGAATGCAATGTTACAGAAGTAGCATGGAGTGAGGAAAGGAGACAGAAGTCCCTGTTCCAGAACTCTCAGGCTACACCTCTAGAATTACTTGAAAGTAGGAAGTGATAAACAGGAAATAATATATCTGGGATTATTCACACAAAACCATTACAACTTCACAGAGGGTGAAAAAACAAACGTGACAGTGGCCAGCACTGGCCCAGGACTCATCTGAATGTTTGTTCCATTATCTCCAGATGTTGGCCTGCATATGCCCCTGGGCGGTTAGGCAGCTTCTATGGGATATGTCCTCTGGAAAATCTCGTATCGTAGGTGGGAGTGGAGCAGCCCCAAACAATGACTCTCTTTCTTGTCCTCTCACATTTCTGCCAGCAGAAGGACTGCCTGTACTAGCAAGAGGTTTGGGGGTGGGGATAGGTGTGGGGTGTGGTTGGGAGTGGGGGTGGAGTGTTGGGTGTGTGTGTTGTGGGGGCCTGAAGGGTTCACGAATGAAAGGACTGGGAAAGAGCCTAGAGGAGTTGATACATTGCAATTGGAACTGTATGTCTGTCACTCATTTTCTATCCATTCTAAGTGCTCACGGAGGCCTTGCAGTTATTCCATGGGATCCTCTATCAATCCCCTCATCGGCACAGGCAAGCTGTAACTGATGGGTGGGGGTGGAGGGGCACAACTATATTCTCCATATTGCTAGCTGCTACCAGAAAAAACAAAACTAATTACACACTGCTACAACTGCACCACAGTATTGTTAGTCAGCTGCTCCTCTGCCAACTGCTGGGGTGTAGCTAGCGTGCATGCTGCCTGAAGCAGAGCCTGTTCCCATGGGACATGCTTCCTTGAAGCGGTAGGGCAAGGGTAGTCTTAGTACTCCAGCTCCCTCCAACCCCTCCCCATGTTTTCTGCCTTTGGAAGCAAAGACAATCCAGAGAAGAACATCCCCAAGCCCTGACTGCATGGCCTGTACCAGTCACAAGATGGAGATACCTGGGAGCCACGGGGATTGGTCCTAAGCCGAGCCCCAAAGTGAGGCGATTTGCAAGGAAATGGGGACACGTCTCTGTGTCCAAACAGCTGTCCCTCGCCCATCCAGGACCGAGTGGCCATGCCCTGATGGTGCTGCTTTAAGCAAGGTGCCTGGGGATGCACCACAGGGGAGCTGGCCCTTGAGTGAGAGGTGTTTCCCCGGGAGGCTCCAGCCTACTAGCTTGACTGGGGAGGAGTCTCAGGTGGGTACTGACTGGATTGGAGGGATGGGGGGTCTATGGCTGGGAGCCATACCCAAGTGCGATCAGACAATACCCCCCCCCACCTTCCCAGCACCCAGGCTCCCGGAGGGGGTGGGAGTGGAGCTCATGTTGGAGGGGTGGAAAAGGGGTCCCAGCTTGCAGGCTGTGTGAATGTTCTCCTTTTAGTAGCTGCAGCTGTTAACTAGTCCCTCCCTCACAGAAGGTGACCTAGGTACAAGCTTTCCAGGGAACAGGAGATGAGTGCTGAAAACCAATGCTTGAGCAAATGGAATCTTGAGAAGGTGGTGGACGTTCAGCGCCTCCTCCCCCATCCTGGCAGAGTGCCTATTACCCCTGCCTCCCCTGCCTCCCCCACCAACCCTACCCAAGGGGTATATTCCTGCTCCTGGCCTCCCCCCTCCCCCATCTCCAGGGCTAGGGCATCTTCCAGGGGTGAGTCTCCATAGGGAAAAGTAAGGCAACACCCTTCTCCTAATGGCTCCCCCAAAGCCTGCACCCCTCCCTCCAGGCCTCCTCATCAGCAGAGGCTACTGTTCCCAAAGCACATGGAATCTCTGTGTTCAGGAGCAGAGGGTACTGGGGGACTGGGAGCCCTGCTGGGGATGGCAGGGCCCTGGTGTTCCACAGGGCTTCAGAGCCCTGCTGGGATGATCTCAGAAACTCGCTTCCGCCACCCCACCAGTACTCATGGGATGTCGACCCATTCCCAGAGCCCTCCTCCATGTCATTACACCCACTCATCCCTGGTCTAGTCACTCCCCATTTCCCTCTCCTCTGCATCAGCACAGCCACTCCCCTTCACTACCAGTGTTCCCAGTACTCTGCCCTGTTGATTCAAGCCCCACCCTTCCCCAGTCCAGCCACTCCAGGTGGTTCCTCCTCCACCATGCCACTCACTGTACCTTTATTTTAGGTACTCATGGTGGCCTCCTCCCTGTGTGTATGTACCCCCAATAGTCACTCCCTGCAAACAAACCCTTTGCATTGGGTAGCAAAGAACAAGGGAACATCCAGGAGTACAGAAAGTGGTAAGGCTTTTGCACAAGACTCAAACAGAGGATTTGTGTCACTCTCAACTGTAAAAGGGAGCGTTGTGTGAATAAGTCACAAGTCAATAGGAGCCAGTGCATACATGGAGCACCAGGGAAATACACTCTTTGCATTAAAGTCAGATAAATAAGTAGGCAGCTGAACTCCTGCGTGTTCTAATTAGCTTACAGATGTAGTTGTTAATATAGTTCTGTGTTCCTTTCTCAAAATGACAAAGGCATAGATAAATGTGCTGAGAACCACACTAAGAAGGAAAGAGTATGACATTCTGGTTGAGAGAAAATGTTAAAGAACATTTGGGCAGCCAAGGAAGCCAGGGGTTGAATGCAGATAGATAATAAACCACCCATTTCTGCCAGCAGGTGGTTTATCTAGCTCTAGAATGTGGCAATCAAAGAGACAATGTGGAACAAATTTCACCACCATTGTTTGTGCATTTCATGTTCTGGGTTACGCATGATGTTCCATTTTCCAAAGCCGGCAGTATATTGCAGAAACATTGGAGTTGCTTTTTTAAATGTCTAAAGGAAAAAAATAATTCATGATCGAACCCCAGCATAAAGTTCATGGATAAATTTGTTATGGTAATGAAATCTGCAGCAATGTAAAATCCATCAATGTCATCTGTTTTATGCTAATACAAATTACTGCATCTAATGTGTAACTTAATATAATATTGGAGCAATGTCCAATTGTCAGAGAGTCACCCTGGGGTCTAGTCAGTGCTCCTGGCAGGCTCAAATCTCATTGGCATTACGGTGAGCTTTGCCTGAGTCCTGAGTGAGTAGAAGTGCAGACCTGACCCCTCTTCTGGCTAAGCTTTTGTTCCCATTTTGAAATGATTTATTTAGCTGTATATAACATGCGGGAGGCATAATTTCTGATTTAACGCTCATTTGGCTTGCTTCTGTCTTTGCATGAAGACTTTCTGCTACTGTGACAGATAGGTTTGGGCTTAGCATAGAATTGATATGAATATCTGCAAAAAATACCAGATTCCACAATTTCATCCACTTCAAATTGGCTCCAGCAAAGCAGATAAAAAACGTTATTCATACATGATTCATTAGGGGTATTGGTTTTGGTTTTCAGAGTTGTTGTTTTTAATGATCATTTCTGTTCAGGC
>QEPC01013456.1:301332-349972 GCA_003113815.1 Sphenodon punctatus | reverse complement strand
TGGCTTCGTTTGCCCTCAGGCGGCCATGTCTGTGTCCCACACCTCCCCGGTGCCTTCAGGGTGTTTTGACCATGGCCTGGGATCGGCATAACGTCTGTTGTGCTGCCCTGGGCCATGGTCTGCCGGTCCGATTCCCTGCCGTGGTCCTGCTCCCGTCACATCTGTTTGGGGCCTTTCTTGACTGCGGGGGGTGGTTAGATGGGTTGCTGCTGCTGAGAATCCACTGTGGTGATTCGGGCGCCCATAACATCTGAAATCACCCAAAATCAAGCTCCCACCCCTGCTATAATCCAAGTGGGCAAAAAAAAAATCCTTTGAGAAGCCCAACTGAGCTAGGCAATTATAAATACCCTTCTCCCAGGGTCCCTCATGTGCTGTACTGAACGTGACCTGGGAGAGGGGTTCGTGGAACTGATAAAAAAAGGTTGGGCCCAGAACTTTAGGATAGCTGCAGTAGCCAAAGAAGCAATGGGACGCATGGCTGTCTCGGCTCAGAGCAGAGCTGCCAGAGCACCACGGGGGACCTGCAGAATTGACCTCAAAAAGGCATTCTGAGGGGGTTTCCAGATCTTTTAGAAATTGGACTCCCAAACCTGGATCCCATAGAGCAATTATCTGATAACCTTTGCCCTGAAAAGATGGATAGCTGAACCCACCAGCTTCTCCGATCATGAGAAAAAGAAGCTGACGATCCCCTTGCAAGTGGCATTGGCCTTAGCCATAGTGGATTTGAATTGAGCCCTCCGGGAAACTGTTCTAGCAATGTCACACCCAAATAAGTATTGCAGTCAACCTGCATAATCAGTCACATAGTCATTCATAAACCAGCAGTGTTTTTTTCACCCCAGGCCAACCACCATCACCTTTGTTTTTACATAATTAGCTAGAAGAAGTTTATCCTGACAGAAGGAGCAGAAGTCCCTCTTTAAGCACCTGAGCCCGATCTGTAGCACTGAATCATTCTAAGGCCAAATCAAGAAGTAATGCCTTCTAGTAATTCGGACATCCAGTAGATATACCACCATAGGATGTGATATAATCTTGTAAGGTGAGCAGGATCATATCTGCTTGTTACTTAGTTGGAAAACATGAAAGGAAGGTTTAACTGCTGTGTGAGATTTTTAGTTGTTCAGTAACTGATGCTTTTATATCTCAGATAGTACTGAACCAGTGCTCCAGTATGATGATAGCAGACACTGTACTCTAGGAGGTGTTATGTTTTCAATATAATGCTGAGCCAATGACTTATAGCAATAAAAGAAAGGTTATACTAGGTAATTTCCTAATTAGGCAAGTGTCCTATCTGTAAGTTCTCCCCTAGGATTGCAGTGGTAATCTTCATTCCCTTCTCAGAGTATTATTTGGTATTATTGTGCACTTCTGGTTGGAGAACCATATATGAATATACAAGTCTCGATCTTGCAAACAAATCTGCCCAGGTGGATCATGAAACTGAATAGCATGCCACACTGGGGCAGAATTCCCTGTGTACAGATGTGCTTGCAGAATTGAACGGGTAGCTGATAAAACTGTGAAGTGCTCAGCAATTCCTTGAATGAGTAAGGCCATAAAAATGTAAGTCACTGTTGTTTATGTCTCAGTATAATTAGTTGCAGATCACTTTTATTTTTTTCCTCTAGAAATGTTGTTTACTATGTCACATACAAGATAACGTATGGCTTCTTTTTAGCTCACAGCTGCAAACAGCCAGAAAATCCTGCTCACGCTAATGTTGCAGGAATGGATCTTCCTTCCCTTGGTTATACACTGATTTACACCTGTCAGCCTGGCTTCTTCCTAGCTGGAGGAGCAGAACACAGAGTCTGTAGATCTGATGGCACTTGGACCGGGAAAGTTCCAGTTTGTGAAGGTAGCCTTTCCTTCCCACTCCTTTCTGCCAAATTTAAATACTAAACGTTTAGCTTTCCCTTCCTTATTATTTATCAGATCTGCATCATAATGTAAATGTGTACATTTGAAAAATATCCATATTTTCTTGCCTTTAGACATATTCTACAAAAGGGTACCTATGATTTAAATCCTGGATTCATTATAGGGTGTGAACAATTTATTCTGGACTTCAGTGGAGCCAGGACTTCACTAATAGGATTGTTTTGTTAACCACCCATGTACTTGTTCATGCCTCCCAACATTTCATTCAAGTGGCTAAAGAGGAACATCAGGCCCATCCCCTCACATTCACGCATGAGCACATGCAAACGTACAGACAGCAGTTACCTTGCCTGGTGCAGCAGGGGGAGGCAGTGGCTCAGTCATCCTGCAGTTTGGCAGCAGCCACACTCAGGGCTCTCAGCAGCAGTTGCACAGAGGTGCCCGGCACACTGGCGGCACATGCACATGGGGGGCACTGGTGATGGCCATGTGCAGTAGCTCTGATGGCATGGCAACTAGACAAGGTGCAATTTGTTTTTGTTGGGGTTTTTTAATTACTAAAATGAATGAAGACCTATTCCTGTTAGTAATTAAAATTAATGTAAATACTCTTAATTTAATAATTAAAATATTTAATTTAGTAAGTTAATATTAATATTTAAATTAATAATATTTAGATTTTGTAATTTACTGATTAAAATATTTATTTTAGTAATTAAAATACTCTTCCTTCTCGCCTCTCCCATGTCTCCCTTTCATTTGTCTCTTCGATTGTAAGCCCTCTGGTGTTAGGGACCTATATATAACTATTGATTGTACAGCACCAGGTACACAGCCGGTGCTATATAAATAAAATAAATAAATAAATAATAATAATAATAATAATAATAATAATAATAATAAATACACTTATGGAATGTGTTGCTAGAGGATGTTATCAGGGCCAATAGTATAGCTGGGTTTAAAAAAGGACTGGATAAGTTCTTGGAGAGTAGGTCCATTAGTGGCTATTAACCAAGTAGTTTATGGGATGAACTTCTTATTGTCAGGAGCTGGGAGTGAACAACGGGGAATGAATTGCCCATTGTGACTGTTGAATGTATTTGTAGGTATTGTAACCTATTCTGAGCTGTAAGGGAAATGAATGAATTAATGAATGAATGACAAGGGAATGTTCCGAGGAATGCTTGTGATATCAAGTGGAACTTCAGTCCTAGGGAATCTACCTGCTCTTAAGTCTTTAGTGCCATTATTTGGTACTTTCCAGTCCCGCAGAAACAGATAGGAAAACAGATAGGTAGATCATGCCCTTATGCTGCTCAGAAAATCAGTTGGGATGGGTTGGGTTTGTTTTGCTTTTTTGTATCTTTTAGCATGGTGGAACAGCAGACAGCAGGCAGAATTCACGTGTAAATTAAGAGTATGAATGAAAATAAGAGACTTTGATAAGTGCCTGACTTAAAAATAAGAGTAAGGGTTTTTATAAACGAGATGTTAGCCCACAATAGGAGAGTGTTCAGCCCATGTTCACTGCCTGTTAATTAGGTGTCCATGAGATGTGTGCTCCCATGTGCCATGGAGCCTCCAATAACTGGCATCACATATCCACTATGTGGACAAGTCTGGGCCAATGTTAACCCATGTGCCCACCCCTGTGTATTAGTGTCTGTGCGCGCAGTCTCTGTGCAGGTAAAGCACCTAGAGTAGTCCCAGTGGTCGGAGCAACAAGCACGCTAACTGCTCTCACTCTTCCAGGGGCTTCTACTGTTCACTTTCACTTTGGAGCACTCACAAATGGTGCTCCGAAAGGAAAAAGAAAGAAAAAATCAGGAAGCAAACAGTGGAAGTAGCTTCCTGGACCTAGAATTCTCTGCAGCTGTGAATCATGAGGGAGGGGTGGTGGTGAGCGGAGCATGGTGCCTGGTTTGCTGCATGTAGCCCCCTTAGTTGGGGCTGTCCAGACCCAACCCAGGTCTCCTGCAGGCTATTGTCTGTTTATTTGCACCCTAAGTGACCATTTAGGCACAGGGGGACCTTGCAATGGTAGATATCCCTATTCATAGCTATTAAAACTGGCCAGGGCTGTCTTTCAAATACCCTGAACAGACACGCAGACCCAAGTAGGTAACTGAAGAAAGAGAACAGTATTGGTGGATTTGCTCCGGAAAAGGTTCGGTGGTGTGAGGTTTCTAAATAAGAAAAGGCACCCTTTACAAACAAATATTAAAATGTAATCTAATAATTCCAGGCATAGCAGGCTTTGACATAAAATTAAAGAGTTTAAATTAACAACATGATGAACAATCAAAGCTGAAGATCTAACTCTGTAGATCTTCCGTATTTAGAAAGGGCAATAATTAGATATTTACAAAAGTGCAGGTGTGAAATGAAGAAATTCTTAGATTTTTGTTGCAAAAAACATTGGCAAAGACTATGTTATTTGCCTACTTAACAGTGCCTGAAAACATATTTGACAGGGAACAGTTTAAATATGGTAAATATGTACCTCCCTCCATAAAGGAGGCATTAACAATGCCTGTCAATTAAGGTACCACTGCCACCGCGCTCGCCCTCAGCAGCCAGGACTGGTATGGGTCAGAGGCACAAATGGTGGGTCTCAATGATCCTAACAGCACACGGACCTTCCATGTTGAGGTCAACCAGAGGAATACAGTCCCTTGGGACTCCGTGTCTCTCCACATCGAAAGGTCAACCCAGAGTCACTCTATATTCTCTGCAAAGAACGTAGAAAATTTCTCATCGCACTCAGTTGAAACAACTGTGGATGGATTGAGGCAGTCTGGATTCACCAGGCCACACACCACCCAAAAAAGTTGTGGTGATCTGTTCCCTTCAGCACCTATGCCTGAGGATAAGTACAAACACTTTCCCTCTATAATAGCCCTTCTGTACACCTGCATAAACTCTTTCTACAGCTGAAGATTGGCCTCTAGATGACTCCTTAAGCATATCCTCTCCAATTTACTCCAGATCACTGTTATACCACAGTGATCTACAAACTGTTGAGACAACTAAGGTCCAGCAAAGAGTCAGGGAATCAAGGACCCCCTCTAACAGCTGAAAATAGTCATTGGTGAGCCTGTCAACCCCCTTGTTAGAAGGGGCAGATGTATCAACTCCAGCACTAATAATGAGCCACACTCTTTGCTTGTGCAATAGGCTCCAAATTCAAAGCATCAAAGTGAGACTAATGGACCCAATACTGACTCCTCTGAACTCATTATCAATTGCATCAAAGGCCGCCGAATGGTCTCATAAAATCAACATGACACTGTTTCCCCTGTCGATGTCCAGGTGAAGATCATCAACCATGGCCACTCTGCCAGCTCAGCCAAAGAAAGCCCCAAACACAGAAAATGCTGCATTTTCACTTGAGAGGTTGGGAAGCAGGATGTTTGTATAGAAGGTTCCTGTAGCTGCTTCTCAGCGAGAAGCTGTATGGCAGGTTAAGGTCCAGCATTAGAATTTGTAGGACCCAGAGCAAAACCAAAATGCATCCCCCGCTCCCGTCACACCCCTTTCCCATGACCCTGCTCACTTTAGCAGTTTGACAGTCAGGTGTTTGCTTACAACCACACGGTGACATATAATTTTATTTTTTTAAAAACACATCAGTACAATGTGCAAGTGAAACCAGGACATCTGGTCACACACACATACATACACTCATTAATTATTCCACCGATTCATTTGTTCTCATCACACACATGCACACACGCTTGCACTCACACACAGGTTCACCCCAAGCGCCAGCCAGGAGGTGTGCATTGCTTCCTCCAGCAGATCAGTTGGGATGGGGAAAGCAACTTCAGCAGCTGCGGCAAGCCAAATATCGGGGTGGGGGCAGCATGGCTAAGACCATTGCATTGGGGCCCCGCTGGGAGAAAGATCTGCCACCACTGGAGATTTGTGAGTGGAGGGATGTAGTGGAGAAGAAGTGCAAGAAAGTGCAGGAAATTGCAAGCCCCGGGGACATGGCTCCTATAGCTCCTGCCTAAGACTGGCCCAAGTAGTTTTACTTATAGGTTAAAAGCAAATGTGAAGATAGGTGGGTGTTTAGTAGGTGGTTTCTGCCTGTTTATTAAGTGTCCACTAGATGTTAGCCTCAACCCGCTACTTACAGCATAGTCCATGGACATCGTGGGCCTACCATCCAGGTGAACCTAGGCTAACGTATGCCCACGTGTCTGCATTCCATCAATTAGGTTCCACGCAACCTCATGTGCATGCAGCACCATAGAATTGCGGGGGGTGGGGGTGGAGAACGCCTGCCTGTCTATGAGGTTCATTGTGCTAAAAACTGCAACTCGGCGCTGAGCGGGGGCTGCCTGGACCGAACCCAGACTCCAGAGGGCTATCGTCTTGTTTGAAAACACCAACAGAAGTTGACTGGCAGGGGTGGAGATTTGGATCTGTCTGTATACAATATAACTCCCCTGAGTCTCTAGGATCAGAAAGTGTTACATAGTTGTGCTCCACCCTACAGGTGTTGGTTTGTTTTGAGTCCCCCCTCCCCACATTTTCTCAATCTCTTTTAGTCAGCCTTCACACTGTGAACCAGAATCTGGTCCCCAGGTAATATGGCATGAAACCCAGACACTATTGAAGTCACTGGCAAAATTCCTACTGCATTCAGCGGAGCCTGGACTTTACATAGTGCCACTAATTTCTACTAAATGTAAGAAAGCAATTCTAGGAACTGCTCCATTCTTTAAAAAGACAGGCACTAAAACACTGACAGTTTATTCTCTAGGCTCTTAGATTTGCCCTGGAACACTTGATTGATTGTTTCGCAAACTTTGGCATTTGTTCAACAAATTAATAGGGCAGCAGGTGGTAAGAACGAAGGGTCTCACTTCTGACAGTTCAATAGTGCAGCAAGGCAGGCAGGCTTCAAAAGTATTAGCTCTAGCATATGCAGAAGGGGCCTTTTTGATCTTACCTATAAGCGAGACAAAGGGGGGGGAAAACAGAAGAAAAAAAAGCACATCCCTCCCAGAAGGAAAAGTAGGAGACAAAACACTAAGTTCGTCTATCTATTCATCTTGATGGCAACCAATATATATATATATATAGTCCAAAAAAATGACTGCCCTGGTAATTTAAAATGAACAAAGAACTGGGATTCTTTCATCTGCTTTGGAGCGATCAAAGATACAAAAGGGAGCTCAGTGGTATGGATCCATGTGTGTCAGCTGTGACACTGGGTGAAAACAGACATGACGCTAACCACCCTTTAACCACCCTTGGTGGTTATTTATGCATGTTGCAGGGCTGCATAGGGCACCAATACAGCCCTGCAACATGCATAAATAACCACCAAGGGTGGTTAAAGGGTGGTTAGCATCATGTCTGAAAGTACCCACTGTCTTTTACATAAGATTTTTGCATTTCACAACTTTATTCCTGAAAACCATAATTTTTCAGAAGCATAGAAAATCATCATGACAACTGTGAATTGCTGACATCCTTTGGGGGGGTGGGAATTGTCCCCTCTATCCTTAAGTTTTGGCAGCATGTGTGAAATTTGCAACTCTATATTGTATTGCATGCTGTAAATGAAGTTAGGAGTGTTGCTTATATTTTTGTGTTTATTGATCATCCATCTTTCTGTCACTTATTCCAACAGCTGGTTCCAAAATATTAGTGAAAGATCCCAGACCAGCTTTGGGAACACCAAGTCCTAAGCTAAGTGGTGAGTATCTTGACTTTTTTTAGGAAATATTATCATTGTATATATTTATGCAATATGAAAAAAATCTGCTTAATGAGAATGCTGCCAGAGGAAGGTGGAATGAATAAGGGTAAAAATAATAATATATATATTCATTATTTCCTCATTGACATTCTTTTCCCCTGGCAAAATAGTAGTCTTTTATAGTGTTTTGTAAAACTTTACAGCTTTCCTCCTGTGATGTGAGATTTATGAATTGTGTCAGAAGCTATTGTACTTAGAAGTTGCAGTTACCTTGAATGAAAAAGCCTTTGTGTGAAATGTTGACCACACAGAATCCAAGGCCCTATTAAATTTAGTGGGCCAAAATTTCACCCTCCAGCTTTAGTGATTTTACAGCTGGGCTGTTAAAATATATATATAAGCCACAGCAATCTGAAGCTGGTGCTGCAAGGGTCAGGGGCCTTAACTTCAGCACTAGGATTGCTACCCCCTACCTACAACATTGCTATTGTAAAGCTACCTGCCCCTGAAAGGAGAGCAGAGCAAGGGTGAGAGGCTTGAACTGGGCTCCTGACCCTATCTCCTGACCCTTGCTCCTCCCTCCCCCCCCCCCCCGCTCTGCTATTATTTTAAAGGCTACCCCTGGGAGGTGGCTGCTGAAGACCAGTGCCAAAAATCACCGGCAGTTTAGTGTGGTGTGTGGCTGGGTGTTTGGGATTAGGGGTAGGCCAGGAATTGGGTGGTTATTTCTTTAAATGTTTTATGAGGTGTATAGGATGGAGGAGTGTTATGGGGGAAGGAAGAAAGGTAGGGTAATGGGAATATAACTGGCTGGGGAGGACTACTGTGACCTCCCTGTGAGTGAAGTGATCGCCGATGCACCCCCCCCAGAAATGAAAGGCAGAGACATGTGTTGGATGTGTTGGCCGCACTCTTTAATAAGAAAAGCAAGAACGTTGATGGAATTGCACTAAGCAATTCAAAGGGTCCAGTATTTGGGGTGAAAACCAACCTATACTACTTTAAAACAGGTGACTGGTTTGGATGTGCCCTCCGATACAAGTCCTAACATTTCTTAACAATCTCCCCTTCGATCAACTCTCTGGTCAGGGGCAAAGGGGATCTAACAGCCCTATTTGGGGACAACGCATATCAGTGCCATTAAGGCTGAGGGCCTTGCATGCCCCTACCACCCGCTTGGCACATCTCCCAGGGTGATGACCCCTGGTGTCCGCCATGCCCTGCTCGTACACCAGGTGTCACCTCCCCATCTCTTATTGAGATGCCTCTCTTATTATCTAACCTATACTGTCTAACTAAAACACCTCTAATAATACTGGACCCCCGTCACCAAAAGGGACATTCAGGTTACTGCAATGTACCTACACCCACCAACATCTTGCTCAAAACATCCTTCTCAAGTCCTCCAGCAGTTTAAGGAGCTTTTGTAAATTCCCTTCCGGGGACAAATGTACACCATCTTGCAAATAAAATTCAGGTCTCAGATGAGTCAGTTCACTATGCCTAATGCAACAACCTCCCAAGGCTCCCCACCATTTTTGTATTTCTCTATTCACGTTCCTACGAGCCTTATCCATTATTCTCGGCTTAATTTGATGACCCAAGGTTAGCCTTGGAACAATAGATGTTAAAGGAAACATTTGTCTTAGAACAAGAAAATCAGTTTTTATGCTGATCACTAAACCAACTGCCTTTCTGTTGCCTAAGTCATTCTCCCCTAAGTGTACTATTATGATGTTGGGGCTGGGTCCCCTTTGAGCGCAAGACAATGTCGGAACTAACTGTTCCCATTTCATTCCACCTCGGCCCATTCATCGTATCACTGCCGAGGCAGAGTGCCCCAGTTGAGATCCCATGGGAAGTTGCGCTACCACCTCTCCAGCCCGTCGAACCAGACTGTGGCCGACTAGCCAAATGAGCTTCTTGCGCCCCGAACGATGTTTAGAGCCTGAATGGATGTAAAAAAATATTTGGTTAGTTCAAGGGAAGCCGTATATATTGCCTGTATGCTTGGGATCTCCAGCGCCCTACTTTCCGAATCCCCCTGTCTGGCATGCCCGCTGCCGGAGCTGTTGTTGCAGCGCCTATCCTAAATGAGTGAGAGCCTATGTTATGTCCAAGGCCCTTCCTGCTTTGTCCCATTTGAAATCAGCTACCATTTCACTAACCCTAAATGCTCTGAAAAATGTAACTTATATACCGTTCTGAACAATAAAACTTCATACCAACTCCTACAGATTCGTGGCAGGACCTCACATAGGGCTTGTAGGAAAGGCACCGTGATTGGGGCTCTCTTGTCACTCTGTGTAACATTCTCCCTTGCCCAGCTCTCAAACATCCTCTTTGCAAAGAAACCTTGGTCTGGCGATGGGAAGCAATGGCTCCGGCTAATAAAGGACAAAGCTGATACCTTACATGCTATTGTCCGCCCTGATAGACCCCTATGATGCTGATGCATTGCAAATTGCAGCATCTTGTCTTCCTGAATGGGAAATTGTAAGGACCATCCCTGTGTTTCCCTAAATAACTGAAATTCCTCACAGGCCCTCCTGTACACAATCTGCATGCGAGAGGCTATGGACCCCTGGACAATCTTTCATAGTTCCAGATTCCCTGTGGGAGCGGTTCCAGGTTGGGCGCTGCAGTGGGTGCAAGCTCTCAGAATCGCCCAATCTGTAATCGAGAGAGGGCGTCAGCTATGTTATTATCAACTCCAGGAACATGCCTTGCCCAAAAAAGGATGTTATGTTCCAAACAGCGCAGCATGAATGACCTCATAAGACCCATGACCCTAGGGGACCTGGAAGACAAGGAGTTAATCACATGGACTACAGCCATGTTATCACACCAAAAAATGACCGATCAATTTGCGAAGTCGGAGGTCCACAGGTGCACAGCTAACACGATTGGGAACAGCTCCAAGAAAGTTAAATCCCACATTATTCCCTCTGCAGTCTAATGCTCTGGCCAGGCCACAGCACACCCTCGCCCATTAAAGTATACGCCGAATCCCGCACCCCCTGCTGAGTCCAATTGTACCTGAAGGTTGTGTTCCCAGCACCACTTGCCTCTCCAAAAACTAACCCCATTAAATTCTTTTAAAAAGGTATCCCAAATCGGAGATACTCCTTCATGTCCCTTGTGACTCTAATGTGATGGTATTGTGGGGGGTTTCCTGTGAGCGGTGCATAAATCCTTGACAGGAAAGCTTGACCAGGAACCACCACGCAGCATGCAAAATTCAAACTCCCTAGTAAAGATTATAATGCCTTCACAGTGACCTTTTTTGCCGCCATAGCAGCCTGGACCTTGACCTTTAACCTCTGGAGTTTTTCTTCAGGTAATCGAGATAGCATGCACGCGGTATCTATTTCTATGCCCAAATACGTACGTTTGGTAGAAGGGTCTTCTGTCTTTTCGGGAGCCAGTGGTATTCCAAGTGCCTTAGCTAGTTCCTGGAATAGTGCTAAGAGTTCTTCACATGCTCCTGGGGCAGGTGATGCGATGATTAAGAAATCATCGAGATATTTAGCGTTGTCGCCGTGGCCCATGTGCTGTCTAAATATCCACTCGATGAGTGAGCTGAATCAGTCAAATGTCGAGCATGAAATAGAGCAACCCAGGGGCATGGCCCTGTCATAATAATAAAGGCCCTCGAATTTCAAACCCAAAAGGCGAAAACTTCTCGGGTGCACTGGGAGCAGCCTGAATGCGGATTTCACATCGCATTTTGCAAGCCGGGCACCATTACCCAGGAACCTAACCCTCTCTATGGCCTCATCAAACGGGGTGTACCTGATAGTAGAAAGTTCTTTCGGTATTGCATCATTAACTGAGCGTCCCTTGGGCTAAGAAAGATGGTGGATTAAACAGAACTCTCCCTGTGCTTTCTTGGGCACTACTCCCAACAGTGAAACTACTAAATTGTACAGAGGGGGGGAACATGAAAAGGACCGGCAATGTATCCTTCCTTAACCTCTTTGACAATCTTTTCCCTCACTATGTCTTCCATGCCATAAACCAACTTAAGATTTCGCGCTTCCTTGGCCTTGCGAACTGAATGAGCAGGTATGAGAAAACCAAACTTAAACCCATTTAAAATATAATCCACTTTCCGTGGGTCCGAGTGGTAGTCAAGTGCTTCCTGTAATTTCTTAATTTTGACTGGTGTTGGGCGCCTTTGCGTTTCCAGCCTCCTGTTGACCTCCTGAGTTTCCCTTTCTGGATACTCCTGGTTGGTTGTATCTCTTGTTTCCAAATGGCTTTCCCCTGTAACCAGTGGTATGTGAGTGGGAGCCTCCACAAACGGAGCATGCATGGTGGAATTTATACATGCCTCGTGTACATTTGCCATTCTGATTGTACTCCCAGCAGGTCTGTCCCCATTGCCTCCTACCTTCCCCCCTCCTGGGGTCATTTACAGGGGCAACACCTCCCTTCACTAAGATGTTGCACACACATTGATGGCAGTGCCCGGGAGCCCCCTATGGGGGCTCTATGGGAGCAACCTTTACCCATGTCCCGTTCCACCACAGCATCTGGGTCATTGACTGTTGTCCCTGAGCCAGTAGATCCACCTGCCAGGGCCGTTGGGCCTCCCTCGTCCCAACCCTCTGGGGAAACCGTTGTGGGGGTGGAGGGTGACTGGCATTTCCAATTCCCGTTACCCCTGACCACCTCAACCAAGGCTCACATGCCATGAGCCAGTGAGTGTTGCCGCGGGGGTCCCTGTTCACCCCATTCCATATCTGTGAACCCTTGTTGCTCACCTCTTTGTGGTTCAGCATTGAACCCCCCAGGCCTCTGTTGCCTGGCGTCCTTGGTTTGCTTGCCTCCGCTCGACCATGCCTTCCAACTCCCTTTCAAGGGCCTGGATAAGATCCCACATTTCCTCGCTGGACAGTTCTTCCTTGTCTTGCTCCCCACCTTGTCCTTCTTCTTCAGTCATTGGCTCGCCATACTCTGTTGGAACAAAATCTTGCCCCCTTTGGGGAGCACTGGGGGAGGGTCCGCTAGTGGTGAATAGTCTCCGCCTGCGGGCTGGTGATGCACCTGATTGCAGGTGGGCAGCGAGAGCGTGTTCATCGGGGTCCGCCCCCCACATGAGTGGGAGGCCCTGACCTCCTTCATTACCCTGCTCGGACTGGGCTAAACCACTCCAGGCCTCTGGAGAATGGCCTGGAAGGGCCCCTTCCATCTGGGGGCTTTCTCGGGTGTGTAAAACCGTTCTGGTTAGGAGCTCCCAGGGGGACTGCTCATCCCCTTAGAGCCTATATCGGGCCAGTTTATTGATGGTCCTACTCCCCCCCCTCCTCATTAGTTGTTGTGGGGTTGGGCAGGCTACCTCGTGACTCGAACCGACTCACAGTTCCTGTCCCTCATCCCCGGTCTGCTCACAAGGGGGATCTGATGTTGCTCCCAGGTGCAGGCTAGCTGCCAGGGCTTCGCAGGCTCTCTGGCAGCTATCCATCTCACTCCTGCCTCGTCTCATCTTTGTGCCCTCCCCCGCTTTACAGGGGGGTTCCTTGTTCTCCACCCCCCGTTTCGCTGGGGGGGTTCTCAGGGACTTCCCTCGGAGGTACCTTCTTTCTCCGTCCCATTGTGTTCCTCTTCTGCCCTCGAATCAGCTGGCCCAGCAGCAGCACCACGCCGCTGCTGCTGTCTCTGATGATCTCTAGGCATGAGTGTGCCTGGTTCTAACTCACACGGGCAGCAGAGCTCCCTACCCCCCCTACAAGGGGAGGAGCCTGCTCCCCCGACATCCAATCATGCATTCTCCACTGTGCTTGTGATGCCTGGGCAGCCAATCATTTGGCTCCCAGGTCTTCACGAGGAGTCTCCTACTTCCTCCTCCCACCACGGCCAGCCCTGCCTCCATCTCCGGGGGGAAATTTGGGCACAGCAATTCCCCCCGCCGCTATGGTGCAGCGAAGGACCCTAAGAGCATGGAGGAGGGTAGGGTTGGGGGATACAGGAATTGGTGGCAATAATGGTGGAAGGAAGGTGAGAGGCAAAGGAGTGGGCAGGGGTATAGCTAGGTGGGAATGAGACCTGGTGCAGAAAATGGAATGGACCCCTTTCTGGGGCATTCCACTCCAGTGTGCATATGCATTCAATATGCATATGGGCCCTCCAGGCTCATAGGCCCTAGTGCAGCTGCACCTGCTTGTGCCTGATATAGCTATGCCACCTGGGAGTGGAAGGGATTGGGAATGGGGTTTGCCACTTTGCTGTCAAAATCATACATATTTGCACGAAATGGAAAGTGATGCGCATAGAGAAAAACAACCCAAACTATATGTATACAATGCTGGGTTCTAAATTAAGAGTTCCCACTGAGGAAAAGTGTCATGGAGGCATTGTGGAAAATACATTGAAATTCTCAGCTCAGTCAGTGTGCAGCAGCAGTCAAAAAAGCAAACAGAATGTTAGGAATCATTCAGAAAGGGATAGAGAATAAAACTGAAAATATCATCACACCTCTATGTAGACCTATTGTGTGACTGCACCTTGAGTATTGTGTTCAGTTCTGGTCGCCACATCTCAAAAAAGACATAGTAGATCTAGAAAAGGTACAGAGAATGGCAACAAAAATAATCAAGATCAAGAGTATGGAACATCTCCCACTTGGAGAAGAAATGACTGAGAAGCAATATCATAGAAGTTTATAAAATTATGATTGGTGTGGAACACATAGCTAGGGAAGGGTTATTTACCCTTTCTAACAGTACTAGAACAAGGGGAGACTCCAGGAAATTAACTTGCAGATTTAAAACAAATGAGAGAAAGTATTTTTTTTCTCTCAGCGCATATTTAACTTGTGGAATTTACTGCCAGTGGAAGTGCTTGAGGCTGGTAGTGTAGCTAGTTTTTAAAAAGGATTGGATACATTCTTGGAGGATAAGTCCGTTAATGGATATTATCAAAGTAGGTTTGGGGGACATAATCTCTTTCTTTTGGGGGTTGGAAACACTGGAAATGGGTTCCCCGTTGTGACCTGTCGGGTACTTCCCCCAAGAGAGATTGGCTACTGTTGGAGACAGGATGCAGGACTTGATGGACCATTGGTCTGACCCAGTATGGAACTACTTATGTTCTGATGATAGTTTGGTTGCAGAGCTTGATGCTGGGAAGGCTCAGTCTCATCCTATTTTATTTCGATTAGCTTTAATTGGTGTTGCCTGAGGTAGAGAGGGCATTGGTTGGAGGGCTGCATGCTGTCAGTTACAAATTAGATCCATGCTTATCCTGGCAGGTGAAAGCCAGCCAGGAAACACTGGAAGCATTGCTTCTCTGGAATTCTCAACACCTCCCTTTGTGAGGGCAGCTTACCGGAAGTCTTCAAACACTAGTCTTTCACACCTGCTAAAGAAACTGTTTCTTGACGTTGATGTTCCTACCAGCTATCATCCTGTTTCTAAACTCCCATTTTTAGGGAAAAAATATTGAATGGATTGTTACCCTGCAACTTCAGATGCACTTGGCTTTCATTGGATTCATGGACCTAACTCATTGTGGCTTCCATCCTGGGTATAGTACTGAGAACACTTTTGATTCTGGTCAACAATCTATACCTGGAGATCAATGGGAAAATGTACCCTGCTGATGATGTTAGACCTTTTGTTGTCCTTCAGTACAGATCATATGATGGTGATGACACAATGGGGTTGATCCCATTCCCCGCAAGCTACATGTACCCCCAGCACTGGGATTATGGTACATGGTGGTGGTGAGTGCATGCACATAGCAGCGCACATGGGACATGGGATCGGGCCTAACAGACTGGAAAGAGAATGATAGGACCACACTTGAGTGGTTCCATTCATTCTTGCTGGGGACATCTCAGGGGATGACAATTGGTGGTTGCTTGTTGTCCCCATGAGGACCTTTTTTGTGGGGTCCTGTAACATTCCATCTAGAGTTCCCTGCTGTTCAATGTATATTCAAGGCCTCTGAAAGAGATTGTACGTAGTGAGGTGCCATCAGTGTACTGATGGCACCTTCTCATCTGACATACGTCCTGCAGTCTCATGCCTTCCCATTGCCTAGCTGCCACTGAAGACTGGATTCAGTGAGACAAATTCAGCTGAAGCTTAATCCAGACAAGACTGAATTGATGATGGTGGGCCAGATAGTTGTGGTGTGGAGGGGACATAGGGACACCTGTTTCTGATGAGATCCAGCTTCCTTTGGTCACTCAGATTCACAGCTTTGGAATGCTCCTGGACCCATTGCTGCACCTGGAACAGGTTTTGGCGGTGGCCAGGGTTGATTTTTATCAATTCCACCTGGTGAGAAGGCTGAAACCTTTTATTTTGGCTTGGAGTAGCCACCATAACCTATGCCTTTGAAATCTTCAAACAAAACTAGTGTAATGTGATCTACAGGGGGCTGACCTTGATGACTGCTGGAAGCTGCAGCTGCTTCAGAACATGGTGGGGATAGTGGTTGGGGATAGGGGATTTAAAATTATTTTATTTATGAATATCTATTTTATATATGTTGTAACCCATCCAGAGGCCTACAGAAAAAGAGGGATAGAATTTTTAAGTAATTAATATCCTCTGTGTAAGTTGGAAATCACTGCAGAGCACGTTCAAAAAAGAAAGTCTGTATAACCTCCAGAGTGTTGCTGGAACTCTGTTCCAATTTCCAGGTTTTCCACTGTCCTGCAGCTTGAACATTCATTTACATTAGAGTCATGTGGGTGTAGAATGGTAATAAATCTGAAACGAACCATTTCATGCTGTGACATTTATCAATGGCCATTTTTACAGGACCGGGGTGGGTGGGTGTGGGTGTGTTGGCACGGTGGGTATAGGTGAGTGTGTGCCCGTTTACATGGACACCCACCCACCTACCGACACCCAGCGGGGGGAGGGGATCAGTGTAAAAACAGCCAAGGTTTTCAACCACAAGATAAATGGTATAGCTCAGGTGTGGCAGCACCAGAGAGCACTGCAGTAACCTCAATAGGAAGTGGGCTCATGCTACAGCTTCAGCACCTGCCAGAGAATCTTGACAAAATTTAAAGAGATTGGTTCTGAGGCAGGGAAAATTGGCTGGCAGCTGCTGAGAAGAGCAGTGGGAAATTACCAGGTTCTGAGGATAACTTAAGGGAGCTTCCACCTAGACATGTGGTTTTGGGTCCAACTCCAAGGCTGTAGCATGAAGACAGCAATAATTGGCTGTATGGCGCAGAGCAGTAGGGCTGGGATTAAAGACTGAGGGACTGGTGGTCTCAGATAAATCTCAGAGAGGGAGCTTTGTGAAGCCAGTTTCGGCTTGAAGTCTGTGGGGAGACACAGCTGCTGGCTTTTGAGCCCTATAGCTGGCTGCCAGAGCACCTTGTCCTTAGTTGGAAGCTAGGGCATATTAATGGATCTGTTACTGTTCCAGAGGGGGAAACCTTGAAAGACTTAAACCTGTGTTTTAACTTGTATCAATGGTTTAACAATCTTTCATAGTCAAGTAGTTCAATTTGTTGTTTTTGAAACATCCACCCCTGTGCCTGGAAGTCTGCTCCTCAGCTGACTCCCCCTCCCTGTCATGTTTGACCTTCTAGTGACACTTTTTTTGCCACACACACTCACCCGAATGCGATCCGAACTGACCAAACTGTTTGGTCATTTCGATGTTCGGATCTAGTTCGGTTTGGTCAGTTTGTGTTCGGGTTCGGTCCTCAGAACATACCAAGTTCGGTCCGAACTCTGAACTTCCGAACCATGTTTGCACATCCCTAGTCAACTGCAGAATCCAATATTAATTCTCAGATAGTTGCTGATTTATTAACAACTGACCCTGCATTCAACAGCAGCAGTTTCAGGCCAGAGGCCCTCTGGTCCTGCACCACCTCACCATCTACCCAGGGGGTCATGAGGTGAATTGACACCAAATGGCTCTCTCATCTCATAGATAGAGAACCTCCCCCATAGGGAACATACTTCTCCTGCCCCATCACAACCACTATGTCTGCAGGACACACTCCTGGCCTGCTCCCCACCCAGTCCCTCCCCCCTAGCTTCCCCACCCAGCTGGCAAGGGAGGTCTCCAACCCCCCAGAGTCACCTGCTCTCACCAGGTGACATAATCCATTCCCTTACTGAGTACCCCCCCCCTCCACAGGGGGAAAGAGCACTTCCCATCCTAACCCAATACCCATTCCTGAGGTTACACACCCCTCTCTCACTGGGGAGTAACAATCTCCTCCAGCCCCATTCATATCCCATTCCCTCATACCTCCCTCTCACAAAGGAATACACATCCATCAATAATAACCCTTCCTCACACAAGGAAAATAACCTCCCCCACCCAAAATAACCACAAGTCTCCCCTCCCTACAATATCTCAAAGCAGATTCCAACCCCTCCCCCCAATCCCACCTACACCTTGCATTCTACCTACCAGTAGAGCAGCCTCCCTACATGCTCTGGCAGAGGCAGTGTTGGAAGTGGTGCTGCGGTCCTCCAGGACGATAGTCTTGGGTGACATCAACATTCATGCCGACGCTGTGCTCGGGGGAGCCAAGCATGAGTTCATGGCCGCCATGGCAACCATGGGTGGGCCTGTCCCAGAGGGTCACCAACTTGACACATCTTGGAGGACTTACCTTGGACCTCATGTTCTTCACTGGCCTTGAGGCGGGTGTTCCATTAATGCAGGAGATATCAACTGTTCCCTTGTCATGGACGAATCATTACCTCCTACAGACCTCACTTCTAGCACATGTCTGCCCCCAGAAAAGTGCGGGACCTACTAGGATGGTCCACCCCCGGAGGCTGATGGACCCGGTGCAGTTTCTAGGCGCTCTGGGGGAGTTACCCTCTGACCTTGACGACCGTCTCATTGATGACCTCGTCAAACTATGGAATATCTTGCTGACGGAGGCCATTGATCAAATGGCTCCCAGACGTCTGCTACCCATGTGGCTGCCTGGCAGGCCTCCTTGGTTCTCTGAGGAGCTTCGGGTCCTGAAGCAGGAAGGGCGATGGTTGGAGCGATGGTGGCATCGATCTTGTACTGAAGTCAATAGATTGCAACATAGTGCTAGTTTATGAGCATATGCCATGGATATGCGGATAGCAAAGAGGGAGTTCTTTGCTGCCCTCATAGCATCCCTGAAATTCCGTCCAGTGGAGTTGTTCCGGGTGGTGCGGGGGCTGGTCAGTCCAGCTTCCCTCAACCCAAGGGTTGAGTAATCTTCCACCTGCTGTGACCTTTTTGTAGATTATTTTGCGTATAAAATCACCCGGATTCACCACAACCTTGATACCACACTTAGTGTAGTGGAGAAGGTAGAGGGTGTAGAAGCCCCGACTTGTCCATTTTTGTGGGATCACTTTCAGTCTGTGACACCTGCTGACATGGTGGGGGTGCTTGGGGCTGTTCGAACCACATCTTGTGAATTAGATCCATGCCCGTCCTGACTGATTAAGAGCTGCAGGGAGACATTGGGGCTGTTGCTGGCCGGGGTGGTCAATATCTCCCTGCGGGAGGGCAGCGTGCCGACCTGTCTCAAAGAGGTGGTGGTGTGGCCTCTGCTCAAGAAACCATCACTTGACGCTGACTCCCCTGCCAGCTATCGGCCTGTCTCTAACCTTCCCTTTTTAGGGAAGGTTATTGAATGGGTAATGGCTCAGTAGCTCCAGGGGCATTTTGACCTTGTTGGTTATCTTGATCCTTCACAGTCTGGATTTCATCCAGGTCATGGCACTGAGACAGCACTTGTGGCCCTGGTGGACGACCTTTGCCGAGAAAAAGACCGGGGTCGATCAACCCTATTAGTGCTATTAGTTCTATTGGCAACATTTGATACCATTGACCACGAGATGTTGCTGACGTGCCTGCGGGACGGTGCGGGGGTGGGCGGGATCATTCTTGAATGGTTCTGCTCATTCCTGACTGGAAGAACTCAGTGGGTGGTACTCGGTGATTCTTTTTCATCTTACCAAGACCGCCCATGTGGGGTCCCACAGGATTCGGTTTTGTCCCCTCTCCTGCAGCCACTTGGCAAGGTGATCAGAGAGTTTGGGGTGAGGTGTCATCAATATGCTGATGACACCCACCTGTAGCTCTCATTTTCAACCGACCCAGGCCCGGCTGTCTCAGTGCTAACCTGGTGTTTGGCAGCTGTGGGGGACTGGATGAGAGCTAATCAACTGCGACTAAATCCTGACAAGACAGAGATGATGCTAGTGGGTAGGTCGACGGAGGTGATGGCTCCATCGATTGATGGAGTCTGCCCTCTGCTGACATCCCAGGTGTGGAACTTGGGGCTGCTCCTCGATGCGCGGCTCTGCCTGGATCTCCAGGTGGAGGCTGTGGCGAGGAGTGCCTTCCACCAGTTACATCTGGTGCGGTAGTTTTGGCCACTGGTTTCAGTTCTGAACCTGGCCATGATAGGCAGGAGACTAGAGCGATGCTGGCATCAGACTCGCTCTGAATCTAACCGATTTCTCCATAGGACCCATTTGCGGTCCTATGTTGAGGCTGTGAGGACAGCTAAGAAGGAATTCTTTGCTGCCCTCATAGCATCTGCAAAGTCGCGACCAGTAGAGCTGTTCCTGGTGGTGCGGGGGCTGGTCTGTCTGGCCTCCCTCCACCTGAATGGGGACTTGTCCCAAGCCTGCTGTGAGGAGTTTGCCATCTACTTTGCAGACAAGATTGCTCAGATCCAGAGTAATTTTGACACCGGGTTGGATGCACTAGATGAGGAGCATGAGGTTATGTAGGCACCGTCTGGTCGATCTTTCTGGGAAGAGTTTCAGGAAGTGACGCTGGCCGATGCGGTTGATGTCTTGGTGTCTGTTCAAGCCACAAGTTGTGAATTATATCTGTGCTTGTCCTGGTTGGTAAAAGCTTCCAGGGAGACACTGTGGTCGGTTCTGGCGAGGGTGGTTAACGTGTCCCTTCAGCAGGGGAGGTTGTCGCCCAGTCTCAAGGAGGCTGTGGTGCGCCCCCTGCTGAAAAAGCCTTCACTGGATGTGGACGCACTCGTCAGTTACCACCCTATCTAAACTTCCCTGTTTCTAAACTTCCCTTTTTAGGGAAGGTTATTGAACGGTCAGTGGCTCTGCAGCTCCAGGCGCAACTGGACCGTATCGGTTTCCTTGACCCTTTTCAATCTGGGTTCCGCCCCGGTTTTGGCACTGAGACAGCAATGGTGGCTTTGGTGAATGATCTCTGCCGGGAAATGGATGCAGGATTTTTTACATTCTTGATCCTGCTAGATTTCTCAGCCGCTTTTGACACCATGGACCATGGACTGCTGCTGAAACAGCTGCAAGACCTGGGGGGTTCTGGATGGGACTGTCCTTGGGTGGTTCCGCTCATTCCTCTCAGGGAGAAGCCAGCAGGTGGTGCTGGGAGCTGAAACATCATGCTCAGAGGCTTTGACCTGCGGCATTCCGCAGGGTTCGATCTTGTCTCCGCTTTTGTTTAATGTGTATATGCAGCCCCTAGGGGAGATCGTGAGAGTGTTTGGGGTGCGATGTCACCAATATGCTGACGATACTCAGCTGTACCTCTCATTTTCAACCAACCCAGGCCCTGCTATCTCGTTGCTTTCTCAAAGTTTGGAGGCTGTGGCGGATTGGATGCGGCAAAGCAGACTGAAGCTCAATCCTGATAAGACAGAGGTGATCGTGGTAGGTAGGGCGAGGGAGGAGCCGACCCCTCTGGTGGGGGGAGAGGGGTCTGCCCTCCCATAGCCCAGCAGGTTCGGAGTCTGGGGGTGGTTTTGGATCTGGGCCTCCATCTGGATCGGCAGGTGGAGGCGGTGGCTAAAGCCACCTTTTGCCAGCTGTATCTGGTGTGGAGGCTGCACCTATACATTTCTGGGCCCGACCTGTCCACTCTTATCCATGCCTTCATCACCTCGAGTCTAGACTACTGCTATGCATTCTACATGGGCCTTCCCTTGTTTCTGATCTGGAGCCTGCAGCTGGTGCAGAATGCGGCGGCCTGTCTCCTTACAGGGACGAGGTGACGAGAGCATATAACACCTGTGCTCCGTGCTCTGCACTGGCTACCTATAGCATACCGAGCCAGATTCAAGGTGTTGGTGTTGATCTATAAAGCCCTATACAGTCTGGGCCCCTCATACCTTGGGACCGCCTTGCCTTACGCACCTCAGGGCAATCCCTGCGGTCTGCCGGGGGCGCCTACCTAGAAATCCCGTGTTAAATGGGGGGTCACAATGGAAAGGGCATTCTCGGTGGCTGGGCCGCAACTTTGGAACTCCCTCCCAGAGGAAGCTCGCCTGGCCCCGGGTCTGATGGCTTTTCGCCAAGCCTGTAAGACCTGGCTGTTCGCCCAGGCCTTCGGAGGGTAGGATGGGAGGGTAGGGTGGGTGGGACTTTTTGGGGTGGGGGGTTTAATTATATACATTGATGATGTTTTTATGTGTTTTTTATTGTTTTATCTGTTGTAAGCCACCCCGGAATGCTGTAGGCATGGGGGGTGACCAATAAATATAAAGAAATAATAATCATCATCATCGTCATCCATGCTTTTATTACCTCTAGGTTAGACTACTTCAACACACTTTACATGGGGCTACCTATGGTGATGGCTTGGAATCTGCAGTTGGTGCAGAATGTGGCGGCCCAGCTCCTGGTGGGGTTGGGTCGCTGGGAGGACATTACATCAGTGCTCCTATCTTTGCACTGGCTGCCAATAGTCTTCTGGGCCCAATTCAAAGTGTTGGTTTTAACCTAGAAAGCCTTGTAAGTTAGCCTTACATGGTTTGCTTATTTGCGAGACTGCCTCACCCCCCAGGTTCTAGATCGGCCCCTGCGGTCATCCACGGGGGCCTTGTTGGAGGTCCCCTGGGTTCTCTGGGGGGGCCATGCATGATAGGGTGTTCTTTGTGGTCGCACTGCACATCTGGAATTCCCTCCCGGTGGGGACACAGTTGGCCCTGGACCTCCCGGCCTTCCATACGAACTGAAAAACCTGGCTGATCCGTCAGGCATTTGGTGAGGGAAAAGGGTGGGGGGGGCTGGGGAGGGTGGTTTGGGGGGTTGTTTGATTGATTTATTTTATAGCTGAATTGGTTTATTATATGTATATGTATTATTGTTAGCTGCTTTGGGCCGCCTGTGGTGGGAGAGAGCGGGATATAAATCCTGTAAAATTAAATAAATAAATAAATAAATAAATAAATAAATACACCGCACCTTCCTCCTTGCAGTATTCCAGAACACTGCAAAAGCCTCCACTGACTTTTACATTAACACCCCCATGTCCTCTGTGCCAGTGCCACTCTGAAGGGCCACTCAAAAGGGCCCTGCGGCACCAGCCAGGCACTGGTGGTGGCACCAACCAGGCTTGCTTACCAAGCCTTCCCACCTGGAAGTCTCTCTGCCTACCCCACCCCCTCACCTCCCACAGGGAAAGGGGGCTTGATGATAGAGGCACAGCTTGGGGGTACGTACAGCAGCAGCAAACAGCTCCAAGTGAACCCCCCCCCATCAAGAAAACAGCTGGTGGGGGTAGGCAGAAGATCGATTATATGATTCTGTTAAACCAGAAGAGAGAATTTAGAAAATATAAGGTCCTCTTTTTAGTCATAATTCTAAAGTCGAATTAGCTAGCCTAGAACAGATCCCTGTGGCTGTGTGAATTCCTACCATACAATCATAAGACTGGAGAGCTTGGGGGTTTGGGCCAGGCAGCAGCAACAAACAGCTCCATACAATCATAAAACTGGAAGGGACCGTAAGGATCATCAGATCCAACGCCCTGCCTGAGTCAGGATACTCTATACCTAAAGCATCCCCAGTCTTTTCTGGAAAACATCCAGGGAATGGAGGTTCCACAACCTCCCTAGACAGCTTGTTCCAGTTTTGAACTTTTTTGATAGGATGTTTTTCCTAACAGTTAACCTGAACCTTACCTGTCATTGAAATTCATTGCTTTTTGTCCTGTGCTCTGTGGAGAAAAAATATTCACCATCTTTTTTATGGCTTCCTTTTAGATACGAGATATCTAACTGCATGAGTGGTCATACTACTCTAGAGTAACCCACCTGCAGAATTAGGCCACTTTCAGACCTTCCTCCTGTGCATATTTTGACTGCGGGAGGGAATGCACGAGGTTCGGCTGGTCTGAAAGCCCCCCAGCATGACTTTGCCGGCAAGCACCCGCAGCAATACAGAGCTGGATTTCCTGCTCTGTATCACTGCGGGTGTTTGCCGGCAAAGCCGTGTGTTTCAGACTGGCCGAACCCCACGCATATCCTGGTGTGTGCATTCCCTCCTGGAGCCAAAATATGTGCAGGGGTGTGTGGGTGTGGGAGGTCTGAAAGTGGCCTTAGAAACAAACGCAAAATATTTTGTATTGTTTATCATTTTGGGTGTTAACTCATATGACAGGCAGGCAGCTGTCATCCTGCCTGGGGGTGAGGGAGGGCTAGCCCTGGCCGGGTTAGCTCCGGCAGCAAGAACAGATGGCCCCACAGCCTGACCCAGCTGGGGAGGGAGGGCAGGGAATGATACGCGGCTGGCTGGCTCCACCCCTGCTCTGCAGCCTGCACCCCACCATCACAGGCAGCCATGGATGCTAACAACAGGCAGCCATGGCTGGCTGCCATAGTGACCCCTGATGCTGGGCCTGACGGGTGCGAACACCTATGAGCTCTCCTGGTTTGCCTAGCTCTGGCCTGCCTAGGCAGCTTGCGGGGCCAGACCATGGGCCCAGTTTGTTATGGGCCCACGTTTCTGGCCCGACCACCAACCGCACTGGGATTTGAACCAGGCCCACATCTGGCGGGCCCAGAAGAAATGGGTAGGGATCCATGCTGTCCCACGTAGGCAAGTATCACATTTGTTAACACCCTTTATATTGGACACTGTTTAGTACAAATCTGAACAAAGTATAAAAAAAAAAAAAAAAGTTATCAGTAGAACCATTCATTATTGTTTGTTTTATCCCAGATGAATGTTATTTATTTGTTTCTAAATTCCAAATTCAAGTCCAATTCTATTTGTGTTCTTTGGCAAAAACATTCTCATTAGGTCCTGTTGACTCACTCTCTTAAAATACATATTTGTATTCTGTTTGCAAACTTCCACAGTGATGAAGGCTATTATGTTTCAGATAGGAGATTTGTTCTTCTATATCAGGGCCTCTCCATATGGGCATGTCTGCACATTTTCCAAGTATTTCGTAAGGCAGACAAATATAGTGTAAGACATATGTATCCTTGTTAGAGATATACATAGCACATGGGATGTAAAACCATTTTAAAGTTTAGCAAAACACTCCTCTATCTCAAGCTTATGTTGGAATAAAGAGATATTTTGTTCAGAAAGTCATTTGTCCTACCACACACCCTGAACAGTTCTGCAGATTTCAGTTTGCAAGGGGTTGACAGAGGCTGGAAATGAGCCAACCCTTTCTGGTTTAACAGGTAGAGTTTAATGATCCTGGCTCCTTTTTCATTCTTACCTTGGTACTGGAGAGACTTTAGCTTGGAAGAAATTTATTTTTTAGATTCCTACCACTCATGATGACTGAAGACTGGCATGCATGAACAGGGATTTGTAAACGTAGCTAAAAGTGAAAGCAAGGCTGATTCTGAGTACTTTTGTGCTCCAAGTCACATTTCTATTTATAACTTGTCAAATGTCTGTACTCACTGTCATAACACAGTACCTGAATTTCTCACAATTGCAGTAGATTGAACTCAGACTTAGGCTTCCATCCTGCAGAAACATACATGAAATTGCAGGATATTTATGTCAGGTATTAGCACATTACCAAAACTAAGCCCAGTTTGCAAGCTGAACTTATCTCAGGTTTGGTAACTGTAGGTCCCAGTCCTGAAAACATTGATTTATTTCACTGTCACAACACATTTTAATATAAATACACACATGAGTGCTTGCAAGAATGGCACTTAAATCTGCATGCTTAATTACAAAAGAAACTAATCAACAAAGCACTTAGTTCATCTAAACTGGAATGTCTGATTTTGAGTTACATAAGAGCTGGAACCTTAAAGCTGTAAACTTAATATTACGTTTGAGGAAGCATTTTTACTATTGAAATATACAGTTGTGCATCTTTTAAGAATTGTCACTTCTGTTCAAGTTACACAATTACACATAGACATAGGTGAAAATGTGATTAATAGTCATTTTAACTAGTACAGTAGAAGCCTTGATGAAACTGACATTCCTTTATCATATAAGGTGTCAGCCACATAGCAGAAGTTTTGTCATATTTTCCAGCACTTCCTTTTCACATGACATATCTCAATAAGAGCACAGTTTATTTTCCCTGCAGTTCATTTACATAAGAAATAAACAGGGATTGGGAAATAGAACCACTGGCATGAAGTGCTAAATTTAGGAAGGAGATATAATAGTTTGCAGGAACAGCTGCAGTATTATGATAGCTCTCATCTGTATCTCACCTCTGCTTACATGGATGCTCAGGAATTAGTCAGTGCCAGGGTGACAATTTGTTATGGAAAACCATCCTGCTGGAATTTTAGTTGTGCAAACTCAATTGCTTCTTGTGTAATGGTAAAAGAGAGAATCTGAAATCCACACACACTAATGAAGCCACAACATTCTGACTGTATTTACTGACTGTATTCTTGTGAAAAAAAACCAGTTTATGTGGCAGACAAATGCTTAAACAGACTTCAGAATAATGGGATAGAAACAAAATTTATTTTTAAAGAAATTACAGTGGAATGAATTAGCCATGTAAGGGCAAGATGGTGACTCTGAGCAGTGGATATAGCAGCAGTGCCCTGAAGGGAAGCCTGTGGTGTAAATGTATATGAATGAATGAATGAATGAATGAATGAATGAACGATCTTAGTGCCCAGAATTACAGTCCCCTTTCTGCTTCCTCTTGTTTCCTGAAGATAGTGTTATCTATTGCTTTGTCCTTCAACCATCCTTTTCCCCTCATAGCTTGCTGTCCCTTTAACTCACACATCTCCACATACATATAGAAAAGATTCAACAAAGGATCATGACTGTTTCAAATATATCCTATGTAGTATCAGTCTTTGTAACAGCATCATTATAAAAGTATGTTCCAGTTGTGCAGCCTTTACTCATGTCAGTAATTAAAATGAGGACATTTGCATAACTAAATGCCCCCAATGTAAATGGATGTTTTACAATCCAGTCTTTATCGGGTACAGCCAGAGAAGCTGTGGTGGCCTGATCCCCGCACGTCCTCATGGTGGGCAATTGCTGCTGCCACACTGTGGGGCCAGCATGGGGAGCCAGGCAGTTGGTCGTGGTGAAGTTAGGTGGGCTGGCCACTGCCAGAGCTGCACCCATGGTCAGGGTAGGCTGGGCTGCTGGCCACATGGGTGGGCTTCATGGTCCTGTCCCACCTCTCACTCCCAGCTGTGACATGGCTACACGTGACGGGTGACAGCGCCCATCACTCAACAAGCGCAGCCTGGGCACCCGGTTTGCACCACCTCGGGCAGTCCTACCCCATGTTAGGTAAGGCTGCTCCGTGACACACTTGGAATTTTTTCAAGGACGTTGCTGCAGCCAACTGCTCCCTCCTCCTTGGAGCAGGGGGAACATCTAGCGGATGCCGGCCACACAATGCACTGCATCATATGACCCAGCTGCCTAGAGTGGGGCAAGGCTACCCAAAGCATGGTGGCCTCCCTACTCTTTCCCATGTAGCTTCACCCATTGTATCCTCTCTGACTTTCTTAGCTCTACTACATTATTTCTGCATGAAAGCTGTACTTAATGATTCTTTTAAAGATTCTGCACACATTGAAAGTGTGTTTCTATTTTCTAAGGAATTAAACTTGATCAGGGCATCAACACTGGTTATTTATGTTTGCTTCAGGACTGAAGTAATCTACGACTTCCAGAAGACATATGCCTATATAAGGGCAAATCTTTTTATGCGACCCAAATGGTATCCCCAGTATTTACAATGATTAGCTTGTACACTTTCAGATATACAGTAAATACTATGTTAGAAGTTTCTTTGAAACTCTGCAGAATTTCTTCCCAATTTTCTTCTGGCAATGAGCTATGTCACTCAACTTTCTATTTATCTTCTCTTTCCAATGTGAGTGCATACAAAGAAAAGATTTAAGCTATTTATTTGTAATGCTGCAAGGTGGCCTTTATTGCCAAGCTTTTAAACAAATTCAACTAATGGGTATGTTTTTATTTTTCCATACATTCCCTCAATAAATATAATTGCAGATTTCATGCATGCATGCATACATACATACGTACATACATATGGTAGATGCAGATATATGGTTTTGTATTATTTATTTATTTTTCAATTTAATACCCTGTCCCTCCTGCCATCAGGCAGCCCGGGGCGGCTTACAATATAAAAACACAAATAAAATCCAATA
This sequence comes from Sphenodon punctatus, assembly GCA_003113815.1. Classification (NCBI taxonomy): domain Eukaryota; kingdom Metazoa; phylum Chordata; class Lepidosauria; order Sphenodontia; family Sphenodontidae; genus Sphenodon; species Sphenodon punctatus. The sequence goes on along the minus strand of QEPC01013456.1, from coordinate 321,986 downwards.
TAAAACATTTTTAAAACTGCCAAAAGGAGGGTGACATTTAAGAACACACCCCCATCCCCCCATCTCCCCTTTCATCCCTCTCCCCCACCAAAAACCTGGTGGAACAGCCAGGTCTTACAACTTTTCCAAAAAGAGGGGAGGTCTGGGGCCAGCCGCAGCCCCACTGGAAGGGAATTCCACAGCCATGGCACAGCCACCAAGAATGCTCTCTCCTGCGTGGCCCCCCGGAAAATTCAGGGGACATCAAGCAGGGCACCCCCGGATGACCGCAGGGGTCAATCCAGCACCCGGGTGTGAGGTGGTCTTGCAGGTAGGCAGGGCCTAGACCGTTTAGGGATTTATAGGTCAAAACCAACACCTTGAAGTGGGCCTGGAATGCTATCGGCAGCCAGTGCAGAGCATGGAGCACCAATGTTACATGCTCCCGGTGGCCCAATCCCACCAAGAGATGGTCCGCCGCATTCTTCAATAGCTGCAGCCTCCAAGCCGTTGTCATAGGTAGCCCCATGTAGAGCATGTAACCATAGTCTAGTCTAGAGGTGAGGAAAGCATGGATGAGGGTGGCCAGGTCAGAGTCTGAAACATATGGCTGAAGCCGCCACACCAGATGTAATTGGCGAAAGGCACTCCTCGCCACAGCCTCCACCTGGGCATCCAGGCAGAGCTGCGCATCGAAGAGCATCCCCAGACTCCACACCTGGGGAACCAATGTGGGACAGACCCCATCCACAAAGGGGGCCATTACCCCCGTCGCCTTACCCACCAGCATCACCTCCATCGTGTCAGGATTTAACCTGTCGGTGGCACTCATCCAGTCCCCCACAGCCGTCAGACACCGGGTAAGCACCAAGACTTCAGGGCCTGGGTCTGTTGTAAAAGAGAGGTGCAGCTGGGTCTCATCCGCATATTGATGACACCGCATGCCGAACCTCCTAATCACCTCACCGAATGGCTGCATATTGAACAGGAGAGGGGACAAGACAGAACCCTCTGGGACACCTCAGGAGAGGTCTCGGTACGATGAAAAACATTCTCCAAGTACCACTCACTGCATTCTTCCTGCTAAGAATGAGCAGAACCATTCAAGAACAGTCCCGCCCCCTCCTGCATAGTCCTGCAGGCGCGTCACCAACATCTCATGGTCAATGGTAGCAAACGCAGCCTAAATCTAACTACACCAACAGGGTCTACCGACCCCAGTCTAACTCTCAGTGCAGGTCATCCACCAAGGCCACGAGCGCAGTCTCAGTGACATGTCCCAGACAAATCCTGACTGGGAAGGATCAAGAAAACCTATTTGACCCAGATGCCCCTGCAACTGTTGGGTCACTACCCATTCAATAACCTTCCCTAAAAAGGGAAGGTTAGATACAGGCCGATAGCTGGCAAGAGAGTCAACACCAAGTGATGGTTTCTTGAGCAGAAGCCACACCACCTCCTCCTTGAGGCAGCCCTGCACTCTGCCCTCCTGAAGAAAGACATTGACAACTCCTGCCAGCAACAGCCCCATTGTCTCCCTGCAAGATTTCACTAGCCAGGACAGGCATGGGTCTAACTCACAAGAAGTGACCCTAACCTCCCCAGGAACCCCAATAACATTGGCGGGCACCACCAACTGGAGTTGATCCCACAAAGCTGGACAAGATGGGGCTTCCATAACCTCCGGCTCTCTTAATGTAATAATTTCGGCATTGAAGTCACAGTGAATACTAGTGATTTTATCCACAAAATAGCCCACAAACCTGTCACAGTGAGTCGTAGATGACTCCACTCCTAGGTAGAGAGAGGCCAGACTGACCAACCCCTGCACCATCTGGAAAAGCTCCGCTGAACGGGACTTAGCAGATGCTATGAGGGCAGCAAGAAACTCTTTCTTTGCTGTCCTCATAGCCACAGCATAGGCTCGTAAAACTTGCTCTATGCTGCAATCTGTCAGTTTCAGTGCGAGAGCGGTGCCACCATCGCTCCAACTGCCACCCATTCAGCTTCAGCACCCGCAGGTCCTCCAAATACCAAGAAGGCCTGTGGTGCTGTCACTTGGGAAGCAGACCTCTAGGAGCCATCCAATCAATGGCCTCAGTTAGCAAGGTGTTCCAGAAAGCCACGAGGTCATCAATGAGACAGCCATCAAAATCAGAGGTATCTTCCCTAGAGCCCTCCAGAACCACTCTGGTTCCATCAATATCCAGAGGCGAACCATGCAGATTGGTCCTGCATCCATCTGGGGGCAGATATGCGCCAGAAGAGAGGTCTGTAAGAGGTAATGATCTGTCCACAACAAGAGCACTGCTGATATCTCCCACAATAATGGAACACCTGCCTCAAGGCCGATGCAAAACATGAGATCCAGAGTACCCCCCCACCCCCACCCCGATGTGTTGGGCCACTAACCACCTGGGACAGGCCCATGGTTGCCATGGTGCCCATGACCTCATGATCCATGCCCCCAAGGGTGGCGTCAGTGTGAATGCTGAAGTCCCCCAAGACTAATGTCTTTCGCGACCGCAACACCACCCCCGATACCACCTCCTTCAGATCATGCAGAGAGGCTGTTGTACAGGTAGGTGCACAGTATACAAGCAGCACCCCTAAACTGTCCCCCGCCAAATCAAACACAAGGTGAAGGACCTCCATACCTACCATGGTTTGCACCAGATAGCTCCTCACAGACCATCGTCTTTAAAAATCATGGCTACATCCCACCACCACCCGTCCCTCTGACTGGGGCTAATGCTGCACAGAATACCCGGCCAGAACAATGTCGACTTGAGGTCCAGCCAGGTTTCTGTGATACATACGAGATCAGCGACTGAGAGCGCTTATAGACGAGACAAAAAAGGTGGCTGACCCTTTGATCAGCCGCCTTTCTTTGCGCTCGTCTAAATTCCAAGGCCGGATCCTACCCCACGTCTGACCGGGTCGGCGATCCTGGCCCCACAGACACGGAACCCTGAAGTGCCGGCTTTACGCCGCACTTCCGGGTTCCCTGGCCGTGTGCGCATGCATGGAAGGGCGTGCATGTGCACAACGACTGTACGCCGTGTCTGAACATCAGACACTACATACAGAGGAAGGCAGGGGAGAGATGCCGGCGCTGAACGATCCCGCTTGTGAGTGGGATCGTCTAACAGCACCCTGAGTCCAGGATCAACTCCTGGACAGTTGTTGCTTTATTCACCACTGACCTCACATTCAACAGCAGCAGCAAAGGGTCAGAGGTTCTCTGATCACGACCCATCTGCCCAACTGCCTGGGGGCTAGTAAGCGGGACCTGTACTAAGCACTTGTCCCGCCTCAATGATCTTACACCCCTCCTGGGTGATGGTGTAAGATCATTGGTGATGGTGTAAGAAGCATGGGTGATGGTGGCCTGGTCACTATCTGAAACATATGGGTAAAGCCGATGCACCAGGTGTAATTGGCAAAACGCACTCCTTGCCACCGACCCCACCTGAAGATCCATGCGGAGTTGCGGGTAGATGAGCACGCCCAGACTGCAAACCTGGAGAACCAGTGGAGGGAAAACCTGTCAATGACAGGGACCACCACATCCACCCCCTTACCCACCATCACCTCTGTCTTGTTGGGATTAGGGATGATGCGGCAGGAGCTGTTACCGTGCCGCGATTCCATTCCGCCACATCGGAATTGCCCGCGCCACACTGCGGATTTTCTGCGGACATTCTACTAATTCCACCGGCATTCTGCAAATTGCAGAATTGCAGAAAAATTGCGGAAACTGTCAGAAAACCGCTGTTCCGCTATTTTGTGGTGCTGGCGGAATGGCGGAAGTAGCGAAAATGTCATGTTTCCACTATTTTGTGAAGCCTGTGGAAGTAGCGGAATGAAATTAGCGGAACTGCGGAAGTAGCGGAATGAAACTAGCGGAATGAAAGCCTCTGCCATGCCGTACCACTAATTGCGGAAACACTGTTTCCGGCGGAATTAGCTACCACTGTGACATTCCGCTACAGCCCTAGTTGGGATTCAACTTCAGTCAGCTTGCCCTCATCTAGTCCCCCACAGGTGCCAGACACCAGGTAAGCATGGACATTGCTAGGTCTGGGTTGGATAAAAAAAAGAGAGGTAGAGTTGGGTGTCATCAGCATTTGATGATACCGCACCCCATACCATCTCACGATCTTCCCGAGCACCTGCATATTCATGTTGAACAGGAGAGGGGACAAGATGGAACCTTGTGCGACACCACACGTGAGGTCTCAGGGTGACATAGACCAGTCCCCGAGCACCACACACTGAGTTCTTCCAGCCAGGAAAGAGCAGAACCATTCAAGAACGATCCCGCCCACCCCGGCAGTCCCGCAGGTGAGTCAACAACATCTCATGGTCAATGGTATCAAAAGCAGCCGACAGATCAAAAGCAGACAACAGATCTAACAGAATTAGCAGGGTCGAATGACCCTCATCCAATTTGTGGTGGAGGTCATTGACTAAAGTCACAAGTGCAGTCTCAGTGCTATAGTCTGGATGAAATTTGGACTGTGAAGGATCCAGATAGCCGGTGCAGTCGAGATGCTCCTGCAGCTGCTGAGCTACAACCTGCTCAGTAACCTTCCCTAAATAGGAAAGGTTAGAAACTGGCTGATAACCGGTGAGGGAGTGAATATTGAATACATGCATAAGAGTCCTGAAGCCATGTTTGTAATGTGAGTGTGATTTAATAAAAATTAGGGAAGATGTTGCCAGAGTACGGCACCATTTGTATATGATTTTTGAAAAATTGTAATATACAATGCACACAGCTCTGATTCTTACTATATGATCACTGTGTGTGTTGGAATGAAAAAAGCATTGATGCTTAGTAGAACCTGGTCTCCTGGATTCTAGACTTTGTGCTTAAAGTTAACCTTATATTTCAATGTATGTGTTCAGGTTAAAGATGTGACTGGGCTCTCAGGCCTCATTACTGCAAATAATCTACCTATGCATTTATTTTACAGGCCATATTTAGCTCTTCTGTGAAGTTTTTGGTGGTGGTTTTTTGCCAATAGTCACAGCCATCACTTTTAATTACAAATACAACAGAAAACAAGAGAGGAATGAATACTAATTTTATCTAACAATGACTTGAAAGTATGTGATTTTATGAACCTGAAATATTAAAATAAATGCTATGGATATTTTACAGTTCCCGATGATGTATTTGCCCAGAATTACATATGGAAAGGTTCTTACAATTATAAAGGCAAGAAACAGCCCATGACTTTAACTGTTACCAGTTTCAATGCATCATCGGGGAGAGTGAATGCCACGCTTACCAACAGCAACATGGAACTGTTGCTTTCAGGTAAAAATTACATGAATCTACACGTCTCATCATTATGAGCTCACGTTTAATGTTTACATTTTGTGTACTGAAATAATGCTACTGTAATCTATGGCTTAAGAGAACTGGAATTCTAATAGAATCGCTTTCTGAGTTGGGTTTTAGATTTGTAATATCTTGATTTTTTAAAATGTACAGAGTTAAAGAAAAGAAGCAATCTTTATTTTAAAAATATCCTGGAGATACATGATAATGCCTACATCTACAGTTGGGTGACTCCACTTTAACAACACGTTAAAATTTCTTAAGTATGTTGCAGGGCTGCATAGGGCACCAATACAACCCTGCAACATGCATAAGAAATGTTAAAATGGTGTTGAAGTGGAATTAGCATGATGTCTCTTTTCACCCAGTGAAAATAATATGCATTCCCATCCAAAATGGAGACACTCAGAGAAAGGACTATCTCTGTAGGCCTCCTGATGAACATTTATTGTAGTTACTATGATGAAGTCGCTGAGTAGATTAGTCAAAACAGGGCAATACAATACAAAGGCATCTGACCATGATTAAACAATTTGTGGGGATATTTCTTATTTTATTTTTTTTACCTTTCACTGCTTCTTCATGTCTCCAGTTTTGTCTTTTTCCTTTATTCCCTTTGTTCCTTATGTTTCCATTCACACTTTTCCTGCCTAGACAGAGTTGGAATGGCTCTGTAGCTCTGTGTGGAGATATTAAAATTCTGAGAAATTCTGGTAGAGAGGAAGATAAAGGGGGGTGTAGTTAGCACCACTATGGAATTTATAGCTATACTAGCCTAACTTAAGTACCGTCCCTCAGGGAATTGGTTTCCAGCTGTCGGTGAAGCTGATCAGCTTTTCCATAAGAAGCACCTGCTAAATCCACCAGTGTAAATTAGCAAAAAGCAGCAGTGCTTGACTTAGTAGGGGAATGATCCCTCCCCCCCCTCACTCAAGTCTGTGAGAGATTCTCTCACTCCATCACAGGCTGCCAGAAAAACAATCCAAAAATATTCTTAAGGACGATAACTCATTCGTACTGTTAAAATCTGTCAGTTTAGCTTCAGTTTTTAATATTTTTCTGAGTGCAGTCATTTTTCGCATCGAGCAGAGACATCTGGCAGAATTCAGGCTCCTGCTACCTTCCCATTGATTATCATGCTTTGTGGATAATATTTTGTATTAATTACCAGAGTGCACTGCAATCATAGTGAAAATCAACCAGTAACGGCCTTCTTAATACAATCTGTATTACACACACAAACTAATAGGTTTTGTATTTAAATGGAGGATATCAACAAAGTATTTATGAAGCAGGTCAAAAAACTATACTTTCCAAAGGTATCCTGTTGTCATTTAGTCTAATTTCAGATCCCTGTACAAAATGAGACTATATTGATTGAAATAGTTAAGGGCCAGAATAGGATAAGTTTTCCAGTTTGATTTTATTAGATCTTTCAGCAGCCTATACACCACTGACCCTCAGGTTTTTACCACTTATATGCCTCGGGGATCTTAAGGGTTCCCTGTCAGGAGCCTGAGACTATATTTTAAAATGTCGGTTATTTATAACTAGCAAAGACCAACTACTTTTCTATTCTTCAGGGGTGTATAAAAGCCAAGAAGCCCGTCTAATGCTCCATATATATCTCATTAAAGTACCATCTCATACTTCTGTGAGCAAAATGAAAGAGGAAAAGTGGGCTATGGATGGATTTGTGAGTATATTTCTGCCAAAGGCAAATACTGCTTTTAAGAGGCTGGCAGCCCAGCTTGACCGTAAATCATTGCAGGACTGGCACCACTCATGTTTTTTTTTCCTGACTGCCCCCTTGAGTTTATAATCCTCTGGCTGTTTCGGGTCTCGGGGAGGATGTTCTCAGCAGTCACCCGCCTCTTGAGGGACATCCTCATCGCCAGCAAAGATATTTCCCATTTGAGAATTAGCCCCGGGAAGACAAGTAGTCCCATCTCTCACGCAGGCCTCTGCCTGAGGGGTTCAGTTCCTACATCGTTTGTTGTCCTCCTTCCGGAGAGTGGTCTTACAGTAAACAGTTCCTCAGTCCTTCTCCAGCACCTGTGGCGTGCCTCAGGATAGCCATGGTGGTTTGGGTTGGTCAGGATTTCTGGGCTTTGAGGTGGTCTTTTGCTCAAGGTTCCTCAGTCCGAGCCTTACACTCCTTTCGATCCAGCCCCCTAGGCACACTGCTCTCTCCAGAGCCCTAGCCTCTCTCAAGCCTTACAGGGTTCTGTGGTCCTGCCCCTGTGACCCTGAGGGTTCCTGGCCCATCCTTATAGGTATTTTCCTTCTAGCATCTCATGCAGCCTCCTGCTGTTGCTTAGCTCCTTACCGCGCAGGAGCAACTAGCTCTTGCTTCTCTACGCCCCACTGCAAGACCTGGTTAGATGTTCCTTAGCCCTAGCTTTTCTGCCACCCAAGTCTAGGGTTGCCCCATTTCTCTAGAACTTCCAGCTCTTGTGTCTTAGGGCTCCGCCCCAGGAGCTGGATCTCCTCTTCAATGTTCCTCAACTTTAGCCTGTCTGCCACCTAGGCTTAGGGCTTCCCCATTACCTAGGTTAGTGCTTTTCACTAGTGGTGTTCTGAATAGGAAAAAAACAAACAAACAACTAGTGGGTATTTCCAAGGGTCTGAGGAGCAGTCCTGAGTGTTTGGGCCACTACTCCGACCCTCAGAGAATACTAGCAAATTTCTGAAGGAAGGGTCTGAGGAGTACTTACAAGGGACAGAGGGTCGAAGGGGGTGGGTCAGACGTGAGTTACTCACCTTCCAGAGGGGTCCTGCGCCAGTGTGTGGCCTCTTCACAGCTGGTAACTTTGAAAGTAAAAAAAAAACCCAACTGTTTTGGGGCCCTTCCTCAGAACTTCGGAACTCAGGAAATCAGGGTCGAATGCACCAGTCCTCGGTGTTTAACAAGGGAATATGAGGACCAAGTTTCAGCACTATTTTCAACCTGGGGGCCACGGACACCTGGGGTCCACAAAGTTTCACAAACTATGTCTAAGGGGTCCATGAAAGATGGAAAGCTCACAGCACCATGGTAGGCTTGGAGGAGGCACTGCTTTCCTGCAGAAAGACATCCTCTCTCTTTCCCTACCCTGTTGGCCTGTGTGGAAGACAGTCAACACTGAGGTGGGTAGAATGCGGGTAGGAGGCTTGCTTGGGTTGGCTGTGGTGGGGTAGCCCAGGCTCCCACTGGACCTCCCTGTGGGGAGAGGTGGGGGTTGAAACCCCTGGGAACTGCAGCTGGGTAAGAAAAGGAGCCAGCACCCCCAAGGCAAGAGCCACAGCACAAAGACAACCATCCACATGTTCCTCTTCTCGAACACCCACACTCTACTCCAAGCACCAAGATGGGGTGAATTCCTCGTTACCTCTCTGGCATGAGGGGCTGTTCTGTGTGGGGCTAGACTTCTTGTGGAAAGGAGAGAGGGGACTGGAGGCATCTCTGATGCCGAGCACAGATGGCTGTCTTGCTCCTTGAAAAGTTTTTCCTGGTGGCTCCTTGACAGAGCAGTGAAATCTCACCCAAAGGGTTGAGTTGGCTTGTGGGCTATGGCTGCCCCCATTCCCACAAAGACTGGGCAGCATTCCCAGTACAGCCTCCCTTAGCAGGTGGAACTCTTTATGGGAGAAGAGGGGAATCTCTAGCATCAGAGTGTGTCTCTGGAAAGATCAGTTCCCCATAAACTCTCTTGTTTAGCAATGAGAATTTATGGGGTGGAGGGGGTGGAGAGAAGAGTTGTGGATTCCCTCCCCCTACAAAAGAACCTCTTTCACAACTTTATATCAGTCATCCCAGGGCCAGGTGGGTATTTTCTGTATTTTGTTTACAGTACAGATAATTGGTTTTTAAAAATGCCTTCCATATGTAAGCTGGGGTCTGCCTTGCAGGCTGCGAGTTGCTGCTGAATGACAAAGTTTTGCTTACAATTTTGAGTCCTGTCCCAAGAGCTGGATCTTCCTCTCCTCTGCCTCCAAACACAAAGACTTTCCCACTCGACTTGCTGGCTCTGTCACCACCCCGTAACCCTTACACTCTCACCAGGGCTCCCTGCTTCTCTGCAGCCTGTACTCTACACAAGGCTCCCTGTCTCTCCTGATGCTCCCCTGGACTTCCAAGGCCCTTGCTGGTCTAAGGCCCTGCCCTTCAGGGCCTTCCTGAACCCCCTTGGGTGGAGTAAGGATTCCCATCCAACCTTCCCAGCAGGGTGGCTCCAGCTCCTTATTCTGTTGCCTCCAAGCTAACACTAACTGACTGGGCTTCTGTTCTCCATCCTAAGCCCCAGCCAAGTCATGTAACCCACCCACTTCTGGTCACATGACCTCTTGCTTACAGTGCTGGTTTAACCCCACCTCTGCAGATAGCAGAGTGCTAAGGCTCTGGGGACCCCATCATGTGATGACTTGTCCACACCACTCTGTTATACTGCTTTACTATGAAATTGCCCTGTGCACAAGACCAGGAAAATATAGCTATTAAAAAGCAAACTGGTTCGTAATGGTACAAAATAACATCATGCAATTGATGATGGGTCAAGGCCTGTTTGAAAATATATGTGGTTATCCATATTACCTGTATAATGTGCTCAAACGTTTCTGTGTAGGCATGCTTGATTGATACGAATGATGGATGATTATTACAAAGTATACATTCATAACAAAATGATTTTTTCAGACTAAGATCTATGTTTGCACAGACTCTTTCTGTGATAGATACAACTGCATTGCATCTCATTCATAGGAACATGACACCAAACTGGAAATTAGGGGTGTGCATGGGGTAAAGCATCTGTATTTGTGGCTCTGGTATTTGTGTTTATTTGTATTTTGCCCATGTTCTGTGCATTTTCCCCATTGTCACCAATGGGGAAAATGCAGTGAACATGGGTCCTTGTGTATAGGTTATTTTGACACAGAAGTGCAGTGAGGGTGATGCCAGTCTGACATGCCTATAAAGAAAGGGAAATGCAGTTAAACTGCTGCTACGTCTGTTACCAATTTAAAAAGGTGAGACTGGGGTTTTGGGGAGGTTGGAGAATATGACTGGCTTGGTGGGGAGGTGGAATGAGGCAGGAGTCATTTTCAGAGGGGGTTGCTGATTTGGGGAGGGAAAAATGAGGCATAGGTCTGGCTGACTTGGAACATGGGACTGGCTTATGGAGTGGTGAGTTATTGGCTTAGGAATGTGGAAAAGTGTCATGGATCAGGCTTGGGGGAAATTGGGGAAACTTTGGGAATTACTTGAAGACACAGTCAACTTGAGAGCTAGTCAATTAAGGTGTTTAAAATAGTTTAAAATACATCTGCCAGTTTTTGTAGTTTCATTGTTTCATTTATTAAAAGTGTTTCATAGGGAGTTTTCTGACAAACCCACAAAAACACGGAGTGCTGGGTAACTACACCCCGATTGCTGTCAAATGTACAAAGGTAACCAACTGAAATAAACATTACTCTCTAATCTCTTTCAGTGATAGTAACCTCAGGTATTAGTTATAAAAATAAAAGTTTGAAAGCAAGTCAGGCAGAAATATTTACAGTGTTTTCTTAACAATTCTGCATTTCACACCTCCTTCCATTTTCCTAGTTAGTAGGAGAATAGTTCCCAACCAATGGAACGGTCTATATATTTCAGTCCCAACCTGATTACAATCACCAGGCACATTTTTAACCAACATCGTTTGCAGGTTTAAATTTAATCATTTTCTCTTTGTAGGTTTCTGCTGAACCTGATGGAGCAACGTATGTTTTTCAAGGCTTTATCCAGGGTAAAGATTATGGACAATTTGGACTTCAAAGATTAGGTAATCAATAGATGTTAATGCAGAGTGCTAAGGCAGTGGGCATTCTGTGTTTTTACATAACAATTGCAACAGAGGAATTGGAGAATGAAACAATATTTCCAGTATTTGTTTAGATTACCATTTTTGAACTGAGTGTCGCCAGCTACCGACCTGTCTCTAACCTTCCCTTTTTAGGGAAGGTTATTGAGCGGGCAGTGGCGCTCCAGCTCCAGGGTCATCTAGATAATATCGGGCTCCTCGACCCGTTTCAATCTGGGTTCCGCCCCGGCTATGGCACCGAGACGGCGTTGGTGGCCTTGGTGGACGACCTCCGCCGGGAGATGGATGCGGGATGTTCGACATTTCTCATCCTGCTNTAATCGTCTTTTATTCTGTGAGAACATGCATCCTTGTAAGAGCTACATTTGGGGTCCCTGTAATACACGAATGTTCTCATGCAATAAAAGGGGGATTAGTGCATTCCCCCAGGCTCTAATCCTCACACTAACAGAACCGTGATTGCAGTTGTGCAAGCTTTCCTGCCTCCCCCGGTAAAGTGTGAAAGTGCCCTAAGTCAGAGTATTTTGTACAGTAGAGGTGTTCATTGTGGCTGACTGCATATACAGTTTTACATGATCTTTTTGTAATATTTATAAGATCTAAATTAAATCACGTATAATCATATAATAATCACTATATAATTATATTACATTGCATATGATGATCATCATATGTAGAGAGTAAATATTATAGTTTGCTTACATATGTATGTCAGTGCTATATAGTAAGGATTTTTTGTTTTAAAAAAATCCTAGCTGAATCAACCAATTTAACGCTACAAGTCCAAGATTTTTACTAAGGTAAATTTCCTATTCACATCAATCAGAATCATTCCAAAAGGGGACATTGAATGCACTTTGTGATGTGGCCTTGTAGATTCATTTGAACACTTGGGCCACTTTTACACAAGGCGCAAAAGAAGCGCCTCTGAAACTGCACCTTCGGGGAAAAGTTGCGCGGGGGGGCGTGGGTGTGTGTCCCGCTCTACTGGAAGTGACATGCTGCCCGTTCTCAGCAGCGGCAGTGGCTGGAGATGTGGGGCGTTGAAAAGGCTCATTCTGAAAGTGTGCAAAGTGGCCTAAGACTTGCCCCCCCCTGTTGGCACAAGGACAGCAGGAGCCATACAACCTGTGCCAGCAGTACAGCGGGGAGCACTGCCCTTTCAAGGGGTTCACAACCCCAGGGCAGGGACTGGTGGGCACCCCAACAGGGTTTACTCCCATGGGGAATCCCACTGTCCCCTCTCCCCACGAACAGACTGGCTGCGCCTGCAGGGACTTACGCTTGCTTGGAGCAGGTGTAAGGTGGTCGCAGCCATAGGCAGCCATGCACTGGCTCCCTGAGCCTCGGAAGCTGCTGCACTTGCCAGCCTTGGCAACCTCCGAAACCAGCCCCCAGCACTCACCCTTGATTGCTGGAGCCTTGGACGGTTCCCCCTGTGACCCAGCTTTCGTCCCAACACCACAGCACAGTGAGTATGTGCTGGGTCTCGCGGGGGCCTGTCCAGGGCTCCACAATCGAGGGTGAGTGTTGTGGGCCACTTTCAGGGGCTGCCAGAGCTGACCTGCAGCAGCTTTGGAGGGTCAGAGCACCCCCACCAACCCCCCCCATCCTGCTGCTCCATCCCTGGTCCCACTTCCTCCAGCTCTCCTTCCATGGTGTGGGGACTGGAGCTGGATACAATACTGTGGCTGCCAGTGCCCATGGGCTTTCTGCCAGTACAGGTTCTGCCTACACAGTGGAATAGCTGGATCGGGGTCTATGCTACATGTTCCATATGTTTCACCTTTTCCAGCATGCAGTGCCTTTTGAATGGTGAACTAAATGAAACTATTCAATTGTTAGATAGATGAAAAGAAAATGTTAAGCTATAAACTATTTTATTCTACCTCTTGAGAACTATATTTATTTTTTTTGTCAGACTGAAGCTTGAATATTATCAAAATGTTCCCACTTCTCAGGCAGTACAATTCTATTTAGACCAATCTTTACAGTCTTACAAGAGAAATTAGTTTCCTGTACTATAATCCTATCTTATATGACTTCATCCTCTGCAAACATGATAATTTTATCTGGAGGCAAAAATGGATTCCAGTGAAATTATATCTCTGTAAAGCAAAGGGAATATCAACTTTGGTAAGACAATTTATATAATGTGGTGTATATTAAAAGTCTTGTGGAAGTTTTGTTTCTTGCTCTTTACTGTCCTGAGGCACATTAGGTGCAGTGCTTGGGAGCTATGCTCTTTTCTGTTATGTTTGCTAAACTTTAGCCTTTTAAATTCTTTTGGTGCTGGCGATGGCCTTCAGAGTTACTCAAAAAGCTTTGTCAGCGATGCATTTGTGTCTTGCCTACCCACCATTTTGCAGTACATCAGTTTGAAAATGAATGTTAATAACCTTTATGCAAACCTCTGGTTCAAACATAGGCCTTTTTTACATGGATGCCGCCTCAGCCCCGGTGGGTGGAGATGGGTGGAGATGGGTGGGTGAGCACACCCACCGGTGCCGAGCAGGGAGACGTTTACATGGACACCGCCACGGGGGGTTGTGGGAAGGAAGGGGAGGGGCTGGCACACACCTATCAGGCAAACACCCACCCGGGGAAACACCGAACAAACACCCAAGATGTTTACACGGACCGCACAAATGCCAAATGGAAGGGAAAACATGCCCAGCATAGTGATGAGACAACATGAACGAGGAAGGGCAAACAAAGCCACGGCACCGCCCCCAAACTGTCAGACTCTGTGTGAGGAGGGAGCTGGAATGACAGGAGACACAAAGTTACAGCCCCACACAGGAGGGAATGGGACCGAGGGGACCCCAGCGGGGGCAGGAGGTCTGGGAACAAGCAAGGTCACTGACAAGAACAGGCGGGTCCTGAAACGGACGGGGCCCATACCTAAACACACACAAAACCCACCAAAGTACCACCGCACATTGGAAACCCCGGGCAACAGAATAAGAAGCCAGGAATAAGACAGATGGGGAGACCGGGCCAGCCGCCAAAGTCCATGAAGTAGACAGGACCTGAGGGCAGAGAACAGAGAGGCGACCCCAAACACAAAGGAAGTAGCCGCAAAGCAGCAGCCAGCAACCAAGCACCGGCCAGGGGTGCAAGCGGCTCAAGGGGAGACCAGGAACACAACATGGAAGGGAGGAGGGCAGAACCAGCTAGCAGAATGGGCAACCCCTCCCTCCCCCCCCATGGTCCGAGGGACACAAGGAATGGGCAGATGCAATGGATGGGGGAGGCGGTATATGTTACAGCACCAGCATGTGAGAGGGAACATAGCGATATGGACAGGGAAACAAGGGGACAGACCATAGGGAATCCAGTGATAAGGAGCAGAGCCACACACCTCACCAACAGAGGAAACCCAAGGCAAGCAACCACACCATACCAACCAAACAGGGCACAGACAGAGTGACACACCCCAGGGAAGAAGGACACAAACACAAGGGGACCCAAACCACCGAACTTTAATAAAAGAACATAGAGCACAACAAGCGCAAGGAACACAAACAGAGAGGAATGGCGGGCAGGAGCAGAAGCCTCAGTAGGGCCGGCGATGCCACACCCTTTGCCAGCAATCCGCCTGGTCGTGGTCCAGTTGGTGAACCCCCTGCAGCACATGGAGCAGGAATTGCACCACCTCCTTCTGCTCCCTGTTCCGCTCGTTAATCATCACCTGCACTACAGGAGAGAGGGAGGGTGCCAGTATAGCAGACCACAGGCCGCAACAACCATGGATCCCCATACCAAAGGAGGGAGGGGGACCCACTGACAACAGGGTATCTCCTGGTAAACCCGGATCACTGCCCAGAGCTCTGATGCCACCCTCTGGAGCTGTTCCACCATCTCCCCAAGGCGCAGGACAGTCAGGAAGACGACCACTGAGACTAGAAGGGAGGAGGAAGTGAGAGATGCGCATGGGGAGCTGGCAACTGGGGGGTGGGGGGGAGAGTTGACAGCCACACCACAGTCCAAGCACACCAGATCCAACCACCAGTCCAACCCAGCCACCGCCCCACGGGGTGCTCTATGAGGGCGACCCATGCTGGTGGGAAGCAGCACACAAGCTGCCCGATCCTACTGTCAGGAGCACAGCCGCCAAGTCGCCCATCCATGCTTGCCAGGGGTTGATATGGGAAACCAATGGGGGAGCCCATGGCAACGCACCCCAGGGGGCAGCAACACATAGTGGATGGGCCAATAGGATGCATGAGCTGCACACAGGATGACACAGTGGCAAAGCCCTGGGCAGCATGCACAGCCATCCAAAGGTGGTAAACTGGAGGGTTTGGGAGGTAGAACGGGTAGCTCTTAAAAAGGGGGGGGGGAGGATGTCAGCATGCAGCCAGAGCTCTGCATGACAGCAACTGTCCAGAGGATGCCCTTGCGAGGCCACAACCACTGTGGGAAACGAACAGCAATCCCATGAGGCAAACAATCATCATACACAGTAGGGTGAACAAACACCGGGAGCACACACATCCTTATGTGACAGAGGGGTCACGGTGGGAGTACACGCCTACCCCCCCTCACAAACTTCTACACCGCCGTGCTGTACAGGAAGTCTAGTCACCCCCATTCCCCAAGCGCTCACAGCTACCCCACAGCCCTGGGAACACTGATGGGCTGGCTCCACACCATACATAGGTCCCCACTACCACATGCCTGGACTCCCATCTCCCACACACAGATGAACAGCCACAGCCCCAGGAGGTGGCAGCAGAGATGTCCCACATAACAAGAGTGACAGCACACACAGTCTCAACATATATGCATTTATTGTAAATGGGACAGGTCTATTATTGCACAAGCAGGGGAACCCAGCCGCATGAGTCCCAGGGATATATACTGGGTTGCACGGCTGGGCCGGGAAGGTAATCAAGCAGGGCTCAAGGAACCCAACAACACACCAGTCAGGGGGCCCAGACAAGACGTATTGGTTGACAGTCCCACAGCAGACAGATGGATTCAATGAGCGGACAAATGGTGAACATCAATATCAAGCTGAGGAAACAGTCATGAGCAACCTCAAGCTCCTGTCCATCACGGGCATGGGGACAAAGCAATGATCGCAATCGAGTAGGAAGTTTCAGGGTGCACCTGCCGACTAGAGGTGTGCACCAACGTCCCATGTCAGTTTTGTTTTCATTTTTCATTTTCTTTATTTAATCTGTCATTTTCATTTGCATAAATATCATTTTTTTTGTTTTTGCTTTCATTTTCCATTGGTTTCAATGGAAAACACATTTTTTTTCTGTACCTTTTTTCCCTCCTCACTATATTTGACTGAAACATAGAGTGACTATACCTCCAATGTAAGGTATTATGTGTACCAAATTTCAAAAAGATTGGATAAAGGAATATAATTTTATAAACAGTTGAATTATTTTATTTTGCAAAACTCTTCATATACATTCTTAGGTGTAACTCCTTTGCCTCACATTTAATGTATATGAAACTTGCCAAGTTTATACCCCTTCCCATACTTACTATCTCTGCCAAGTTTCAGAAGGATTGGATAAAGGGTCCTGGTAGTATAAGCAAGTAACTTATAAATGTATGTCTGACTGCAACCTCGTTGTAGTCCAACCAGTGTACAAGAAATTTTGCACAGATCTATATCCCACTATCATGATCATTTCTGCTAAATATCATAAAGATGTGATAAAGGGTCCCCAATTCATATGCCTGCACAGCATATGCAGAGAAGGAGCCTATACCAGGGATTCTCTTACATGTCACTGTGGTATAAGATTGATTGGTGATGCCAATTGGCCAGCATAAATGTCAATCAAATAGCATCATTCTGTGCTGTGACCATCCCAACTTGTCTCCCGCACTTGTTACTTGGAAGTCAGAAGCATCTGTTTAGGAAAGAGCCAATAGAGATTCTCTTATGTCCTCTGTCACAGTGCTGCAGGATGTGATTGTGATGATAATTGGCCAGCCTGGATGTTTAAACTATATCTCCTGATTTCTGGGATGCTATCCCCAAAGTTCCAGTTATGTCCCTTCTATGCATGCCACAGGGCCACCCCCTATGCCTGCCTCAAATCCACCTCTGATTGGTGCTATAAAGCTGGAAGCATGCATTAATTGGCCAGTGAATGCATCTACAGTTTGTTGGGTTGTCTACAGCCCATCCTCCCTCCTACTTCCTCCCTCCCCCTGCCATGCCAGGTGCCTGCCTCTGACTGGCACAACATGTGCTGCTATTTATCTGAATGATGGTCTTCAAGGGGACAACTTCAATTGCCTATAAAATTAGGTCCCTTTATCAAAATTTCCTGTAGTTTGGCAGAGAGGATAGGGAAGATATGTGATATATTCTTGCCAAATATCGTGTAAACAGGATGGAATATAAAAATGTTACAGCTGAAAACACATTTTCAAGTTAATGGCTTATAATATCAGGACCCTTTCTCCAATCTTTTTGAAATTTGGCATAAATACAAAACTTTGGGAGCGACATAATATTACCAAGTTTCATGAAAATTAGATGGAAGATAAATAAGTTGTATCCAGGAATGTTTATAGAGCTTTTCATAAAATCACAACATTCAATTGCTTCTACATTCGGTACCCTTTATCTAATTGTTTGACATATTGGCACACATAGTGCCCTCCATTTGGGGTACAACCTCCCCAAGTTTCATCAGAATTGAATAAGAAAAAGAAAAAAAAAGTTATAGCCAAAAAAAGTTATATTGTAAACGATATGCACACCCCTACTGCTGGCTTATCAGGGAACAATGGCCCCTGAACAAGGCCCTCCCAGGTGAAGAGGCCCCTACACACACATATGGCTGTTCAACAGGAAGCGGGACAGGAGGGGATGACCCATTGCTGCAGCATCTCTGACATCGGATCAGCTCAGAATGGGCCACCTACATCTTGGGGCAACAGGCCCAGTTTGCAACGGCAGGTAGCGTAATCAGAGTGAAGGCTCTCAAATCTACGGGTATACAGGAGGACACCGGTGTATCTGGTTGCGACATGGGGACTGCCAGCCTGAAGGGCCAAACTGAAGTTGTGTTAACTTGCCACCTGGTGAGCAGCAGCAAGCTCCCATGCTTCCCAAGGCAGTACAATGGTGTTCAAATGTGCCAGATGTGGTTGGCAGAGGGGCATGAATCTGAGTTCCCTTACACACCACTGGCATTCCATTTCCCCAAAGGGGTGGCCCAACAGCCACATGTAACGGGACAAGAGGTTGAAGCCATCAACAATGGAAAGGGAGTCGCTCACCACCTTCTGTACAATGCTGATTTGCCACAAGGATCCAAGGAGCATGGTGACACACACCGGCCACTCATCCCCGGCCTGACCATCAATGACATGGTCAGTTACACAATTTGACATGGTCCGCTGAAAGGCAGGGTGATCGGGAGCAACCGATGAAGACAGTGCACTGAAGGGAATGCACCAAGATGGAGGCGAGGCAGACAGCTACCTGCAGTGTGGCCTTGCAGAGCTGATAGTGGTCCTGCTTAGTGGGAACCCACAACCCACACACAGGGCAGACACATTTCAGCCTGATTGGAGACAGGGAGACTAGACATGGGGTGTGGGCTGCAGGATGAGATGTCGTGGTAGCACTGCCCTGACAGCACAGGTCACAGCTGTCCAGAGGCCCACCTGTCAACTTCAACTACAGCAGCAGGGGGGGCACCGGGTCCAAGCACACACACCCCCTGTGGTGGTGGGCAATGGGCCCCCAGGTTATTTTGCTGCAGAGAGTGCTCAAAGGGCCATACCAATGATACCAAACAACCACTGAACCTATGATGCGGTACCAGTATGACAGACAGGTGTGGCTCCATGCACATGCAATTGATCAGGTGAACCCAGTCAGGTGGGTGAGCTGCAACCATCCTGATGAACCACATGCATAGGCATAGTGCAGGACCTGGTGGCTATAAGTGGGAGGCAGGACCGCTTCAGTGTTGTGACGTTGTGTGTGAGGTTGGAGTGCAGTGGAGTGGAGTGAGGTTGGAGAGCAATCCTGTGAGCAGAGGGAGGGGGAGAGAAGTGAACTTGAGGGTGTGTGACAGAAGGGGAATGTGGGAATGCGTAGCAGTATGCGTGGAATTGTGACTGTTGGTGGATGGGTGTGAGAGTGCAGCTACAGCACAGGGTGACCATCAGGGACAGGGTATCCATGCACAGGGTGAATTGGTGGATTGGGGGTCGGGGAACTTGGTGGGGTATGTGGTGCATGGTGATCAGACACGCTGGTGGGTTCAAGATGCCAGATGCTGACATCCTGAATGGGCACGCCACCCTACTACAAGTTCTGGACACCTGCTTCTGGATCCTGTACCAGGTGTTTGAGCAGATGGCCAATCTCCTCCTTCCATTCACCCCTTGGTTCAAACGTGTGGCATGGCACAAGAGGATAGCAAACCTGAGACATTTGGCAAGCTTGAGTTGGGCTCACATGGTACAGGCCAGGCGTGAATTGTTGGCGGGCACAACAGCATCTCAGCATGTCAGCCTCATCCACTTCAGGTTGCCGGTCAACTTATATGGCAACCGGGTGACCTTACCGATGTACCGGATGAACTGGACGTGATCGAGGATCAATGAATGGTGGGAGAACATGCTAGTGACCTGGAGGGACGACGAGTGGACTGATCACTTCAGGATGAATCACTCCATGCTGACCTGCCTATGTGAGATCATCGTCCCCCACCTCCACCGCAACGTTACCAACATGTGCTTCCCACTGCCCCAGGGATGTGGGTGGCGATGGCTGTGTGGTGACTAGCCACACCCAATTCCTGTCGGAGCATGGGAGAACAGTTTGGTGTGCCGCGACAGTGAACAGGGCGCTCCGCGATGTGTGTGAGCTGATAGTGGACCTCGTCATGGAGCGGGTGATACATCTAAGGGACCTGGATGTAGTGATCAGGGGGGTTGAGGCTATGGGCTTCCCCCACTGCATAGGGGAGATCGACAGTACCCATATCCCGGCCCCCTAATGCCAAGACAGACTATCTTAATAGAAAGCAGGTGTTCTCAGTGAACCTCCAGGCTGTAGTGGACTACAGATGCCTCTTCATTGATGTTTACATGGGCCTCTCTGGGAGGAGCCACGATGCCCAAATCCTGCGCTCATCCCCCTTCTTTGCCAGGATGTTTGATGGGGAGATCGCACCCAACATGTACCGCATAATAGAGTGTTTCCATGCCTCCGGTCATTATCGGGGACCCCACATACCTGCTAACCCCATGGCTCATGCGGTCCTATTCTGTTCCCCGCACCCCCCAGCAAGTGCTCTTCAGCGAATGCCTGGCATCAGCGAGGTGCGTTGTGGAGCAGACTTTCGGCCAGCTCAAGATGAGGTGGCGCCTCCTGCTGAACAGGAGTCAATTTGACCTGCAGCACATCCCCATCCTTGTACTTGCAGCTTGTGTTCTTCACAATATATGTGAGACCAATGGGGCTGCCTTGAACAACA
>QEPC01013456.1:281763-301232 GCA_003113815.1 Sphenodon punctatus | reverse complement strand
ATCCTGTGAGCAGAGGGAGGGGGAGAGAAGTGAACTTGAGGGTGTGTGACAGAAGGGGAATGTGGGAATGCGTAGCAGTATGCGTGGAATTGTGACTGTTGGTGGATGGGTGTGAGAGTGCAGCTACAGCACAGGGTGACCATCAGGGACAGGGTATCCATGCACAGGGTGAATTGGTGGATTGGGGGTCGGGGAACTTGGTGGGGTATGTGGTGCATGGTGATCAGACACGCTGGTGGGTTCAAGATGCCAGATGCTGACATCCTGAATGGGCACGCCACCCTACTACAAGTTCTGGACACCTGCTTCTGGATCCTGTACCAGGTGTTTGAGCAGATGGCCGATCTCCTCCTTCCATTCACCCCTTGGTTCAAACGTGTGGCATGGCACAAGAGGATAGCAAACCTGAGACATTTGGCAAGCTTGAGTTGGGCTCACAGGGTACAGGCCAGGCGTGAATTGTTGGCGGGCACAACAGCATCTCAGCATGTCAGCCTCATCCACTTCAGGTTGCCGGTCAACTTATATGGCAACCGGGTGACCTTACCGATGTACCGGATGAACTGGACGTGATCGAGGATCAATGAATGGTGGGAGAACATGCTAGTGACCTGGAGGGACGACGAGTGGACTGATCACTTCAGGATGAATCACTCCATGCTGACCTGCCTATGTGAGATCATCATCCCCCACCTCCACCGCAACGTTACCAACATGTGCTTCCCACTGCCCCAGGGATGTGGGTGGCGATGGCTGTGTGGTGACTAGCCACACCCAATTCCTGTCGGAGCATGGGAGAACAGTTTGGTGTGCCGCGACAGTGAACAGGGCGCTCCGCGATGTGTGTGAGCTGATAGTGGACCTCGTCATGGAGCGGGTGATACATCTAAGGGACCTGGATGTAGTGATCAGGGGGGTTGAGGCTATGGGCTTCCCCCACTGCATAGGGGAGATCGACAGTACCCATATCCCGGCCCCCTAATGCCAAGACAGACTATCTTAATAGAAAGCAGGTGTTCTCAGTGAACCTCCAGGCTGTAGTGGACTACAGATGCCTCTTCATTGATGTTTACATGGGCCTCTCTGGGAGGAGCCACGATGCCCAAATCCTGCGCTCATCCCCCTTCTTTGCCAGGATGTTTGATGGGGAGATCGCACCCAACATGTACCGCATAATAGAGTGTTTCCATGCCTCCGGTCATTATCGGGGACCCCACATACCTGCTAACCCCATGGCTCATGCGGTCCTATTCTGTTCCCCGCACCCCCCAGCAAGTGCTCTTCAGCGAATGCCTGGCATCAGCGAGGTGCGTTGTGGAGCAGACTTTCGGCCAGCTCAAGATGAGGTGGCGCCTCCTGCTGAACAGGAGTCAATTTGACCTGCAGCACATCCCCATCCTTGTACTTGCAGCTTGTGTTCTTCACAATATATGTGAGACCAATGGGGCTGCCTTGAACAACACGTGCACCACTCACAGACCTGATCCCATACCCCTGTACCAGCATGTCTTGTGGGGGGTGGCTTCAGGAGGATATCGGAGAACAGACAGACCCATACCAGGCACATAGCTGCCCTGCAGGCTGAGAACTGATCCTAGGGTATCGTAGTCCCCCTCTGCCGTGCCCTTTATTGTGTAACCTATGCACAATAAAGCTATTGTACCACCCATGTAACCGACCTTGTACTCATAGCTCTGTAAAACTTGTCATCATGTGTGGGGACAGCCAATGGCAGGGTGCTGTGTTAAGTTAATGCTGTACCTACTGCCAGGGTCTCTGAGACCATTGCAGATCCTACCATGTGTTGACGCCAGGGTTCCGTTTGCAGCATAGCAGCTCTTTTCCAGGCATGCAGTGTTTGGGTGCCACAGTTTAAAGGAATGAGCCCAATGCATGAGGATGACTCCTCCCTCCCACCTCAGTTGTCCCCCTGTAATGACTATGCAGCCACAAGGTATGTAGTGCATTAAATGGTTTATTGGGGGCTATTTACAGGGGTTGGAGTTATTTTTTCCAGGGACTCCTCTGTCCTCTTCTCACTGTGGCCCATCTCAGCTGCAACCCTCCTTGGATGCTGGTTGGTGGGCCCTGGGTCTTCAACCACCACCGGCCACTCCACAGATGGTTGTGCTGCTGCTACCTGTGAGAGGGGTACATAGCAGGGTGGTTAGCTGTTCCCCCTTCCACATGACCGCTCAGTGGTGGCCCAGCGCATGGCGGACCTGTGTCCCTCACAACATGCTTTACTCCCTAGAATACCCTCCCTTTGGCCCATGACCTCAGAGTCACAGTTTTCCCCCTCCCCTGTTACCAATCTTACCTGCTCCTGTGGGGCAGCCGGGCCTGGCAGTGGGGTTGCTAGGGGTGCAGGGATGTTGGTGGTGGGGTCGCGATCCGGGAGGGGAGGTGCTGAAGGCTGCTCGAGAGGTATTGGGAGGGGCGGGACCCATGAGCGTGGGGGGGATAGGTGTTGTATAGGGCCCAGGATGAGGGAATCCCTGTGAACCAGGCCAGGGTAGGGCACCTATTGGGGAAACCAGGGTTGGCAGAAGACTTGGGGAGGGGGCAATTGCACCTGTGGGAGGGCACCTTGCTGTTCTGGGGCTGCCGGCCCTTCTACCTCAGCTTGGGGGCCCATATCATGCTGGGGTTGTGGCCTCAGGGCCTCCATCAATGCGCCTGAAGGCCCTTTCAGCAGTTTGTTACAGCGTGACATGGGCCCGCTCCCTCTCCATCCTGTTCAGGCGCTGTTCGCAGAGGAGGTCGGCAGCCTGGCACTTGTCCCACAGATGCAGGATCGAGTGAGGATGACGGCAATTTGTGCCCGGTCCTTCTCCCCCTCCCGCTGCAGTACCTCCCTGTTGCATGCCTGCTCGGCTATCTGGGCTTCTGCCAACATTCTGGTTTCCACCAGCACTTCCCTCTATAGATCCTCCCTCCTCTGCCGGTTGTGAGCCCGCATCTCCCGATTGCTCTTGGCACTGCCAGCAGCAGCACCCCATGCTGGACCGGGAGGCTCATCTGTGTATAGAAGGGACGTTATTGATTAGCAGGGCTACCCCTTCCTTCCCCTGTGAGCAATTCCTGGCCCCTGGTTGTGTGCATGCCCCCCCTCCCTTTCCTGCTGGCCCATTGGCTGTCCCATGCATGCTCTTGGCTGGTTAAGCTATTGGGGGAATGGCTTTAGCCCCTGTCCCATTAGTGTGAACCCGACACCTCCCTCCACTGTTCCCTTATCAGGTTTGATCTACCATTGGTATCCCAGTTGCAGAGCTGAGGGATGGCCTCCATCTCCAACTGTCAGTTTTGTCTTTCTTCCCTGTTGGGTCCCTGACTGCCATAGACCGCCCCCCCCCTTTCTGTTGGTGTCCCTCGTACGTGGATCATATTCCTCCACTTCTTGGGGGGTGTCCCTGGGGTTGGGCTTCTCCACGAACACCCCCTGCCCCTGTGGGGTCTGCCCATGTGGGCTCCAGGGGCGCAAGCAGAGGGTGATGTTTCTGCTTTCCACCTCCAGGGATGCCTCCTCTACCTCTAGGATGGGGTTGTCACCTCCCGCATCCTGGATGGCAATGCCAGGGGCCGAGGACTCCCCCTGCACTGTGGAATTGGGCAGGGTGTGTGTGTTGTCTTTGCCCTCCTTCTGCCCCTGGCAAAGGTGGTGCCGTGAATCCGGGAGGCCACGATGTCCCCGTCTATGCAGAGGAACCGATCCAGCTCCTCCTGGAACTCCTTTATGCGTATCGCATGGCCAGACCTGAGATTGTTGTCCTTGATACGTTTATATCCGCACCTCAGATCCTTTGCCAGCTACGGGCACTAAATAGTATCCCTATTGTACCCCAACCACTGCGTCTCCTGGGCGATGCCTTCGTAGACCCTTTTGGTGTTATAGTTTCGCACGAGGTCATGCTGGAACTTGTCAGCCCTCCACATGTGAATGAAGTCCTGGGTCTCCATGTGAGACCAGGGCTCCCCTTTTAGGGCTCTGCATGTGGGGGGCCAACCAGCTGTGTGGCATGTAGCCTGCCCAGTGGATGTTGTGGCAGTGGAGCATCCCCCTCCTCCTGGGGGGGAGGGGGGAAATGCATTTAGGTGAATGGTTGTGCCGCTGCTCCCCATTGGCTGCTTGGGGTTTTGGCTAGCCCCCCTTCCCCCGGGTGTTCCCACAGCCTTTCCTGAATGCCACAGAGACCCTCCTTGGCTGTCTCCCCTATGGTGTTTTGTTTCTGGCTGTGGCTGTTGTCCTGTGGGGATCTGGGTGCTCTCAGCTGTCTGCCCAGGTTTTCCACATAGTTTCCACGGCCCTTGTACCCCCTCCCCCCACTCCCCTGCCCCTTCCCACATGTGTCACAGCACTAGCTCTCTTGGTTGTGTTCGTGGCTTTTCTGTCTGACATTGTGGGAGCCAGTGCACACGTATTCTGTTCCGTTTCTCCTTTAAGGGCTCCTGGCTGGGCATTGGGCATCTCTCCCAGTGGGTATGTCTGCTTGTGGGCTCCTGTGGGGTCTCTCTAGTCGTGTCTCTGTGGTTTTGACGGACCCTTCCCATGGGTGTTTTTGTTTTATTATTTACATAGACCTTTGGGTGCTGAACACCCATCTTCACCTACCTCCACCCATCTCCACTCATGGGGCTTTCTGGCTCCCTCCCGGGTGCTCCGTGGGTGTTGGTTGGTGAATGTGGGTGGGTGGGTCGCAGGTGTGCGCACACCCACTCATGGCCATTTACACGGACTCTCCCTCACCCATACGATGGGTGTGCATGGTTGCATGGGTGGGTGCCGTTCATGTAAAAATGGCCATAGTTATGCCAACATCAGAGTTTTAGTTTTTATGCCTATGTATCTTTTTCCTTTTGGGAAAAACAGATTATATGATAATTTAGATATAGATTATGAAAGATGTTTACAAGCGATCTATAAAATGATTTGTAAATCCACTTTCAAATTTGAACCCTCTACATTAATATTCTGTAGAAAGCAGTCTCCTTAAAGCGGGCTTGTCAAAGGATGTGTTATCCTAAACTGTCAACTTCAAAATCTTGGGGATGAGCTACCAAACAGTAAAAGACAGTACTGTCTTGACAAGCTGTCTTGTGCATTTTCAGAAAAATGGGATCCTATCCTCCTTTCCTTTGTTTTTTCAGAAGTTTTTATTCTTTAGTAGATTATTTATTAGAATACACTGCTAAAAATTCAGAGGGTTCACTCGTCTATATATAACAAGATTATTTCCAACTTTATCTCAGTTCACTATAGGATTAATGGAATCACTGACATATTTGACATTCTTCAAAAGAGACTTTCTCATGACAGATGGCAGATTAGCTAAAAATATGTCTTTATTTTTATAGGATAAAAGGTTTTGTAAAAGGATCTCCCAAAGAGTTATGCAATAGATACACAATTCTTTCAGCGCTATAAACTTTGTGAAAATTTCCCATCCATTTCCTGCCTGTTTTTCTTTAGTTCTCTTTAAACAGTTGTTCTGTAATTGCTGAATTCATAATTTTTCTTTGTACAGGACCATTTATTAAAAATCTTCTTGCTGCAAGTGCAATAGTTGTCAGATCTAATTATACTTAGCATATTTATATTGCTTTACATCTTCAAAATACTGAGTAAACATTGGGTGTTAACAGATGTGACAGTGGCCCGCTTTGGCCCAAACGTCACCGTCAAATTTGTTGGTGCCCTGCCAGATGTTCACGCAGAATTGCTCCTGAGCATGTCATCTGTGAGTCTGCACTGAAATCCTGGAGAATTCTGGGATTGCAGTCAAGGCTGCTGCTTGCCTGATCAGGCTAAAGCTGCCCACAGCAAATTATAACATTTGTTATCATCCGCTATGACCTGGCCCAGATCTGGTCCACCATGGCCGGCTGCCATTGTGGCTGTTATTGGCCAACATAGCTTCCCCTCATGAAAGAGGCAGGGCACTGTGTGTAGTGCAGAGGCGGGAAGCCGCACGTTCATGTGACTCCCAGCCCTCCCTGGTGGCCTGACTGTCATCACGTTTGTTTGCCAGCCAGACCCAGCTGTGACATTGGGTGATTTCAGATGAGACGGGGCGGCATTCGCCCTGTCCCGGAATCACACAAATGATTCCCCGCTGGGATAACTCCGGCACGGCCAACAGACATGCTGGGGGATCCCGGCGGGGAATTGGGGAGGGGGAGGGGCCATGCAGCACAACGTGCGGCTGCACGTACCTGCCCCCCCACGCTCCCCCACCACCTGCCCTCTGGGGAGACGGGCGGATGCCGTGGCCAATGTGGCCGTAGCGCCCGTCAGAAATGACCACGGCCTGGAATCCCGGCGGGGATTCCAGGCCGTGATCGTGGTCAAGACTAGACGGGCCACTTCATTCCCATTGGGAATCTCATTCACCACACGATCGGCACTGGCCCCGCCGGTCCAGCCGATCGTGTGGTGAATGAGATTCCCGGCGGGGATTGAGTGTGGTTAACATCTGGGGGGGAACTTCTGGTTCCCCAACAGACGTTACGAGGGCATTCCCCACCACAGGGAACTGTGGTTGAGCGTGATCTCGTAACATCTGAAAATACCCCATGTTGCCAGCAGGTTTCCAACCTGGGTCGGGTTGTGACAGCAGCACTCGTCCGTCACTTCTGTTAACACCCATTAAATAACCAATGTATCTAATTCTCTAAAACTCTGCTTTGATTCCTATACCTATTTTACTAGTTACCCTCCTTCCTACATCTAAATGGAGATACAACTATTTTGTCAGAGAATACGACAGCAGACTCTTTCTTTATTCTCCAAGCAAAAGAGTTGTGTCATTTTTCTGTCAGTAGTTGTGCACTACTCATTGTCTTTCATTTCCCTGTCTCCTCTTTTGTGTCTAGGCAGATGCATGCAATGAAATCAACAGCAGAGATTTCCAGTTTACATTCTTAGATGCTTTCCTCCTCATATCTGTTGTCACTTTAGTAAATATTGGTCTTTTCTTCTTTTTCTTTTCCATATGCACTATCTAGCAAATGCTCTTGTTACTTGATTTTCCAAATATAACAAATAAGCATTGTGTGTATCTGAGAACAGGTTTCTTGGCCACCTGCTCGTGCAAGGGCTATCTGGTATTATGGGTTCCCACATCACAATGTACTGATTTTTTTCCATCCACAGAGGCACACTTTTTAGATCATTTTAAGGTTTGAAATAATTCCCATAGCTGAAGAGAACATAAAACAACACTGATGTTTTGGTTTTTGTCATTTCAGGACTTAATATGTCTGAAGGTTCAAATTCTTCAAACCAACCACATGGTACAAATAGTAGTTCTGTGGCGATTGCTATCCTTGTGCCTTTCTTTGCCCTTATATTTGCAGGTTTTGGATTTTATCTTTATAAACAAAGGTAGGTATACAGTATAAATAGATTATGTGTATTGTTTGTTTTGGTTTGTTTGTTTGTCTTAGGCATGGTAAATTGAGAACTACCTTGAAATCCCTTTTGGAAAAAGTCTCGCATAGGGTACCAACTCTGCTCTTGTTTTAGGACTGTCATGATGTTTGATGGTTATTGGACTGCATTATACCTTTACTTTCTCCTGTTTAAATTATTGTTGTAAATAACTCCTTACGGAGGAGCAAGGTTAATCCAAGTTCTTGGCATCCAGGGATAATGCAATAAAAAGGACTACTGTGTACTTATTGCAGATTGCCTATATTTTGTCTGGACATGTACAGTATTGTGAATCATATTTCTTGTGCCGTTTATCTCAAGTCCCACATAGTTTTCCAGCTTGCAAGTACACATGAGCCCTATGTCAGTGGGAGGTTTGATTATAGAAAGTAGTTCCATGTCAGTAATTAGTAATTTAACAATAATTAGCTTATATTACTACCATCTTCTGCTCAGACATTCACTCTGATGTCTTTGGTTCAATGCGATTTTGGGGTGTTGACAAATGAGACGTTAGTCCACACCAGGTGCGTGTCCACCTGCCCATTTATTACGTGTTCACCCCCACTGGCCATGTGGCCACCACTCACCAGACATGCAGCCCCTACTCATGTGGAGCCTAGTAAATGGGCAAATAGGGGCCAGTATGAGCTCACATGTTCATGTTCCATCAATAGGTTGTATGCAGCCTCCGTACATACAAGTCCACCAGCACCATAGAATCATGGGTAAAAAGTCTAGAGTGTTCTGAGGAGCACCTGCTTCCTGACCCTCTCTCCACTCACTCTCAGTGGCACACACATAACATCCACCTTAAGCCCAAGACTTGCCAAATTCAAACATGCATTTTACCTGCTCATCCTGGTTTGTAACATGTGCCTTACAGCTGCACTTTCTGGGCCTCTGCATTCTGAGGAGCGACTTCCACTGACTTTCCATCACCTTGGCCATGGCTAACACCAAGAGGCAGGCAACCACCAGCACCAGTACCACCACTGTGGCTTCTCAGCCACTGTCTGCCTACTGATCCACCCACCAGAGGTGCATTCCCTGGTGTGAAGAAGAGACTGAAGCCTTCATCACTCTGTGGGGGAAGCAGAAGGACAAATATACACTCGTAAAGTGCTATTGGAATGAGGAAATTTTCTAGGAGATCTCCCTCCAAATGATGCAGCAGGGATACACTTGGAACATGAATCAGTGCTGGCAGTGGGCCAAGGACCTGAGGAGGGGCTACAAGGAACTCTGGGACAACAACTTTGCCTCCAGCTGTGGAAGACAAATATTGTCATACTACAAGCTGCTGGACAGGTTCCTGTGCATCAACGGAGCCATTGTGGCATCCCGCCTCTATGGTTTAGCCTTTGCCAGGGGCCAGAAGTGGATGGAAACTGCTTCCCCACTGCCTGTTCCCACTGTAACTGCTCTTGCTCCCACTCAGGCACCCACAACAACCAGTGGCGATCCCTCCATGCTCATCTCCACCACAGAACCAGCACTCGTTGACACAAACATTGTGACTCTCATGGTCTACCCCCTCAAGCTGTAGAGCCAGCCCTTACTTGAGCAACCACCACTGGTACTAGTGGAGGGTGTGGAGGACCCAGAGGCCACATTTATCAAGGAGGTGCTATGTGAAGGTGTTACATTCATGTGATGTGCCGGCACAAGGCATCCTGGATCTCTCTAGCTATGCACTGCTCTGCTGGTTCCAGAAGCTAACTCATTACAGCTAACTGGTGGAAGGTTCTCCAACATGGTCCCACTGGTCTCACAGATGTTGTGGAGAACGCAGGTGGTGGTAGTTAGCAGGAGAGTGGACTCTGCCTGGAAATCAATCCTGGATGCAATTGCTCTCCAACACTGCTTCAAAAGCCCAAAAGTGCTCTCCACAACAGAGCTGGTGGTGTTGAGTAGGTCTGAAATAAGCAATTGCAGTGAATATTGTTTCTGTTGGAAACAGGTCTTTTGCCTTCATTTGTACAACGAGGAAACTTATTGGCTTTTTGCTATTTATGGCACCTCGAGTCACTCTCTATTAATACCTTATATAACTACCTCACTACCTGCCTTAAATTCTTCCAATTAGGATGCAATTACTGCTTGCCTTAAATTCTGCCAATTTACAGCACTTAAAAAAGCTGTAACTTGACAGAAAGTGCCATAAACTGATACAGAATACTGGAAATTGATGGGAAATGATGGGAATGCCAGAACATCTCAGGCACCGACCTCACAATAGTAGAAGCAAGGAATCAATGAAGATAAAAGAAATATGAACAAATATTCAGAAACACTCCCAAAAGGTAAGTATTTCCTGATGGTTCAGGAACAATTGCTTTCACCTCATCTCTAGCACTAAGCTTTCACATGAAGTACCTTTCCTCCGGGATGTAGGCAATGCTGTAGGTCTTCATAAGCCAGAGCGTCAGTGTGTACACAGGATTCTCAGAACAACATGCCACATGAGCAACCCCTTGGTGCAGGTTTTAGTGGTGAGTCCAAAGTCCCTGGTTACACGTGGCCAAATAAGGGGGACTGACAGAAGCTTCATGGTTCTTCCTGGACCACCCAGAAAGCACATCCAATAACTGGGCATGGAGGTTCACTGTGACCTGGAGAACCACAGAGAAGAACCCCTTGCAGTTCAAATAATCATGCTTGCTATGGGATGAGTAGATGCTGGTGATATGGCTCCCATTGATCACCCCTATACAGTTTGGGAAATCCTCCCACCAAAAGCCCTCCATTACCTCCACAGGGTCAGCCAACTGCACCACCCAGTTTAGCAGCAGTTCCACAATCATGATGCAAACCACAGTGAGGATGGTGCCCACTGTGGAGGTTCCAACACCAGATTTCTGGGCAACAGAGCAGCAGGAGTCTGGAGTTGTGAGATTCCAGATGGCAATGACAATATGCTTCTCCACAGAGATGGGCAATTTCATCACCATGCTCTGTTTCTCCAGCAGAGGCCTGAGGATCTTGACTATCTGCACGACAAGGTGACAGAGCATCCTGAAGTTGGAAATCCACTTGGCGTCTGGCCAAAGGACAGCACATTCTCCCACCAGTCTTTGCTTTTCTCCCTAATCCAGACAAGCCTCACAGTACAGCTGTTTTTCATCAACACTGCCCTGATGACAGCAAAAGTCACTGGGAGTGCCTCAGTCAGATGGTGAAGCTAAATCTCTGGGGGAAAACGAGTGGTTTGGGGAACAGGGAATATGAACCCACTGATGAAGAGCTGATTGGACTTTACAAGGTTTGGAGAAGTGAAGAGCTCCCAGATGAGGTGGGATGTTTTCTCCCCCAACTGTACGGTAATTCAGAAGATGCTGGAGATGGGGCACAAGATGCGCATGTTTGACTGGTGGTGTCATGCAAATGGGAAGGCATTTCCAACACCACGGCAGGCGAGACTCCAGTAAAGCTATGTGCTGCTACCTGCTTGTACATCGCTGTGAGCTGTGGATGTGAGAAACCAGGCTGAGACTGATTGCTCATGAAAAGACTGATTGCTTTTAATTTCAGTAGGCACTCAATAGAGTATGTGATTTGCTCAATAAAATCAGCACTCTGTATATAGCAAAAAGTTATTTCCGGCCGCCAGGTGCTGGTAGGTACAAACTCAAATATGAATTCCTGTATGTGGGTGGGCATAGCAGGAGCAGGAACCTCTCCTGAAGTGATATCCCAGAAGAAGGAAACAATTGGTGCGGCTTCTTCTTCCCATGGTTTGGCATGGCTGTGAGTCATGACAGGGGGNAATGAGGAAATTTTCTAGGAGATCTCCCTCCAAATGATGCAGCAGGGATACACTTGGAACATGAATCAGTGCTGGCAGTGGGCCAAGGACCTGAGGAGGGGCTACAAGGAACTCTGGGACAACAACTTTGCCTCCAGCTGTGGAAGACAAATATTGTCATACTACAAGCTGCTGGACTGGTTCCTGTGCATCAACGGAGCCATTGTGGCATCCCGCCTCTATGGTTTAGCCTTTGCCAGGGGCCAGAAGTGGATGGAAACTGCTTCCCCACTGCCTGTTCCCACTGAAACTGCTCTTGCTCCCACTCAGGCACCCACAACAACCAGTGGCGATCCCTCCATGCTCATCTCCACCACAGAACCAGCACTCGTTGACACAAACATTGTGACTCTCATGGTCTACCCCCTCAAGCTGTAGAGCCAGCCCTTACTTGAGCAGCCACCACTGGTACTAGTGGAGGGTGTGGAGGACCCAGAGGCCACATTTATCAAGGAGGTGCTATGTGAAGGTGTTACATTCATGTGATGTGCCGGCACAAGGCATCCTGGATCTCTCTAGCTATGCACTGCTCTGCTGGTTCCAGAAGCTAACTCATTACAGCTAACTGGTGGAAGGTTCTCCAACATGGTCCCACTGGTCTCACAGATGTTGTGGAGAACGCAGGTGGTGGTAGTTAGCAGGAGAGTGGACTCTGCCTGGAAATCAATCCTGGATGCAATTGCTCTCCAACACTGCTTCAAAAGCCCAAAAGTGCTCTCCACAACAGAGCTGGTGGTGTTGAGTAGGTCTGAAATAAGCAATTGCAGTGAATATTGTTTCTGTTGGAAACAGGTCTTTTGCCTTCATTTGTACAACGAGGAAACTTATTGGCTTTTTGCTATTTATGGCACCTCGAGTCACTCTCTATTAATACCTTATATAACTACCTCACTACCTGCCTTAAATTCTTCCAATTAGGATGCAATTACTGCTTGCCTTAAATTCTGCCAATTTACAGCACTTAAAAAAGCTGTAACTTGACAGAAAGTGCCATAAACTGATACAGAATACTGGAAATTGATGGGAAATGATGGGAATGCCAGAACATTTCAGGCACCGACCTCACAATAGTAGAAGCAAGGAATCAATGAAGATAAAAGAAATATGAACAAATATTCAGAAACACTCCCAAAAGGTAAGTATTTCCTGATGGTTCAGGAACAATTGCTTTCACCTCATCTCTAGCACTAAGCTTTCACATGAAGTACCTTTCCTCCGGGATGTAGGCAATGCTGTAGGTCTTCATAAGCCAGAGCGTCAGTGTGTACACAGGATTCTCAGAACAACATGCCACATGAGCAACCCCTTGGTGCAGGTTTTAGTGGTGAGTCCAAAGTCCCTGGTTACACGTGGCCAAATAAGGGGGACTGACAGAAGCTTCATGGTTCTTCCTGGACCACCCAGAAAGCACATCCAATAACTGGGCATGGAGGTTCACTGTGACCTGGAGAACCACAGAGAAGAACCCCTTGCAGTTCAAATAATCATGCTTGCTATGGGATGAGTAGATGCTGGTGATATGGCTCCCATTGATCACCCCTATACAGTTTGGGAAATCCTCCCACCAAAAGCCCTCCATTACCTCCACAGGGTCAGCCAACTGCACCACCCAGTTTAGCAGAAGTTCCACAATCATGATGCAAACCACAGTGAGGATGGTGCCCACTGTGGAGGTTCCAACACCAGATTTCTGGGCAACAGAGCAGCAGGAGTCTGGAGTTGTGAGGTTCCAGATGGCAATGACAATATGCTTCTCCACAGAGATGGGCAATTTCATCACCATGCTCTGTTTCTCCAGCAGAGGCCTGAGGATCTTGACTATCTGCACGACAAGGTGACAGAGCATCCTGAAGTTGGAAATCCACTTGGCGTCTGGCCAAAGGACACCACATTCTCCCACCAGTCTTTGCTTTTCTCCCTAATCCAGACAAGCCTCACAGTACAGCTGTTTTTCATCAACACTGCCCTGATGACAGCAAAAGGATACCCATGAGGCCACTGGGAGTGCCTCAGTCAGATGGTGAAGCTAAATCTCTGGGGGAAAACAAGTGGTTTGGGGAACAGGGAATATGAACCCACTGATGGAGAGCTTCTTGCCCTCTACGAGGTCTGGACACTCCCAGAAGTGCAGGGTGCCCCGGTGAGCCTGTCTCTTATACACATCTAGATGTGTATAAGACTCCAGTAAAGCTATGTGCTGCTACCTGCTTGTACATCGCTGTGAGCTGTGGATGTGAGAAACCAGGCTGAGACTGATTGCTCATGAAAAGACTGATTGCTTTTACTTTCAGTAGGCACTCAATAGAGTATGTGATTTGCTCAATAAAATCAGCACTCTGTATATAGCAAAAAGTTATTTCCGGCCGCCAGGTGCTGGTAGGTACAAACTCAAATATGAATTCCTGTATGTGGGTGGGCATAGCAGGAGCAGGAACCTCTCCTGAAGTGATATCCCAGAAGAAGGAAACAATTGGTGCGGCTTCTTCTTCCCATGGTTTGGCATGGCTGTGAGTCATGACAGGGGGTAGGATACTGGGAAGGGGGGAGTTGGTGGGTGGAGTGTGCCAGGGAAGAACACCTGCCTGTGTATTAGGTTTGTCACACTACCTGAATACACAAGAAATACATGCAGGGGTCTGCCTGCTTATTAGGTTCTACACATTAAACATGTGAGCGGGGACAGCACAGACAAATCTTGGACTCCAGGGGGCTCTCATCTTGTTTGTTAACACCCTTTGTACAAATCTCTGAGGGCCAAATTGATGCCTTGTTTTAACTTTAATTAACCTTTTCTTGCAATCAATTTTTCAGTATTAGATTAATGAAAAATAATCTTGCACCCCAGTAATCAGAGCCAGCTTCTTCCAATAATGTGCCACAGCAGCACTTCTATGGGACTTTGTAACAACTATTCTAACCCATTGCACATGAAAGCAAAGTTGTGTATAATAATAATCTGCCACTAAAATCAGACTGAAGCCTATTATCCTGGGTTTTTAGCTTGGACACTGTTACAAAAATTGATATTCCTCTCCCCTAAAACTTTTCATCATGTTATAATTGGCACCCCTGGTTTTATAGGTTAAAAGAAAGGTTGCCCATGTAAGTTGAGCCTGCATTGTTTTACTGAACCTGTACAGCTGTAACAAAAAGTCAATACCTCTGATTCATCTGAATATGATGTTTTCTGTGAGGCTTAATGAAGAGTGTAAATTGCAAGATAACTATGTATATTATTTATTTATATTTATACTGTATACTTTGGTAGAAATGCCCAGTTTTGCCAGGGTTATGGAGAGTTTTAGTGACTTTTCCCCCCAGTAGGAGTCATGGCATATTTAATTAAAATTAGTTATAAGGATGTTTACACCAATATTATTTTAATAATTCTAATAATTATCAGCCATAATACTACTTGCAAGAAAGTTTCCAACATGTAGCTGTTCATACATTTTTAATTTAAAAATTTAATTGAAATTTCTCTCTTCCATTTGAGTGTTATAAATGCATTTTCCTCTTCTCCCAACAGAACTGCCCCTAAAACACAGTATACAGGATGTTCTGTACATGAAAACAACAATGGACAAGCTGCTTTTGAAAACCCTATGTATGACACAAATGCGAAGTCTGTAGAAGGGAAGGATGTCCGATTTGATCCCAACTTGAACACTGTCTGCACAATGGTATAATGTGGTCATGTTTTGTCTTCAGAAGTCTGGAAAATGAAACACAACACAGTGCACGCCTAGTTCACTGATAACAAAAATCAAAGCACACGTTTCAGGATTTACTGGGTCACCTTTTCCTGAGGATGAGAGACAAGAGTGTTTTTTTCAAAACTGGAACAGAATTGTTCTTAATGTTTACTGTGGAGAGTTTTACAGAAAATCTGCTGCACTCCACGAGTGCTTACTCACAGTTTATTTGCTTTTTTAAAAAAGGAGATTATTCTAAAACATAAAACGTATTTGCATATATTGGAGGAGCATCCACTATCAGTACTTCTGTGCTTTATAAACTATAATAGAGGGACTGGGTTGAAAAAAAAGAAAAAAAAGAAAAAAAGAAGACGATATAGGGTAGAAATTAAGAGCTATACTTACAGGAGACAATAGGTCACTGACTCATGAGCTACATCACTCCCATAAGTTTTGAACTCTCTACCATTCCCTTACTCATTCTCTCTGTTTAGTAAAGCTTTTATTTTTCTCCAACCCTGTGAATTCCTAAGATTGTGCCATGGTCATTAAAAGGCTTCAGCTTCCAATACAACTTATCATTTCTGTGTCACAGAAGAAAATTAAATGTCAGCTTTTCAGCTCTTATTTCATAAATTTAATGAAATCTCTGTTTCATTGCTTGCTTCCATTTCACCTTCCATGTCAAGCTGCGTTTCTCTCTTCCCATTAACACTGCCCACAGGGGGTTACAGGGGTAGTTCTGCTTCTGCATATTTACTTCTTGTGTATCTTTGCCACTAGGTGCCAGTTTAATAGCAAAAGAGCCACTGGGATGCCCTGTATGAATTGTGCTTTGTCCCACCTCCATCTTCCAAAATGTTAGAGTCCTAGGAAGAGCAACCATTTTACACTCCCCGCCCCCACCAGACATCCAAAATGTACCCTTTTTGAAGTTTCCGATGTAGAAACAGTTGACAGTAACCCTAGATATCAAGACCGTAAAGCACCATGCTTTGGTCCCTATCACTGTTGTCTCCATTATCAACGTTCGACTGTTGCTTCTGCATCATTTCAAAATACGCACACAGGACACAATCCAAAGCCCATCAGATCAGTAGAGAGTTTCCCCTTGATTTCACTGGACTTTGGATCAGGCCCACAGTCCTGACCTACAGCTAATTGGGGAAGTGCTTTGTTTTCAGATACATATTACTGGCCATATGTTATGAAAACAAATCTTACATTCTGTTTTAAAATATTTCCTATTGCAGTGGATGCAGTAGAAATACAGTGAGAACAGAAAGCCATGGTATTTAGGAAAATTATCAGATCATTCAAATCCCACTTCCCTAGAAGGCAGGTTTCAGACCCATTTTGTTCTCATATAAAGGAATGTAATTTTTAGTTTTACTGTTGTTCCATAACACAATTATCAGATGACAAGCCCAGTAATTTATTTGTTGTAAGCCATCGTCTTCCTTTTATAGCATGAAATAATTTTAGACTTACAAATGCTGTATGTTAGCCAGTGTGAATTTATCTGTTCCTGTCCCTTTCAGAAATTAATAACTCTGTGAAAATCTAAACTTTTTATTACCGTAATAGCGAGTGCCTACCAAATATCATTGTACCCAGGATTGCTGCTTGGATTTCTATGACGTTTGATGAATTTCTTAAAAACCATTTTACATTTTGTTTTGAAAATTCATACAGTTCTGTCAAAAACTGTATTCTACTAAAAGAATGCCGTTTTATATTTTATACCATCAATTGTTATTTATTCTTGTTTATTCAAATGACTGCAATAACTATGATTCATTCATTAATGTTAAGGTTAATACATCTTAGATCTTGTTTGAAATATGTTTCTTCTGCAACTGGCTACTCCTCTTATATTAATGCATACACTTTTGTAAAGAAGTATATTTTTATGGGAAAAAAAAGGATTTGTAAAAGTATGATGTAAATTTTCAGTGCAATGTAAACAAAATAAAAATGGATAATTGCTTTTTTAACAATGCGTTTTCTTTAAAAGATGAGATTTAGAACTGAGTCAGGTGCTGAGATGGAAAGAAAACCAAACCAGTCACGGAAATTTAGCAGAACAGATTAATAGAATGAGAGATACTTGTCATTTTGCTTATTATAAAATAGAAAAAAAGTTAACTTTTTCTTTACTCTTAGAAAATTAAAAAAAAAAAGTTTGAAGAAACCCTGACTCCAATGGAGTCAATGACAAAATATCTATTGACTGTATTAATATTAAATAATAATATAACACTACCCCCCCAAATGGTGCTTAAAGCACTTCAGGATATTGGTATTGGGATTGCACCCTTACTCTTCATGAAGACCTTTGGGTAGATTACCTTGGATATCAGTCTGTTACTTTCCCCTAGAGAATAGATTCCCGATACACATAGCACAGGCAGTGGCAGTGAAGAAAGTCCCTCCTGATATTAGAAAACATTAATAAATATGTTTGGGTCAGATAATAGGGACTTCGCTATTAATGAAGCTTAAATATACCTGATAACTATTAGGGAGGAGTGAGTAAAAAGTGTTTTGTTATAAAATGAGAATTAATTTTAGAGGCATTTTCCCCTTGCAAATATATCAAATCTTAATCTGAAACCATATTCATAGTGTGTAAACAGGCAGACACAGAGGTTGCCTGCCCCCAGAGCTGCTCTGCAGGTGCACCCCTGCATACGCCTGCTTGCAGCTCTACCCGGGTTCATTTTAGACGAATCTGACAGTTTCCCTGGTCTGCGATCTGCCCATGCAGTGCTCCCCTCCACACCATAGAGTTTCAGGTGGATCGCCTGAAATTCTAGACTGGCACCCACAACTCTATAGTGGTGATCAGGGCAACAGCCAGCCAAAAACACAGCTGCAGTGTGGATTTGCTGAGCAGATGGAAAACAGCTCTGCTTCAGGCCCGTGCTCCAGGATTGGCCGGACCACTCTACAGGCGGTGCACCGAGATGTTCCAGGCCACCATAAGTGGGGTGGTAATACACCTGCTGCACTTCAGCATCTGGCGGGGTTCTTTTAAATAGGCCTGAAGCGACAACTCCTTTTTCCGCACCAATATTTCATTCCACCATTTTGGAATTGCCCACGACGTTCCGCATCTCTTCTGCCAGAATTTCACTAGTTACGCGCCCTTTGCTTTGCAACATCGGAATTATTGGAAAGTGTCGGAACAATCTCAGCAAGTGTCAGAAGAAACATTGTTCCACTACTTTCGCACCGTGACTGCATGTCAGAAAGTGCCAGCAGAAATTGCGGAAGACAAAAGTAGCAAATGAACGTCTCTATCGCACCATGCTACTCATTGCCGAAGAGCTCTTTCCATCAGAAACAGCTGCTGCAGTGGCTTTCCATTTCAGCCCTACTTTTAAATGGACTGGCCAGCCCAGGGATAAAGTGAGCTGGCACAACAGAACTGGAGCTGCAGTCCATTTCAATGCACAGATAGGGTGTTTGCAAACATGACACATTTGCCTGCCTGGGCCAGCATCACAGTGATACGTTTGTTCCTGGTCTGAGGGGTTGCCATGGTACAAAGCCATCGTTGCCTGTAATAGCAGCTATGGCCATCTGCCATGGCAGGGGGTGGGGTCACAGCAGCAGGGGCATGGCTGGGTGACTGCATGTCAGTCCCTTCCTCCCCTCTACAGGGACTTGTGTTCCTGTGGCTGGAGTGCACCCAGTCAGAGGAAGCTGTTCCCTCCCCCAGGTAGAGTTAATTGATATCTCATCACATGAGTTAACACTCATAGACTCAGCAAAAATAACCACATGAGGGACAGCATACTCCAATGTGCCCCCAGCACCACCCAAACAGAAAAGTAGATTTTGATCTGGAAAAGTTTCCTGACAGTAAAAGCTGTTTTTCAACTATACAAGTTGCCAAGCAAGTTGTAAACTAACCAGCGCTGGGGGTTTTCAAAAGAGGTTCGATATCATCCTTATGGATGCTGTAGAAGTAGTCATCTTCAGGGTTCCTAGTTTTCTTTTTGTGAAGGAAAACCAGAGACAAACATAGATGTTGTCTTTTTCCAGAGAATTTAGCAAAAAATAGCAAAAACGTACAGGTTTAGGAGGAGGACACAGCGAGCGCGGGGCAGCAAGGATGCAAAGTGGAGCTCAGGGGATGCAACCTGAAGGCATGTGCTATGGAGGGGTAGGGGCTCTGCATTCAGAGAGGTTCCATAGACCTCCTGTGGGTTGGGGAGGCAGAAGAACTATGAATTGGGGTGGTAGGTCTTCTGGACTAGGGCTGATGCGGCAGCAGCTTTTACCGCGCCGCGATTCCGTTCCGCTATTTCGGAATTGCCCACGCCACACCGCGACATTTCTGCGGATATTCCGCTAATTC
Source organism: Sphenodon punctatus (assembly GCA_003113815.1). Lineage (NCBI taxonomy): Eukaryota > Metazoa > Chordata > Lepidosauria > Sphenodontia > Sphenodontidae > Sphenodon > Sphenodon punctatus. Next base: position 281,925 of record QEPC01013456.1, on the reverse strand, counting down.
CGCCGGAATTCTGCAAATCGCGGAATTGCGGAAAAATCGCGGAAAACGCGGAAAACCGCTATTCCGCGATTTTTTGGCACTGGCGGAATTGCGGAAATAGCAAAAATGTCATGTTTCCATGATTCCACTAAGTTGCGGAATTAAATAAGCGGAACCGCGGAA